>LR749538.1:1643385-1766288 GCA_902729485.2 Mus minutoides
TATATATATATATATATATATATATATATATATATATATATATATATATATATATATATATATATATATATATTAGAAAGCCAATTAGGAAGACACACAATATTTATCTCTGGCCACCACACACATAACTCACCTATATGCTCACCCACATATATATGAATACATACACACAAAACAAGGTGGAAAGCTCTTGAGGAACCACATACAAAGTTGACTTCTGGCATCCACATGCAAATGAACACACACACACACACACACACACACACACACACACACACACACCTTCACACACCCTCTTGTGTGTGCATGCATACACACAAAGTTATATTTTTCCTAATAAATTTTAACCAGGTTCTCTCTGTGTATCTATAGTCTGTTTACTCTTTGTGCAACATGGGCTAATAACAGAAGAGAATAATGTAGATCACAATATATGCTTGCCATTGAGTTACTAGGCAAGATGAGGATTATTAGTTCATGTCTATTTCTTTTTTTTTTTTTTAGCTTTAGGTTTTTATTGAATTTCAGCCTCAGAATTGATAACAATGTTTCAGTGTTACTGTTTCTAGCCAGTCTGTCTATTTCTTTTACACCACAAGCTTACTGTAATAGTTCAATGGTTATTCATACCATGAGACTGTAATACAAATAAGCCTGAGCATGGTATGTGGTTTCTCAGCTGTCCTGTTCAGAAAATAGCACTACAGACAAAAGTTCAGTTCCATTTAATGTATAAACAGTGGGATTCAAAGTTCTATACAATATTATTAGATGATATATTAACTGTAGACTTATTTTTAAGAAAACTACTGTAATATAGCACTTCCTATGTATCCCGCACAGGACATCAATTAATAAATACTTATATAAACTTTACAGGAATGGCATTTTTACTATTTTTGTTTTTAAAGTGAGGACACTGAAGAAATCAAGACAAGGCTCTGCTCACTTAGTGCATGGATTTGGACCCAGACACTGTCTCTTTGAGTCCTACGACTCAAAGGCTTGAGCCATGCAAACAAGATACAGCTTTATTAGGAGGCAAAGCTACTGTTGTAAACCAATGCTGACATTTATCTATGGTCCCAGAGATGGTGCTAGCCAAGCCAGGGCCCAGTGATCTTCTTATAATATGAAGGATGGAGGCCAGGGCCAGACCCAGGGTTCCAAAAGTACCTTAGTCTGCAACTTTAGACAAGTCACCATAGAATATACCTAGCAAGCCAATGGGAGACCAAAATGGAGACAATGTATCTTGCAGGTTAAGGGATTTGTTTGCAGTTAAGATAGTTAAGAGTAAGTTCCTGGTTGTCCTATGTTAAATTCTTTCAAGTTAAGGTATCTATTTGTAATTGAGAAGAAGTTCTTGTCTGTCCTGTGCAGGTTAAGGCTTCTGTTTGTAGTTAAACTTTATGTTTCTGTTTGTCCTGTGTTAAGTTCATGCAAGTTAAGATTTCTATTTGTAATTAAGAAGTTCCTGTTTCTAAGATCTGATGTAAACTTCTTGCAACCCCATTTATATGATGTATATCCTTACCCATGATCCTTCTCTTCCATTGTATCTTTCTAAGAGTGTATAACAGATCTCTCTCATTTCTGTGAACACCTTATCTCTCCTATAAAAGGGACTTCAGGGCTGGTGAGATGGCTCAGCGGATAAGAACACCCGACTTCTCTTCTGAAGGTGATGAGTTCAAATTCCAGCAACTACATGGTGGCTTACAACCACCCGTAATAAGATCTGACGCCCTCCTCTGGTGTGTCTGAAGTCAGCTATAGTGTACTTATGAATAATAATAAATGAATCCTTGGACAGGAGAAAGCAGGAACTGAGTGAGCGGGGCCGACCAGAGCAAGTGGGGCCGAACGGGAGCAGCCAGAGCGAGCGGGGCCGGACAGAGCGAGTGGGGCAGACCAGAGTGAGCAGGGTTGATCAGAACAAGGAAAAAAAAAGGGACTTCAAGAAGCCAGCAGGGGCTGTTCTCTTGGGGTAAAACAGCTGGCCGACCAGTCCCAAGTACATCCAAAAATATAGCTTCCTTTAATTGGACAGTCATGGATTTGGTCTTTTTGAAATTTTCAGGCTTAACACTGGCATTGATTTGCACTGTATTTAGTCGTAGTAAACATTTTCCTCCATTAAACTATTATAACTGCACTCTCTTTACGGTGTTTAGATTTTTCTAAGACTTTGCCTTATAACAGACATATTAGTGTATATATTTTATGATGACTACAAATCAATTGTGCATTTATCAGTGAAATACTCCCTAATAAAAATCAGATCAGACACAGAAATAAGTATTATTCAAAGTGCTGTAGCTCAGCATCTACAGAAGCCTTTCCTTCTTGTGTTAAGGACTCACTCTAGTTATATTACTTGCTATTTAGTGGATTTGTTTGTTTTTTAACCTAATGAATCATGGAAAACAAGGCATGTCAGCATCTGAGTATACGGATGTACAAGCAATGTGCCAATCACATCAAAGCAGGCACTAGAGGGATCTTTTCCCTTCTGTTTGGGACTTGTCTGTAAATGCTCCTGAGCAGACAACAGCAGAGTTCATCTTGATCACTAAACTCGTAGGAGCAAAGCATTCTCAGTGAAAAGCCACTTAATTCCTAGTCACTGAACCAATCCACAATAAGATTATCAAACTATGCCAGATTATAAGGGTGGAAAAGAGACAAAGAGAGAGAGAAAAAAATTCTACAGAGTGAATGAAATCTGCCTTCAAAACAATTGATAAGAATCTCGTCTCTTTGAGCTGTTTATGCCCCTCCACACAGTGAAGCCTATGTCAACAACAAAGCAAAATACATTTAGAATAGAAAACACGAAAAGGATCATGGACACCTGGACTCCTACCCAGGAGGAGCCACTATTCTTATCCCATAACAAAATTCACTGACTCAAGGTGTTCAGGATGTCACATTCATGTGACTGTTTTTCTTACTACTCAAGAGGCCAGAGAAATTAGTGCTCTTTCTCCTACCTTATTTTCAGAGATGTGTGCTGGGATCATTCTTCTTCAAACAAAGCTTCATTTGGATTAGATTTTCCCCTGGTCCCTGCCCATCTTGCCTGGAGTGTTCCTAGACAGAGCCAAGGCTATGGCTCTCATGAGTGACTACCACTGGTTCCATTTCAGTGCAAACCGATTGATTATGTTTCCTTACTGTAATGCTGCACTGAATAACCACGGACCTAACTTTCCTAATGGCCAGGCCAGTTGTGACCCAGAATAGCACATGTAAGGTGAACTATGGTATCAATTATAAGATTCACATGCATCATGTACTTCTGGAATCTAAGTTAGTTCAGTGAACTGTTTAATGATGACAGTGCATTTATGCCCTAATCAGGAAGAGCCTTTTAAGAGCAAGCTCTATAGATGTGTTTCTTTTTGACCCAAGGTAAAATATTAAACATTATTACCAGCCTATACGTCTGTCATTCTTTGATCTCAGATTATTGGCTTAGATTTATATTTAACCATAAGATTCAAGATCTGGGTTCATAACATAGAATGGAATCCTCCTCAGATGAAGGAAGCAAGCCCAGGCCTTGACTTGTTTAGAACTACAGTTAGTATTTGCCTCTTCAGTTCCTGGAGTTCCCAGGGAATGCTGATGCATGGGCTTACCTTGGAAAAACTCACTCTCCAGCAGGGAAGCGTCCCAGGGCGGAGGCATACCGCTCTCCTCCCTCATGATGGCCGGCTTAGGAACAAACACACTGGCGACTGGTTGGTTCCAAACAGGTGAATTGTATATTTTTGCCTGTCAATTTTAAAATGGAAAAAAAAGAGATTATTTTATATCTTCTCTAGCTAAAGTATGCGCGTGTTCTCCCAGAATGCCAATGGTTCTAGTCTAAGAATTACTGATCAATTTACTGATCAATCTAGTCTAAGAATTACTGATCAATTTTCCCAACTCTTGCTTCTCAGTTTAGTGTTTCCTTATTTTTGCTGTTTACAGTGGATCATGACCACCTACACATAGCCTCATATGCATGCTTCCCTAGCTATATATTCATGCATACATTATCCTACACACATACTCATGTGCATGTTCCCTTATATATATCCTCATATTCATACTTCCCTATACATACTTTCCTAGGCATGCTCCCTTAAACATATTCCCATTCACACATGCCCCTATGTACACTCGTGCACACTCCCCTATATACCTTCACACACACATACACTATCCTACATCATGCACATTCTTATGTATAATCCCTAATACATAATTCAATGTATGTTAATTCTTATAATAACAATGTTCAGGGAGACTGAGACTCTTTCAGAATTAAACAGGCCTTATGGTAGGAAAGTGGTTCCTGGCAATCAGATAATTAACCTTTCTCAAGTTGGGAGTATTGTCCCCATGGCGCTAATGGCTAGGACTTTGGATTTCCTGACTGTGCATTTTCTATTAAGAGTATCTTAAAAAAAAAAAAAAAAAAAGAGTATCTTAGGGCTGGTGAGATGGCTCAGCGGGTAAGAGCACCCGACTGCTCTTCCGAAGGTGATGAGTTCAAATCCTAGCAACCACATGGTGGCTTACAACCACCCGTGATGAGATCTGACGCCCTCCTCTGGTGCGTCAGAAGTCAGCTATAGTGTACTTATGAATAATAATAAATAAATCCTTGGACCGGAGAGAGCAGGGACTGAGCAAGTGGGACTGACTGGAGCGATCGGCCGAACGGGGGCGGGCGGCCGGAGCGAGCGGGGCCAGCTGGAGCGAGCAGGGTTGACCGGAATGAGGAAAAAAAAAAAAAAAAAACGACTGCTATTTTTAAAGGATCTCGGAGACAGATATAAAGCTGAAGTTGTATTCTGTTAAAAAACAAAACCTAGCCAGTGTTCATGTTGATATCAAACTCAGTCACTGCCCTACTTTTTGAAGCTTGGGTTGGTTTATAACCTTGGGCGGATGACCCCGCCCACCTTACCTCGGGCGGATGACCCCGCCCACCTTACCTCGGGCGGATGACCCCGCCCACCTTTACTTTAGGTGCCACAACTCCTCCTGCACTTCCGTTGTCAAACTGGCTGTCAGTTTATCCTGCCAGGGTCTGATTCCTGAGCCAGGCTGGCAGCTCTGGTCCTCTCCCCTGTATTTGCAGGTCACCCTGCTATCCAGTCCGTCTGAGCCTTTTGAGTACTTGGCTCCCTAAGTGTCTCCTTTCCACCTCATATCTCATCTCATCTCATCTATGAAGTCTGAGGCCAGAAGCTTCACCTTGACAAGGCCCTGTCTAAGAGTCCAGGTCCCTTTACACCCCCACACCTCCCTAGTTTGCCACCAGAAGCCTGCCCAGCTTTCATTGACTTGTGTTTGTAGCCCTATGGGTATACATGAATACTCACAAAGGGAGCTTATTAATGAAGAAACAACACTCCCAAGATAATTTATTCATTATTGAATGTAATCTGTCACACAAATATAAAAATCTAAGGTAAACAAATAAAACTTTGATTATAGATACCCATTAGAGATATGGAAACTGAAAGTTAACCACTTGAAAAAAATTTTAGAGTTTGTTCTTTCATCTCTGGACAATGAAGAGGCCCTTTCACATTCTTCCAGGCCTCTTCTGATTTCTATTTTTGTTTCACTGTTTTGAGACAAGGTGTTACTTTGTAGCCCAGAATGACTTGGAGGTCACTAGGTACCCCACCAAGCTGGCCTGGAAGTCACAGAAAATTTTACTGCCTCAGTTTCTCAAATAATTAGAGGTGTGTACTACGACACTGGATCAATTCTCTACTTTATTTACAACTTATTATAGATGTTATAAAATTCATCATTCCAAAATCTATAGTTTTAGTAGTTGGTACACAAAGAACTTATTAGATAAAAACCATCAAGCATGATTCTATCTGTCCTTTCTCTCTTGGTTTTTTTTGTTGTTGTTTGTTTGTTTTGAGATAGGATTTCTCTGTGTAACTTTGGCTACCATGGAACTCCCTCTGTAAACCAGGCTGACCTCGAATTCACAGAGATCTACCTGCTCCTGCCTCCGGAGTGCTGGGATTAAGTTAAAGGCATATGCCACCACTGGGCTGCACTTAACACCCGAACAAATTTCAGATTTCCTCCAAGCATACCAGAGTACATGCCTGTGGCCTCTTGGATCACAGTTTTGCATAGGAAACATTTATAATGAAGTGGAAAATTCATGCATTGGGGCTCAAGTGAGAGTTGAATATCTGTATGCTGGAAGGTCCCTCTATCTAAGACCCAGGCTCTTTTTTTAAGACCAACCCTATACACCCAACATATCTGGATACTTCTGGTTCAGAGATATGTGAACTGAACGGCTAACATCGACAACAACATCAACAACAAACAAACAAAAACCAAACATGATTTTACTAACATGCAGCTTTAGCCCTACAGCTGATCAGAGGTTGGTACAGACATGAGGAAGACAGAACATCATGTCAGCTCTACAGGCTCTTTTTGTTGTTGTTGTTGTTGTTTGTTTGTTTTTTGAGACAGGGTTTCTCTGTGTAGCCCTGGCTGTCCTGGAACTCACTCTGCAGACCAGGCTGGCCTCGAACTCAGAAATCCACCTGCCTCTGCCTCCCAAGTGCTGGGATTAAAGGCATGCGCCACCATGCCCGGCTTCTACAGACTATTTTATTTAAGCAGTATGTGAGATGTTATCAGGAGTTGTTTTCTTACCAGAAACAAGTAAATGCAGATTATCAAAGTTGTTACATTAAAGACTTTGAGTATTTTGTCAATCTTGGTACTAATATCATTCCCACCTTCAGGAAACTGAAGTTTTAAGAGGCCATTTGCTTAGATCCCAGTGGAAGTGGAGAGAGGATTAATTCCCAGGGTGCTGGATTTTAGAACTCACACTGAATCTCACTGCTCCAAGCAGAATCCCATAGTTCTTGGTCTATCAGAATGCTGTGTCCAGTAATAGGGATTTTCTCCAGCTAAACACAGGCCACACAGCACCGTGGGAGTACCTCCGTGCTTTGTGAGTAGGGAGATCAGACATGGATCCTCAGCTGAGGCTCACTCTCCCCATCCCCCCATGTTGCAGAATCACCACAAAAGAAGAAGTCTATTTCCCATTCCTGGCTTGGGAAATGAGGTTCAAACACCTCTTTGCATTAAAATCATGTAAAGGCCCTTTTCCAATTTTGGTGTAAGCCTTTCCTTCTTTGCACAGATTCCCTGTGTTCCAAGGTCTGACATACTCAATGCCCTAAATATCGTAGATTTCTAGACCCTTGTCCCTGTGTTTTTCATTTTTGCTCTTTCTCAATGTTTTCTTTCTGAAACAGCTTGCTGTGTCCTGCATGGCCGTGGAAGGAACATCATGACATAGTTTCCTGCCCCTAGAGCAGAGCCAGCAGGATGTAAATTCTCCACGAGTGTTGAGAGTTACTGTAGGCATGGGGTTTGTTTGTATAATAATGTACATATTTTCATGTTCCTCCTTTGAGGAATGCTCTCCTTGTTAAGGTTAATGACTACATGATGATTAGAAACAACATGAGTATGGGAGATGAGAATGTGATCTTCAGCAAATGGTAAGTGCTGTGTCCTTCAAGACCTTTTTTTTTTTTTAAAGACTTATTTATTTGTTACTTATATGAGTACATTGTAGCTGTCTTCAGACACACCAGAAGAGGGCATCAGGTCTTGTTACAGATGGTTGTGAGCCACCATGTGGTTGCTGGGAATTGAACTCAGGACCTCCAGAAGAGCAGTCAGTCAGTGCTCTTAACTGCTGAGCCCTTCAAGATAGTTTTTTTTTTCTTTTGGTTTTTTGAGACAGGGTTTTTCTGTATAGCCCTGGCTGTCCTGGAGCTCACTTTGTAGACCAGGCTGGCCTCAAACTCAGAAATCTGCCTGCCTCTGCCTCCCGAGAGCTGGGATTAAAGGCGTAGTTCTTAAAGCTGTAGGAAAGAACTCTGAAAACATGAGTTCAAGAATTTCTAATTTCTCAACTATGCAAAATATAAGGATGCACTATTACTTCTATGAGGGGTTTCATGGACCTAAAAAAACAAAGGTAACTGCACTAATGAGCCACCTTGTCAGAAAGATACAAAGGCAGGTAGATTCCTGAGTTCAAGGTCAGCCTGAGACAGAGTGAGTTTAAGTCCAGGTATAGTGAGTGGGACAGGTAATCCTGGTATGGAAACCCACCCAGCTAACCTTATTGTTTGTGCTTACAAAGGCAGACAGATATCTGAGTTCATTTGCTATATTAAAAAAAAATGTACTTGGGCTAGAGAGATGGCTCAGTGGTTAAGAAAACTGACTGCTCTTCCAGAGGTCCTGAGTTAAATTCCCAGCAACCACATGGTGGCTCACAACCATCTGTAATGAGATCCAGTGCCCTCTTCTGGTGTGTCTGAAGACAGCTACAGTGTACTCATCATACATATTAAATAAATAAATAAATAAATCTTTTAAAAACCTGTAATTTAAAAAAATGTACTTGATGTCTCTTTTAAGAATCAAGAGGCTAAGGTCATAAAATGCTGATTTGTAAGACAATCAAAGGGACTGTGGGATAATGATTTGAATTGATATGTAAATAAAAGACTGGGCTTTAGTCTGCACGAAGCTGAGCTGTGTCTACACAGCTGTCTAGAGACCCAGCTCAAGCAGAACACAGAGCTGTCAGCTTGTACCCACATTTGACTTCAAGTTGTTCTTTTGCCACTCCCAAACATTTCCTCAGGAGCTCCTCTCAGGCCCTGGAGGTGGCGAACTTCCAAAGGGCACAATAAAGCCATACCTTCTTGTTTGTATCATGAACATCAACAGAATACATAGTCTGCAAGGGCTGATTAATGCCAAATTCAAGATTAATGCCAAATTACTCTCCTGCCATAGTAATAGTATCTCCTTCTGGACTTCTCTAAGCCATGTTTTAAAAATTTGTGTGTGGAAGTGGTAATATGGTGTGTGTCTGTTATGCGTATGTGTGTGCAGGTGCATGCACCCTGTGTGCACATACTGTAGTCGGAGGAGGATGTCTTGCCTTCCTTTATCACATTTCACATTATTCCCTGGATAGGGTCTTTTACTGCGTCTGAAGCTCATCATTTTCAACCAATGGCTGGCTAGTGGGCTCCCATGATCCTCTTGTTTCCACCTCTTAGTTCTGGGGTTACCCGGATGTAATCTGGCACCTTTTTATTTTTTTAATTTTTGGTTATTCAAGACAGAATTTCTCTGTGTAACCTCGGCTGTCCTGGAACTCCCTCTGCAGGCTGGCCCCACACTCAGAGATCTGCCTGCCTCTGCTTCCTGAGTGCCAGTGCCACCTGTCTTTGTAAGCTGGAGCATATGTAGGAGCTGAGGATTTGAACTCAGGTCCTTATGCTTGCACAGCAAGTGTGCGTCCCCCTGTGTCATCTTCCTAGCCCAGCTAATACATATGTTTTTTTTTTCTCATTTGCTACCAACATTCTTATATTTTAAAAATTACTCATTCATTTAAAAAGATATTATAGGGCTAGAGAGATGACTCAGTGGTTAGGAGCACTGGCTAAACTTTCAGAAGACCTGGGTTCAATTCCCAGTACCCACATGGCTACTAATAACTGTCTAAAATTCCAGTTCCAGGGGATCCAACACTGTCTCACCTCTGTGGGTACTGCATTCCTGTGGTATACAGGCATTCATGCAGGTAAAAACAATCAGACATAAAATAAAACTAAATAAATCTTTTAAACTATTTATTTATTCGAGGGTATGTGTACCATGGCATGGTTGTGGAGGTCAGAGGTTAACTTGCAGGAATTAAGTCTCTCATTCTACTGTGTGGGTTCCAGGGAGAAAACTAAGCTTTTTGGGCTTTGTGGAAAGATATATATATATATACACATACATATATATATATACACACACATATACATATATATGTATGTGTGTGTGTGTGTGTGTATATATATATATATATATATATATATATATATATATATATATATATACCTTCTGAACCATTTTGCCAGCCTTCAGTTACTTTTTAAATAATATACTTCTTATATATTTTCTCCTTATATTCCTAGAACAAATTTGTGGCCTACTTAAGGATTTATCACCCCCACTTTGGAGATAAAACAACCAAATTTCAGGTAAATGTCATCCTGACATCACATGAGTGACATAGAGTGGGTGGTGGCTATTCACAGTCATCTGACCTGGTCTCAAACTCTGATCTTTCCAGCGCAACTTTTGCTAATGCATACACATACATGACAACGCATCTGGAAGGAGGAACCTTGCCTTCAACAGCCCTACCCTTCTGAGAGGAGTGACACTTTGCATCTAGTTATGAACTGACTTAGGACACGCCAAGACAGAAACCACAGAGGAAAGGTTACAAGTAAAAATTATAAAATAACTGAGTTCATGAAAAAAAAATTTTCCACTTTCAGGAGGCAGAAGCAGGCAGATCTCTGAGTTCGAGGCCAACCTTGTTTACAGAATGAGTTCCAGGACAGTGTGAATACACAGATAAACCCTGTTTTGAGGGGGAAAAATAAGAAGAAAAGAAAAAAAAAGTTTTTCTATTAGATCCCTGAGATGCCTGCTGGAGGGAGGTCAGCATAGTGGTTATATATAAATGTCACACAATGGAGGCCTGACTCTCCCCAGCAATGTCTGCACCAGAAGTTCTCAACCTGTGGGTCATGATCCCTTGGGAGCAGGGATCAAACATCAACCATATATCTTGCATATTAGATATTTACATTATAATTCATAACAGTGGCAAAATTACAGTTATGAAGTAGCAACAAAAATAATTTTGGGTTGGGGGGGTTACCACAACATGAGGGGCTGTCTTAAAGGGTCGCAGCGCTAGGAAGGCCGAGTGCCAATGGTCTGCACGTCTCTGGGTGGAATTACTTAACCTTCTTGTGCTGTATGTAGTGACTTGTTGGTAAAAGGAAACTAAGAAGGGACAATAGAAAGCAGTGCTTCCTGTCTGGACTGCTCAGAAGACGAGATGACTTAATAGCTGGGAACTACTGAGAACGGGTTGGGCATTAGCAAGCCCTCCCTGCCTACTCCTGCTATGCTTTGGGGTTACGGAGAATTTTCTGCAGAACACCTGAGACCCCATGAGCTAGGCAGATGCCCAATATGAGAACAGCATTTTTAGATGCTGGCTTTAAGGAAACGGGGAACATAAAAGCCACTGAATAAACAAGGCCTTTTACACAACTTCAGTGCCCTCTCCTGATACTGTCTGCAGTGTTGACATAACTAAACAAACACAGCTCCAGTCAGAGTGTAACCTTCGAACACTTGAGAACTTCCTAGGGTGGCCAAACCTGCAGGGCGGCTGAGGGAGCGGGAACCCACGCTGCCAGATACGATCAAATGCCTTGGTAAAGTCAACACATTAAATTTTAAGGTGCTCCCAGATTTGTTCTGTGTCTGATCTATGGCAGAGATCACGTTCAGCAATGTGTTCTGGGCCCTGTGGCTTAAGATCACGTATTCCTTTCTGCTTTCTGGTTCTGGACTCACAGGCTATACCAGGCAGGGATAGGCGGAGAGAAATGAGATGCTATCTACTCACTTTTAAGTCTCACTTTGGAGGTGTGTCCCTCCAGACACAGTGCTGGCTGTAGTAAGCTAAGCTAGAATGTGTTCAGGGAAAGTAAGAGCAACTAGCTGGCCCAGGTCATATTTCTTTGTCTCCTCCTCCTCTTCCTCCTCCTCCTTTTTCTTCTTTTCCCCTGAGATGGGGTCTCATGTAGCTTGGGCTAGCCTTGAACTTGCTATGTAGCAGAAGCTGCTGTGAACTTCCGACCCGACTCTCCCATGTGATGGAATTACAGGCATATATCAACACACAGTGGGTTTGTCTGGTGTATGCACATGCAAGTGTTCGTGTGTGTGTGTGTGTGTGTGTGTGTGTGTGTTCTGAGATATGGTCTCATATAGCCCAGGATAGCCTTGTTGAACTCAGGCAAGCACTCTATCAACTGAGTGACATCTCTGTCTCTGAAGGTGGACTTTAACTTTAGAAGAATCTAAAAAAAAATCTCTAGTCATGAACTTGTTCTCAACTGGAGGCTACATGTTCCACTGGGAACAGCTGGCAATCTCATAAATGGATGGAGGAGAGATCCTGGCATCCTTTAGGCAGAGGTGAGGCACTGTTACAAATCCTGCAGTATACTGGCCAACACCCTCACAGAGCATGGTTCATATCCATGCTAGAGTCTGAGGACTCCCTGGCTAGGTGATCTCTAAGTTTCCATCTAGTGCCAAAGCATTCTGTGTTTCTGAAGTGATTTGTTTCTTTAATTGTGCAAATGTTTAAATAGTGACTGCCATCTCTTGTCAGAGGAGGGTCGTTCAATCATGCAGTAAACCTCACACAAAATACTAACATCCTCCTGTATCATTCCTGACCAGCTGCCAGTGAAGTGGTGAGACATTCATCCCCTCAGATCCAGCCAAGAATCCCTGTGGTACCAGCATCATCTCCCCGAATGTCATACACAGCTCTGGCTTTAGAGGGAATAATCTATTCTTCTCCTCTGGTCACTGGTGGGAGCAGGGCCCACTCTCAGACTCACTGGCAAGTCCCTTACACACTAAGAGCTGTGAAATAGTTCATTAAAAATGGCAACCAGAAGTGACTTTTTTTTTTTAAATCCTTTTTCAAGGCAGGATTTCTCTGTGTAACTGGCTGCCCTGGAACTTGCTCTGTGAACTCACAGATCTTCCTGCCTCTTCCTCCAGTGTACCACCTCCAGGAGTATACCACCACTTCTGGTAGGAGTGTCAAAGGAAAACACCTGCTGGTCCTCAGACTGGAGCCTCAAACCCAAGAATCCCGTGTTAACTAGGCCACTTCGTAATACAGGCACCCACATTGGTTTTTCTATGAACTTTGCATCTTCTTCACATCCCTAGATTCGTAAACAATGAAGACTGCTCAAACATTCCTCTAGGAAAATTGGGAGCACAGAAGCATCTTGAACCCTGGCCTTGTCTTCTTAGAAAATGGAGGTTGAGGCAGAACATGTGCCACCTCAGTCATAGACGAGGTAGGGTGGAGTCACTGCTCATAACAGCACACTGGGGTCTATACGCAAACAACTCATCAGGGTTGGCCAGCTGGAGGCACAACTGACTTCCAGCTGTGAAGTTTCAGACCTTCTTCTTCTTCTTCTTCTTCTTCTTCTTCTTCTTCTTCTTCTTCTTCTTCTTCTTCTTCTTCTTCTTCTTCTTCTTCTTCTTCTTCTTCTTCTTCTTTTTTGGTTTTTTTTTTGTTTGTTTGTTTGTTTTTCGAGACAGGGTTTCTCTGTATAGCCCTGGCTGTCCTGGAGCTCACTTTGTAGACCAGGCTGGCCTCGAACTCAGAAATCCGCCTGCCTCTGCCTCCCGAGTGCTGGGATTAAAGGCGTGAGCCACCACGCCCGGCTTTTTTTTTTTTTTTTGTTTTTTTTGAGACAAGGTTTCTCTGTATAGCCCTGGCTGTCCTGGAACTCACTCTGTAGACCAGGCTGGCCTCGAACTCAGAAATCTGCCTGCCTCTGCCTCCCGAGTGCTGAGATTAAATTTCAGACATTTCAAATGTGGCTTTTCTACTTTGACTCTGGAATTTACCAGTATGACAGTGAGAATGCTTTTGAAAATTTCTAAACCTTCCTTTCCCCCTCTTTAAAGTGGGGACAATAACGGTATCTGTTCTTACATTTTTCTCTGGGCTTTGAGATGAAATATCAGTGACACGCGTGGTGATCTATCATTGGAGGACAGATGTCATTAGTGCTGGCGTCAAGTTGCGACTGACACATTTTATGGCAAGAAATAGATTCAGTATTATTATTTGCATGTGTGTATTCAAGTCTGTGCACACGGACGCCTCAGACATTATGCCTTAGTTGCTGTCCACTTTTTAATTTTTAAAAATAGATACCCCCCCCCCCACACACACACAACACATACACTTTAAGCTTGGTTCTCTTCCTGCTCTGGAACTTGCCGAGTAGACAAGGCTGGCTGGTCAGTGTGCCCCGGAGATGCACCCATCTCCACCTACACAGCACTGGGATGACAGGTGCACATACCACACATGGCTTTGTGTGAGTGTGGGAGCACACATGCCACAGTGCACATGTGGGGTCTGAGGACAACCCTGAGTGCCATCCTCAGCTCCTACTCTGTTTGAGACAGGGTCTCCCTTGTTCACCGTTGAGTATTTCAGACTAGCTGACCCAGGAGCTTCTGAGTGGGCCGTGGATAATTGTCTTATCTTTGCCTTCCATCTCCCAGGATGGGGTGTGCTGAGATTACAGCCATTTGTGTTTTTATGCTATGCTGTCTGGCATTTACCTGGGTTCTGGGGAATCCAAATCTAGGTTATCAGGCTTGAATGGCAAGTGCTTTGCGCTTTACCCATTAAGCCAAAGCCAACTCCCTGGCACACAGTTTTGTTTTTTGTTTTTGTTTTTGTCTTTGTTTTTGTTTTTGTTTTTTTAGCAAGTTCTGCAGATAACACTCATGTCCTTAGGCTTGGAAGACAAAGGCTTTATTGACAGAGCTATCTCCATAGCCCCAAATGTTCAGTATAATTATCCAGAAAAAAAAATTCATTACCTGGGAGAAGAGTCCACTTTTTACTATAGAGGACCTCTTCTGAGTTACTCCTTACAACTCCATTCATACTTTTTGTAGGGAGTGGGCATACCAGTGCTCAGGCTACAGTAATTCCACAATTGCTTCTGCTATCTTTCTACATTCTCAGCAGCCCCCTCAAAAGCCTTTTATTTACAAATCATAATCTATATAGAAAAGTGCTAGGTGTACACAAAACAGAAGTTATGACCACAACAAAGCAAAAATAGAAAATGTTTGATTCTCAGCCTTGAAGAACATAGGACCATAGTGCTGTGTACAGTGGACAATTGGAATTTTAGCCTTTGAAACTGGAGCAATGGCTCAGGGGTTAAGAGCACCCAGGTAGATCATCCTCTCACCCCATGTTGGTTCCAGTTCTAGGGATATGACTCCCCCCCCCCCTGCTTTCTGGCCTCTGAGAGCACTGCTTGCAAGTGGTGCACAGATAACCACTTTGCACTCACAGCAAAAACACATATATGCATAAAATCATTAAAATAAAAATAATTAATTTCTGCCTTTGGCGCATGAGGGTGATGTGTGGTCAAGCTCTTCCTTTGTCACACACGTCATATTTCAGTGGTTTCCACTTTGAATAAAAAGATGTCCATACTCAGAAAGGATCCAGTTAGCATCTACTTGGTTATAAACTGTGGCTATGGCTGCTCCATGCCTCTTCCTCCACCACCTGTTTAGTGTTGTAGGAGTGACAGTGACAGTCGTTGATGGCTAGTGCCAGCTCTAGCAAGGTGGAGACACAATGGCTTCTGCTTCCTGCAGAGGCTAGGATATGAGCCTACCTGTGCCATAGCCAGCTGGAAATCTACCATCCAGGGACTTTGGGCTCTTTGGGAGAGATCAGAACTTCTAACATAACTTTGAAGAGGAGCCGGGAGAATCCTGCTCACCAGGTAGGCAGGGCTAGATGACACAGATGCTGAGGTTTTCAGAGTCACCTTTGGCTCCCCAGATACTTACCGCAGCTGTCCCCCTTACAGACGTTGAAGGTCTTACACGCTCATCGCACCTGTGGAAAGACATTGAAATCATTTCTTTGAAGAGGCTGATAGCACAGTAGCACATTTCCCCTCTACATAGCCAATAGCACATTTCCCGTTACATGACAATATCAAGAAGAATGAGATGGACTTCTAATGCTCCATAGAAGGACGCCTATTGATTAGTGCATCATTGAGCTACATTTCAGAAAACTTTTCCTCCTATTATTTAGAACTGATATTTCTATTTTTGCTACCCAAGTAGATTTGCATTTGAGCACAACATAAAAAAACACTTAACTGTCTACATCAGCTGAATGTTTACTGTGTGGCTGGCACTGCTCTCCCTCAGATACTCCACACCTTTGGGGCAAAACCCACGGTTGCTTCCATTTCACAGATGGTAAAATAAAGTATGGGAAAGTTGGAAAGCACCGCTCAAGAAGCAGTAAGCATCCAGGGTAGAAACTGGGTGTGGGCTGTCAAAATTTATACTTATCCTTAACCAGCAGAGTACACTGACTTTCTTTGTAAATGGAAACATTTCTGTGTTTGGGCATTTACATTTTAAAGAACCATTACATCAGGGCCAGAATTGATTTATAAGAACCATGAGTGCTTTTGTTCATAAAGACCCTGATTTGAGGTGACATTTTGGAAGTAAGCAAGTATGTTTTCACTGTCTACATTGCTTTTCTCAATTCAACAATAGAGAGAAAACTTAATAATTCCTAAGTCCAAAATTGAGATATGGCTGGCAACATGGCTTATCAAGCAAAGACACCTGCCACCAAGCCTGCTAACCAGAGCTGGATCCCTAGAGCCTATATGGTGGGAAGAGAGGACCAGCAAACTGTGCTCTGACCTCTATACATATACTGCGGTATGCATGTGCCCTATTATATACACAAAATAAATGAATACAGATAAAAATAAAAAGGCATAGATGTCAGCTTGTCCAATGTGAGCTCTTCTGGATCCTAATTCAGGGTTGTAGACTTGTAATGATTCACAGCTCTTTGTGAAGTAGGCCACCTCCTCCACACAGCAGCAGCACCGGAGTTTTACAAGTTGGGACTGAGGATTGGAGCAGTCAAGAGCGGCAACAGCTGCCCTTCATCTACTTCCCTGATTCAAGGTTCATGAAAGTTCTCCATGAAAACTGGGAGACCAAACGGTTTTATCTTTTAAAGGTATTTGTAGCTGTTTTAGAGTTGATCTCAGATTTTGAACAGAAATTGAATTAAGTCAAGAATAGTTTTTCATATTATTCTGAAATATTAGTTCTACTATTAATACTTTGCATGTTAAACACAAGTCAGGATTCCTTCCTTGTCAGGATTACTTGACTCTTGGGGGTCCTGAGAGAAGGGGTGCTTGAGAGCAGTGGAAACAAACAACTTGAAGTCAAATGATTGGTCCCTGAGCTCTGCTCCAGGCGGCTTCCTAGACAGCTCTCTGTAGATAGCTCTTGGCTCTGTAGTCTGCTCGAGAGAGCTTTCTGGTCAAGACAGCTCTTTCTTGCTAGAAGAAAAACATTTTAAAAAGCTCTCTGGCTAGCTCATGGATTTTCCAACCAGAAAGGCTGCTATAAAAAAAATTCTTGGATGTCCTAGAAAAAAAAATTCTAAAAGAGCTGTGTAACTCTCTAAAGTAATTCTTGGGATTTCTGACCTAGGATAGAAATCCTGTTAGAAAAAATTCTAAAAGAGCTATGAAGATTCTAAAAGAACCATGTTTTCTATCCATGGATTTTTCTGACCCAAATCAGAAATCTTGTTAGTAAAAAATTCTAAAAGAGCTGTGTTTGCTCTCCAGAGATCTCCAGACAGCTCAGCTCTCCTAAAAATAGAACTGCTACCACTCTCTGCTAGTTCATCTCATGCAGACCAAAAGCCCAGCCTTTTATTTATGTATCAATTCAGTCATTTATTCCAGGTTCCCTCTTGACCATCCTACAACTCACCATCCCATCATCTTAGCCCTTGACTCTTACGAAAAGGATAGCAAGTGCTTTTTTTTTTTTTCCAAACATTGCAAATGAATTCAGAGATCTGCCTGCTTTTGTAAACTTATCTGGGTGGGATCCTGTCCTGAGATTACCATTCTAACCAAGCCAGGATCTAAATTTACTCTCTCAGGCTGACCTTGAACTCAGAAATCTGTCTCCTTTTGTATTTTTCTGACAAGCTGGTTCATAGTGCAGCTGCTTCTACTCTCAGATCTATGAAGCGTCTTATACAGTTCATATTGCATCCTTACATTTTATATAGCTGAGAAATTATATATTTTTGAACTCATGTTTTCAGAGTTCTTTCCCACAGCCTCGAGAGCTGTCCTGAAGGTCTCATCATTTACCATTTTGGGGAGACATTAGCCACTCCCTCACCTCCCATACTCAAGCTGTCTCTGATTATCATGGAGCCATTAACCTTGGCAGAGAGGACATTCCCAATAACCTTGGCAGGGAGAATATTTTCTGAAAGAGGATCATGAATCAAAAAAATATCATATGATATATCCCATATATATATCATACACATACACACACACACACACACACACACACACACACACACACACACACGCGCGCGCGCGCGCACGTGCCTTATATCTACAGCAACCATGGACACTTGTGGAGCCCCATGCCCTGCTGGCTCTGATCCAGGGGTGGGAACCATGTCACCCTGTCCCTGCCATGGCCAAGCTGGACTGGCAAAATTTGAGGATTTTTGGATTAGGAGTGCACACATTGTTTACTTTATTCACTTGGCCCTGTGAGCCAGTCTTGCTATGCAGCTCCAGCTAGCCTGAACTCGTTATGTAAATCAAACAGGCCTTGAACCTGCCACAGTCCTCTCTCCACCCTCCAAGATTACAGGAGTATGCTACCTCTTCCCATGTTTATTCTGCTGTCTACACTTGTTGAAGCTGTGTCCCTCCTACAAACTGTGCACACAAACCAGTATTGTTTTGAAATCTTTAAAGGAAACAAATACGGCTGAGATAGGAACCCTGTTTTCAGTGTTCTTAAATTTAACCAAAGGGAACACAAAGAACTGTGATACCACATTAGCCTTGAAAAGGAAAATAAGAGTGATAAGTAAGTGCATGGACAGTATGGAGTGGAAACGTGTGCAAGAGGGAGAAGGTGGCAGAGAACTGTCATGGAGGTGGAAGGTCAGGATGAGCAAAAGCTGGGAGCCTGGCACATGCCTGCACTCCTAGCCTTCAGGAGGAAGAGGAGGATCATCACACTAGAGGTCAGCCTGATCTATACAGCAAGGTCTAGGTCAGCCAGGCCTGGGTAATGAAACCCTGTCTCAAAAGCAAGCAAGCAAGCAAGCAAGCAAGCAAGCAAGCAAGCAAGCAAGCAAGCAAACAAACAATAAAGAGCTGGAGAGATAACTAACAGGAGCACTGGTGCTCCTCAGAGGACCCAGGTTCGGTTCCCAGTACCCACAGGGTGGCTCACAACCATTTGTTGGGAGATCTGACACCTTCTTCTGGCCTCCATAGGCACTAGGCATGTACCTAGTGCACAAACATATATGAAGACTGAATACTTGTAAATACATAAAATAAATAAATAAATAAGTTAAAAATAAATAACAAATAAATGAGCAAATGAACGAACGAATGAATGAATACTCTACCCCAAAACAAAGGCTTGGAGATAGGAATGTTACCAGGTTGGGTGGGAACTGGCAAGCAATTCTGTTAGCCTTGAGCCAGGAGTACAAGCCAGGTTGTGCCAGTTCTTTTTATAACCCTATCAGCTACAGCCCTCCCCACAGCTAAGCTGTTACTACCTCAAGAGGTCTCCTATCTGATTGAGAGTCAGAGCAACCAGGGCAGCATGCTGAGAAGGCTGAATAAGTGGGAAAGAGGGCTGAAGGGACAGAGGGTGTCTGTATCACAGACCCATCAAGTACAGGCATACAGAGTAGGATATGCAGTCACCTGGCATGCCCTGCCTGCTGTGCACACTACCATTCACCTTGTAAGAGCAGAACTTCAGCTGCCTGGAGGCCCATGTCTCTGCATCTACTGCGGGGCCCCCAGGCCTTCCATAAGCATCATTGATGTCAAGAAGGATATGTTGGAAAAAGCCCTCTGGCCTTGGCAAGAATAGCTCATCTTCTGCATTTATTGCCAACTCCCTAATGATGTCATAGCTGAGAAATCTCACACAAGTACTCTCCTTCCTCCCATTTCATCCATCCTGCCTGATATTCACCTCCTCTCTTCTGGAATCCCCTCCATCCTTCATGCTAACAACAGAGAGATCTTTGTAAGATTCGAACTTGATCATTGTAATTCCTGTCTAGAAATTCCTGAAAGGACTTGTTCAGAGTCTTAACATAATACAAAGCTTTTCTTTAAAAATATTTTTTGTTATTACACTTATATATTTAGTTATCTAGTTAGTGTATGTTTAAGCACATCTCCACAAGTGTGCATATAGAGGTCAAAGGACAATTTGCAGGAGTTTGTTCTCTTTCCATCACATGGGTCCTGGGGATCACACTTGGGTCATCAGGTTTGGTGGCAAGTGTCCTTACCTGTTGAAGCATCTCACTAGCCCAGGGCTTTTCCTTTATCTGGTGAACCTCTTAAGCAAGCCCTCACCCACCCAACCTTATCTTTCAGCTCTCCTCCTAGGCATCTCTGGACCTGTCAACTTAATTCCACCTCAATTATTCGCTCCTTTCCACACCTTTGCAGATGCTATTCTGAAATCCTCATTCAATAGTAAGGGCAGGGCTCAAGAATACATGAATATTCTTTTCCAGCCCTCTGACCCCTGAGACGTTCCATCTATAGGGTCACAGGCAGTTCAGAGCCCGTAAGTTAACCATGGACTTCTTGCCTTCCCGTCTTCATGCTTTCCTATCTGGTTAACAAACCCCACCGACTCAAGCCCAGGATTCCTCTGAAATCCATCCTTGTCTCTGCATCTACCTGCACTCATTATACCCTCTCAGTGCAGTAGCCCTTATCTGCCCTGGTGTCTCCAAGCTTGTCCCAAACAGGACAGATTGAACTGTGCCTCTTCCCTTCCAAGTGAAAGATGAGGTTAGTTCCTGCATTTGTGAGGCCCTACCTGACCTAGTCTCGACATGCTTTCCTGCCTCAGACCCCATTTCCCTTTGTCACTCCAGCCAGAGGGAATTTGACAGACACCTGAGCTTCTGCACATGCCGTTCTTTGCCTGAAACATTTTTCTGACATCTCTGGGCCTGGACAATTATCTGATACTCCCAGGACCATGTAGCTGTCACTCACTCCAGAAACTGAACCAGACTTTGGCTAGAGCCCTGTCCCTCAGATGTGATACCACACCATGTATGTCTTCTCCACTGTGGTTAGTCTTCTTAGCCTCACAGAAATGAAGCATGAGAATGAAGGTGAGAACTGTCGGTGTTGGTCTGGTGGAATTCTGGTGTAGTCTGGTTAGGTAAATGAGTGAAGGAGGTCGTTCCGCTTCCCACATTCACTCTTCCCCTGTTGTCCATCACCATCCACCTAGCTCCCCAAGGCAGAACAAACGAAATACCACCTCCATTTCTTCCTCACCCACTACTTCCAACTGCTAAGGTGTCACGATTCCACTCAAAATCCTGCACAGAGCTGTTCATTTTCATATTTGCCATCGCAGGAATGTAGAGGTTTCTTTTCTTCTTGTCGTGACTAATACCCAGCAAGAAGCAACTTAAGGGGTAAAGGAGTTTTGGGCTCATGGTTAAAGATACACCCCCGGTGTTTGTCTTCTAGATGATTCTAAATCCAGTTAAATTGGTAACTAAGATTACATATTATAAATTTTCCTCCTCTCCAGTTCTTATGTATGCTCTCATTTTTATTTTGTTTTGCTTTTTTGAGACAAAGATCTTATATAGCCTAAACTGGTCTCACACACACTGAGATGCTTGGCCCATGGAGTGGCACTATTAGAAGGTGTGGCTCTATTAGATTAGGTGTGTAACTATGAGCGTGGGTTTTAAGACCCTTATTCTAGCTGCCTGGAAACCAGTATTCTGCTAGCAGCCTTCAGAAGAAGATGTAGAACTCACAGGTCTGCCTGCACTGTGTTTGCCTGGATGCTGCCATGTCCTTGCCTTGATAATGGATAGAACCTCTGAACCTATAAGCCAGCCCCAGTTAATGTTGTCCTCATAAGAGCTTCCTTGGTCATAGTGTCTTCATAGCAGTGGGAACCCTAACTAAGACACTCACTATGTAGCTGAGGTTAGACTAGAAGGGCATTACAGGTATGCACCATCATGCCAGCATTCCTGATACTGACTCTAATCTTCCTTCCTTCCTTCCTTCCTTCCTTCCTTCCTTCCTTCCTTCCTTCCTTCCTTCCTTCCTCTCCCTCCCCCTCTCTTTCTTTCTTTCTTTCTTTCTTTCTTTCTTTCTTTCTTTCTTTCTTTCTTTCTTTCCCTTCCTTCCTTCCTTCCTTCCTTCCTTCCTTCCTTCCTTCCTTCCTTCCTTCTTTCTATCTTTCTTTGTTCTATAGGTTGGAACAAAGATTTTCTGCCTAGGCACTGCTGAAACTCCTTTTCCTGTGCCCTTCTGTCTCTGTCACTGTAAAATGTTCCTCAGCACTCCTGACCTCTACCCTCATGTCAGCTGTGAAAAATGGAAAGGTTTTAAAGCCGAATGTCCACCGGGGCAGAACACTGCCCTGGGCTGAGAAACCACTGAGTTGATTGATCTTTCTAAAGTGAAGAGCTGCTGAGCTGACTCACCAAGTCTCAGTGACCTAGATGGATTTCTGCGTTCTCTGGCTACCACATCCTTGCTTGGTACAGACTCTAGTCTTTTAGTCACCTAACTTGGTCCTCTTCCTCCAGGAAGCCTCCTGGATCCTATAGTCTATGTTAAGAATTTCTTTTATTTGTCCCCCTGGAGGGAAGACCCTTGGTCGTCAGATGCTCACCACGTGATACATCTGTCAGTGTATCTGCTATTACCTAGGTCACAGCTAGGCCACATGAGAGCCCTGTGTAAGTTCAAAAGGGACACAGCTTCCTTAAGACACTTGACTGTTATTTGCTGGAAGCCGAAAATAAAGAACAGATTCAGTGGTGCACGCCTTTAATCTTAGCACTAAGGAGGCAAAGGCAGGTAGATCTCTAAGCTATTCTGGTCTATAGAGTGAGTTTCAGGACAGGCAGGACTACATAGCTATATAGAGAAAACCCGTCTGGAAAAAACAAAATAAACAAAGAAACAAAAACCCAAACAAACAGCAACAAAAATGAAGGAACAAAACAAAACTGAATAGTTCTGAGGTGAACCAACCACCCACTGCATGGGCCAATCAGATTAGAGTCCTTGGCTTTATGTCCACACTTTCCCTAAATGCAATGTCTGATCCTGGGTGGGACTTTGATACAAGCTTGACAGAACACAAAAGTAAAGCTATTTATGGCCTTGGCTGTTATCACCCATGTAGGGAATCGTTACAGCCATTAGCTTTGTCTGAAGAAGCTGCAGGGTTTCCCAATTATCCTGGAGAAATAAAAATAAAGCTCCCCTTTTCGCAGCCTTGTGCTACCTCAATCATATTCCAAAGCCAGGATCTGACCATCTCTTCATGAACCATCTGTTAATGTGGCTCAAAGATAATATTATATAGATAATCATATTATATAATTAATATATATAATATAATTAATATATAATATAATTTATAATTATATTATAAAGATAATCAGATCACCTGGAAGCCACTGGCCACCCAGGATGAAACTCAGACTCTCCCCACATCTTGCTTCTCCCAGCTGCTCATCTGTCTGCACCACACCTACTACCATCACAGCCTAAGAAGGAGAGATCTTTTTTACTCTAAATTCTCTTTAGAGTCTTCTATTCCAGCTCGGATTTTTCAATTAGAAAATGGGAAAGAGAAAGAAGGGAAGAGGGAGCAAGAGGCACAAGGGATGTAAATTCAGGGAAAATACGATGTGCCTTTTAACTTTCCAAAATAGTATCTGACCTTTCTGCTTACATAAGAGAGTTTGCAGCTGAACGGCCCAAGCTGTGTACGCCCTATGGATCAGGCAAATTTGGGCATGTCTGAGAGGTGGTTAGATGGATCCACCAAAGCTCCAGAAGGGAATTAAATCATCCTTAAGGAACAAAAGGGTGGGCTTCAATTCTCACCCAGAAGTCACAGTTATCAGCCCCTGTGTAACCATGCTGGGATAGTCACCAGTATGCCGTACAACATGGGAATTCTCTAAGGAAAGGAGGCTTTAACTGTACATATTATTCATGAGCTTTGCAAACACCCTTGTGTTTTCATTTGGGGATTACCATAGGAAAAGAGCAATGGAAAAAAAAAAAAAAAAAAAAAGAAACCCTGTATTTCCGAAATTGCCAAAACCAGGAGGAGCATATGGCCGTGGCTTTCGGATGATGGGTGGACAGAGGGTTGGCGGCTCCCTGAGGGCGTGACTTCCTGGTGGAGCATGCTGGAACATATTGCTTCATCATAGTCAGGAGGGAGTCATTTCTGTAACTGGGAATTTGGACCAAGAAAGGACTAGCTAAGGATGCTATTCCGAAGGTCAGAGTGCCCAGGGTGTTGTATACCACAGACACTTACTAAACTCTATGGAGGGAGCCTGCGGGACAGCAGAGGTACTGAAACTTTGTGGTGGGGGCTGAGGACCATAGGCCATACACCAGCTACCTTATAACATGACCCAGGAAACCCCACTTACAGGAAGTGTTGACGAGAGCTGCATGCATTACATTAGACTGTCTAGAGTACATGGGATAGCAATAAATAAAAGGTAAGCATAAATGTGTTTCTTTCTTCCTGAGGTTTGAGTCCGTTCAATCCTTTCCAAGTAACATAAAAATCATAAAGGGAAAGCTGGGGGCACAGTGTGAGTTTTGGAGGAAGAGGACATGTCTGAGGCAGAAATGGAAGCCGTGTGACTGCGTTCTCATGGATTTTTTTTTGTTGTTGTTGTTCATTGAAAGTAATAAACCAAAACTTCAAGATTCCACACACTGCCAGACCTGGTTGCTCATGTCTGGAACTTCAGCACTCAGGAGGCTCAGGTAGGAAGACTGCAATAAGTTCTAGGCCAGCCTGGGCTACAGTGTGCAACTCTCTCTCAACAAAGCAAAACAAGAGAAGACAATATAAACCACCACCACTACCAACACCCCATATACTGTAGTGTCCCTTATCCTTGTGTGGTGGGTACATTCTAAGATCCCTCATGGCTACTAGAAACCACAGTTAGTACAAAATCCTATAGTTATCTTATTTTTCTTATACATAGATACCTAATGCTTAATTCATATGCTATGCATAGGAAGAAATAGATATCACTAATGAATAATAACAAACTTGGACAGACACGATATACTTTAATAAGAGTTACATGATTCTGATTTCTCTCTTCCAAGTCTTCTCATCATATCCTGCTGTAGTTTTGGACCAGGGTTGAGAAGTCACTGAGTAGGGAGGGAAACTATCCTAATTTTACTAGTTGGGCCTTAAACAAGGATATCTTGCCAAATTATGAAATTCCCTCTCCCCATTTTATTTTCTGAGAAAAGTTGTCTACTCCCCAGTGTCATTTCCAAGGGAAAGCCAAAGCCTAGAGCTGAGCATGGTGGGATACAATTATAATTGTAGAATCCAGGAGACTGAGGCTGAAGGATTGGGAGTTCAAGGTCAGTGTGGGCTACATAGTGAATCTGAGACTAACCTGGCTTCAACAAAAAAGACCTTTTCTCAAAACCAAACCAAACCAAACAAACACCCGAAGCTTAAAAGAAGAAAATGACCCTGGAGTGGTGGCATACAGATCTAATCTCAGCCCTTGAGAGGCAGGCAGATGGAGCTCTGTGATTTTGAAGCTAGCCTGGTCTACATAGTAAATTCCAGGACAGCCAGGACTACATAGAGAGACCATGTCTCAAAAAAAAAAACAACAACAACAAAAAACAAAAACAAAACAACAACAACAACAAAAACCAAGAAGAGCGAGAAGAAGGAGGAAGAAAAGGAAGAGGAGGAGGAGAAAACAGAGGAGAAGAATTTACTTATAAGAGTTTCATCTTCTACATATAAAGTTTGGTGTTTTTGCTTTTCTTTTTCTGACCTGGTTACTTTTCCTCTAAATACTGCTCTGGAAAGCCAAATCAAGATGCTCTATTCTGGACTATCTGCTAGAGGAGTGAATGTTTCCTATCACTCATGCTTATCTTACGGCTACATTAATAACTTCAATGTTAACTTCTTTTGTGCCTGATGCTCAAATATCTGTTACAATGACCACAAATGAGATTTGAAGAAGGGAAAAGACGAAAATAAATAAGAAGAAAAGTATGTTGATTTAAAAATTAACATTGTAGCATAAATTATACTAGAAGGAATTAAAATGATCCATTAAAGTGGGGTAAATTTTTAAAAATTACTTTGCTGACTTACTCTCCAGGGCACCAAGCATGACAGTCAAGCCCTTGCAAACCCTTGAGGGCTTGAGAAAGTAGAAACCTGAAAGTTCTGTGCTGACCTTCCCAGATCCTGTCAGTCCCTCCCCAGAGCTCAGACAAGGAAGAACCTCCTTGTTAGAACACATTTTAAAGGCTGCTTTTGTATTTTAAAGATCAGAACTGTTAAAGTTAAAGGCTACATGGGATTAGAGAGCCCATGAATTCATATTAGCTGTCTTGGTATGACACCTCCCATCCCCAACATAAAAAAAAATGTTTGTTCCCCCACATTTAGATTTCTGTCCAGACATTGAAGTCAAGTTCAAATTTAAAAATGAAGAGAGTATACTTTTTGTGTGATTCTGTGAGACCTTGTAGGAATAAACAATAGTATATATCCTTTGTTATATTCTGACTGGTAGATCAAATATTTGTCAAGGTAGAGACAGGAGAATCAGTGTGAGCCTGAAGCTGAGTACCAGGGCAGCCTAAGCTACAGCAGATATATACATATATATATATATATATATATATATATATATATCCTTGTCTCAAACAAACAAACAAACAAACAAGCAAGTAAATAAATAAGCACATCACTATTAGTGATCTTGTTGAAATAAATATTAAATATTCCCATTTAAAGTTTGAAAGTGAGATACACTTGGGGTGGTTAAGATGGCTTGTTGGGTAAAAGTTCTTGTTGCCAAGGCTGCTGACAGAGTTTGATCATCATCCTACACAGTAGGACAGAACCAGTTCCTGGAAGTTGTCCACTGACCGCCACCACATGCATGCCATGGTGCAGCCTTGCCCTCTCTGTCTTTGTCTCTGTCTTTCTCTCTTATACACACAGTAATAATAATTAAAAAATGAATATTTTTTAAAAGAAAGAAAGATGAATTTAAAACTGTCGATGATGTCTGAGCAGTACTGAAGTAAAGTCATTGGTTGCATATCTCCAGGCTGTATTTTGTCAGTCAAGTTAGGAGTCAATTTGGTATCTGAGAAGGACATCTGCTGAACAGAGTCTGCAAGTTTTCTGTTTGCCCTCTGGCCAAAACACATACCAAGAATGACGATCCTAGATCTTTTATAGTCATTGATCAACTCTTGCAGTAATCTGTAACGTGAGCTTAGAAAAAAACAAAACCCCAAAACCTGTCTACGGAGTAAACTTGTTTCTTCCACTTTCCCCGGTCTACTAAGCCATCTCCTTCCGCTCTATGAAACTCTCCCTTAAAAAAACAATCCAGTCCCTTAAGATACAATACAGTGAAATCCTTGATCTCCCATATGCTGGCAATCAACTTCTTTTCTCCTTGAAAAAAAAAATGTTTCCTGGCAACCACGGAATATTTTTCAGTTTTAAATCTTCCAAACAACAGAATTACTATTGCCCCAAATGTCTTGTTTTGCTTTTGAAAAAGCAACTCACCGATGAAGAGTATTCCCGGCCAGAGGTTCTGGTAGGTACAGTCCCACAGATCTACATTTTGTTCAGCTCTTTCAGGCCGGTGAAAGCCGAAAGTAAAGCGCCCAGGTGCTCCCGGTGCTCCAGTGCCGGGTGAGGTTCCAGAGCCTCGTCACACGCCCCAGCAGCTGCCTGCTGCGGCTTGTTTTTCAGGGACAGTGACCTCCAACACCTTTGATTTAGCTCCGCAACTCAATCTTAATGGTTCGCCGGTGAGGGAACACATCACGTGCCAAGCCAACACCTTAAGAGGGTGGGAAGCTTTGCAACCAGAAAGACATGCGGAAAATTCTCAGGAGTCAGCTCAGCCTGCCCATTTGTCACAAAGCAACACAAATGACACTCGGAGTGGAGGGGGACTGATTTCTGCAGCCTTCAACTGAAAGTCCGCACCGGTGCCTGCAGCCCCTCCCTCTCCTTAGATGGAAATTCTGGGCAACCACTCAAGAACAGTGGCATTAACATTTCTGAAACTCGAATTCATTTTCCTTTCTGTTTGGGAGTTGATTTTTCTCCCTTCGTTTACCCACCTGACACGTATTTTCTTCTGATCTTTCTATGTTAGGTCTACTTATGGACAAAACCACATAGTCACTGAAAAACTGTGATTTAAATTAGCTTCCTAGCCAAGGCACAGACTCTGCTCCAAGCTCAGCAGAACAACTGTCAATAACTCTTTCCCAACATTTAACCCATCGTTCTCCAGGTTCACCACCCGGGGTGTTAGCAGTTGCTTAAAAAGTTGGCTTTCAGGTGAGCCAAGTTTCAGTCTCGAACAAAAGTCCTGAAGTGAGTGAGGTACCATTTGCTTCTTCGTGACTACCCAGACTTCAATTCTAAGAACAAACATCGAACATTCTGAACACCAAACAGGCTATTTGCCTCTGTACTAGATAACCCAGGAAACCGTCACATGACCTAGTTAAACTCACCCGTTTGGTCTCTGAGACTGAAGTTTTAGAGTCTCCTTCGCAGGTCGTCTGAATGAGAACAGTGAAGCAAAGGATGACCGAAAGCTCATTCGGGAAGAAACTGATGGCTTTTGGTTTATCAGGCTTTTAGATCTTGATGTTTGTAATACCATCGGAACTAAAAAAAAAAAAAAAAAAAAAAAAGCAAGCATCGTTAAAAAGTTGCAGACCGCCGGGCGTGGTGGTGCACGCCTTTAATCCCAGCACTCGGGAGGCAGAGGCAGGCGGATTTCTGAGTTCGAGGCCAGCCTGGTCTACCAAGTGAGTTCCAGGACAGCCAGGGATATACAGAGAAACCCTGTCTCGAAAAACCAAAAAAAAAAAAAAGTTGCAGACCTCCTGCAGACAGGGACTGGGAGGTTGTGGCATGCTTGCCTAACACACACACACACACACACACACACACACACACACACACCCCTTTCTTCTATCTCCATCCCTGATAGAATGTAACCTGCCTATAATCCTAGCACGTGGTAGCTCAAGGTACACATTATATTTTAGGCAGATTATGCTTCATTAGACCATTTTTTAAAAAATCAAGTTAATGTACATCTTGGTCGTTTTAAGTTAGAGACAGTTTATTATTATAAAGCCCAGTCTGGTGAGGGTGGGGGTAGGTGAGCAGTCTGATCTCAAACTTGCTATCTTCCTGCCTCAGTACTGGGGTTATAGGCATCTGCTGCTATGCCTGGCTTTCTGATAAATCTTAGTGGAAGAAGTATGGCTTTTGTCTCTCTCTCCTTCTGAAGTCTGTGAGTAGTTAGCACCCCCATATGACATCGAAACTGCAGAGAAGCCAGAGGCCCTTCTCAGGGCCCTGTAGTCCCACGGTTCTGCTGGGCTGTGTCACGGGCCGCAGTCTGTAGAGCATTCCTTACAGGAAGCCAGCTCTGTGGGTCTTTCTCATTACATCTTCTACATGGATGTCCAACGTCCAAGCTAGCAAGGCAGGGAACACATTCATTTCGTATCTTGCTGATCCAAATATGTTTTAGAAAATTTCAGTTCTTTGAAACCATGGAGAGTTTTTATGTAACTCCCCCCCCCCAAAAAAAAAAATAAAAGGGAAAGGAAATCATTTAGAATGCTTCTTATTCTTTTTTTCCAAAATCTATTCTGGATATGTGTGATATGTGATGTGTATTTAATATATACATATGTATGAATATGTATATATCTACTTGACTTATATGTATATGCATGTAATATGTATATATGATATAATATTTATATAACATATAGCTTATATATGAGCTTGCAATTTTAAATTGAAGGCCTATTAACATATCCAAAGGCCATAATACCATAATCCTTTTGTGAATACTAACTTTATAAATGTTGTAGTTCAAGATAAGGCAAGGCCACCATGGCATACACATGCTTAGTCTAAAACCATGAGTCTTGGGTTGGGGCTGCGATTAATGGCAGAACACTACCACACATACGCAGCCCACACACAACTGAAAATCTGATTTGTCCTTTTAGATTGATTGGTTTGTTATGAGGGTTGGAGATTTTTATCATCCATCTATACATTCAGAAATATCTTTGCCCATTTCAGGATGTTACTAATGTCAACAAATGCAAAAGTAGTCCACAAGACTAGTTCTGTAACAGGTGTTTAGTTTAGAGTTTACTGTTTCTGAATGTTTGCCACACCCACAGTTGTCCTGTGGAAACCAGGTTCCATGACCCTCATTCAGATTGGGTAAAGTTAAGTGACAGGCTGGCAGCCACAGCCAACTGTGCACTCACTCACTACAGCAGGCTCTCACCACAACCCGCTCTGGAGACTAAGACTCCAGGGCAGTGCCAGCTCCGTCAGCTTTCTACTTTCTGCTATGAAACCCCCAGCCTTCTCTTCTTCTGCCTTTTCCTCTTCATCCTCTTCCGGCTGAGGTAAGTGCTAACTACACTCCTGGTTAATTCTCCACCTTTCCTTCCTTTCCATTTTTTTTTTGGGGGGGGGGGGTAGGATTGGGTAGGGCAAGGTCTTATTCTGTAGCTCAGAATGGCCTGAAACTTGTGACAATCCTAGAACTTCAGCCTCTTTACTGCTGGGATTAAAGGCAGAGGCCACCACAATCAACTCATGTTAATTGTTTTTATTTCAAGTTTTCATGTGTTGATAAGTACGACAGTTGTGGTGGTCAGGGGGACCTTAACTGAACAGTCTCCACCCTCCTGCCTCCCTTGGTATTTTGCTGCTCTGCTGTGTGGCAGGGTGGCCAGTTCAGAGGTTTCTGAAGAATCTCCTGTCTCTGTTCCCTCCCTTCCCACAGGACTGCTGAGATTATAGGTATGGTTTACTGTGTCCAGATATATGTAGGTTTGAGGATTTGAATTTAGATCTTTACACTGGTGCAGTAAATGTTTTACCTACAGAGCTATCTCCTTGGCCCTTAGGGAATTTATTAACATACATAATTTTATTGAATCCTCAGAGGTAACCATATTGAAGTTTATCAAGAAATAATTTGACCATAATCACAGAGAGCTGAATCAGGTTATCTGTCCAGTATACGCTATCATATCAAACTTTAGACCCTTATAACAGTCCTTAGCTATCCATTGGTTAAATTGCAGACGCTTGGACTCACTGTCTGTGAGTCCAAGTACCACAAAGCAAGGAAAGGGTCATTTAAAGTGAAATTTATTTTCTTTCTCACCATTTTTTGCCATCCCCTTTTGTAGCCTGTATGTAAGGGGAGGTTTTAACATCTGGTTGACATCTGTTTCATTGCAAAACTTCTTTCTTTGAATTTCTTCAAACCATTCGCCAGTTGCTCCTTGAAGCCATCTGATATCCCTCTTTGTCTTCTGAAGTTTGCTGAAAACAAAACAAAAGAAAACAAAACAAAAAACAGAAATATCAGTGCAGTACTTAAATGCATCCCTAATTAGAGCAGACTCAGGTAGTGAGCTGAACTTTGCATACTAGAGAGGCAGCCTAGGCTAATAACCCGAGGAAAAGGTGCCATAGTTAGAACTCTTTTTTACCACAGTGTACATATTTACACACATTCTTCTGTATACGGTGTAGTCTTCTGTATATATGACAACTAAAAGGTTTCTTCTGGTTGTTAAAATAGTCACAGAGTCAACGACAAGAAACCTGGTTGAGAATGTGTTAAGACTTGGTCTAGTAAAGCAACCAAATGATAGATGTTCTAATGACATGTAGAAACTGGAATATTCTGGTTCTGATTACTCACTCGCTTATTCATTACTACATTAAGTGTTGATTGGGCAACATTAATCAACTAAATGTTTATTGAGGTCCCGTGTAGGCTGTGGGGAACATAACAGATGGGACCTGTACACATCCGTTTAGTGGTCTGCGAGTGAAGCTAACATGTGGATTGTTAACGTAATCCATGGCTTCAGATGATGAAATTTGTTTAACACAAAGGCCGTGAATGAGAACAGTGTTAGCGATCAGGATGCAGAGGATGGCCGAGTTGGAGATGGATGAAAGTAGCATCCAGAAATCGAATGTCTGCACCCAGCTGTACTTTTGCGATATCAGACCTGAAATCCTAACATGGCTTCTTTCCCCCCTGCTTTTCCTTACATAGCTGTCTTTCCAAAGAAAAAGTTGTTTTAAATCCTTAACTAATTCCCTCTCCAAGGTAAGTTGTTTCTCAAGAAGACTCTAGAAGTGTCTGAAAGTTAATAGGTGCTTAATCCCCTGGGTGAAGCACAGCCAGCCTTGAAAGCAGATGGTTTAGCACTGATGAAAATGGCGGGCTTATTGGTTTTCAAATTTGGGGATTTCTAGTGTTTGGGGAATTATTTCAATTTCTGGTAACTGTAACCCTTTGTCCAAGGTCCTCTGGAAAACACAAGTGTTAGGGCGTTTCCGGTGTATGTGTGTGTTGTGTTTTGTTTTGGGATGAGGTCTTGCTATGGAGCTTTGAACGCACAGCAACCCTTTTCCTTCAGTTTCTAAGTGTTAGGATCATAGACTTGAGCCACTGTGCCTGGCTCTCGAGTTGAGTTTTTGCATTGCTAAGAAGATGGCAAGCAAGATGATGGCCAAGTGGCCACTTTGGAGTTAAAACCAATGAACCAAGAGGGCTGTAACTCACTCCTGCTCGAGGCTACGATACTGCTGTTTTATAAAAAGTATTAGAGAAGCCAGGGGTCATCCTGCCCAGACTTGCACTTTGAAAAGCATTAGGCAGCAGCAGCAGCATTATGTTCAGCCTACAGCCTACAGCCTTGCATGGGTGCCTCTCCTTTTGCTATTGTCACTTCCTGTTACCTGGTCATCCACTCCTGACTCTGTTGCCATCTGCAGTACTAACAGAATAAAGACACTCCCAGGATCTGCTTCTAATCAATATTTGCATTTCACTTAAAACGTCCCTCACAAGTCTAGAAGTTCCATTTTTCCAGAGCTGCCTCTAATTGTTATTTCCCCAAAATCCAGCATTTTCTTCCACTCCTAGCATATCCATCTTACTTCAGAAGCTACATGACTTAGGGTGCCCTGTATAAATCTATATAGAGGGATTTCTCCCTTACAGACATGGTACAACTCGAATTCTCTTGTAAAAATATAATCATAGTCAGCCCCATGTCAAGTATGACATGACCATCACCGTATTGTGGCCAGTGAAGTTACTTATCTATATTTCTCTGTGAATACCTATACAGTCTGAATTCTATTTCAGGAAATACATCTTAAAGTGAGAACCACTCTCAAGTATACTGATGTAAATGAATACCATGTAGTTGCTAACTATAATTACACAGGCAATGTAGAATCTCAGGACAATAAGTACAGCATGAAATAAAACATAGAATTTAATCTATGATTACAGCTATGTAAAAATGACATAGCCATTTGAATACAGTAGAGGAAAATAGAAACATCTAATTTTTTTACAGTAGAATAATTATAACTACTATGTCTACAGTTAGCCTTTTTGTTACATGTAATCTATGATTACAATGTATTAAATGAGATATTTCTTTATGTTTAATTGTGAATTTTTATTACACTATCATTTTGAAAGAAGTTACATTTTTATAATTCTAACAGTTTTTGTTGCTGTTGTGGCTTTTCTATGTGTTTTTACATAGTTATGGAAAATTTATCAGATATACACCAGGAGATGGCCTCCTACTGTGCCAATACGAAGGTACCACAGTAGGTAGAGCAGGATGGCCCCTCCTCAGGAGACTGAAGTCTAACAGGAGAAAGCCGCAAGAATCTCACAATGACACAGATTAGCTAAGCAACAGTGGTGTGTGTGACTTAGGCATTCAATACGTCTTTGAACTCTCAGTAAAGAACAGTGAACAAGTCAAGTCCCCATTCTCATGGAATTTAAATTCTGGGGTAGGAATGTTTATGCATGTATGAGTCATAAATAAGAAAAAAGTAAAGAGGTCACAAGAGAGTGTGACAAGGGGACCTGCTCTAGGGAAGCAGTGACGATTCTCTGGGATGATGGAGTGGGAGGTGAATGATGTAAGGTTTTTGCAGAGAGCATCCTAGGCAGAGGAGTGTCAACTATAGGCAGCGTCCTAAACAGAAGACAGCATCCTAGGCAGTAGAATATTAATTGTAAGCAGTGTCCTAGGTAGAGTATAGCAAGGAGAGGAGAGCTTAGAGATCCAGCCACAGTTTTGTATAGCACTTGGGGGTTAGGTAAAGTGGTGGTAAGCATTTGAAGTAATGGTGTGTGTGTGTGTGTGTGTGTGTGTGTGTGTGTGTGTGTGTGTGTGAGTGTGAGACACTGGATTTGCATTTAGCTATAGGCAGAGAATAGATTCCAGCATGGAACTAAAGACCAGTCAGAGCACCTATAGAGTTCAGTGGAAAAAGCTATTTATTTCAAATAGGTTGATAATGGTGGAGCTGAAGAAAAATAGAATTTTTAGAGAGATGGAATGATTTTGGGGTTAAAAGTACATGTTAAGGAAGACCCCTAGATTTCTCATTGATCTAATGCATAGGAAATGCAATTTATAGAGACCTAGCGTATTTAACACTAAAACAACATTTTATCAGAAACACCTTTAGGGCTAATGAGATAGCTCAGCAAAAAAAGCACTCGTCATCAAATCCAATAACCCGAGTTCAGTTCTCATAACACACATGGTAGAAGGTGAAAAGCCTTCTTACAAATTGTTCTCTGACTTCCACATGTGTCTTGGTGCTTGGACACACACACACACACACACACACACACCACTTGTAACATTGCTTATTTTCAGAGAAATCACTAAATATTCAAGGTAATATATTTTCCACCCCCTTGAAACAAGCCATAGAGCCATCCTCTAGTAAACACGTATGTAATTAATATACAGTTTCTACCTTCCCAGCGTCTCAGACAGAATTGAATGATTAGGCTAAAGAGTCAAAGCATTTTTGTGATTCTTTATACATAAAAACAAAATGCCTTGCAAAGATCACTAATTAGGCTACAAGGTACAAGACTTCCTTAGAAAGCTATGGATAATTATTTCAATTATTCTTATTTTCTTTATGTAATATTTTAAAGACTCCTCATTTATAATTGTCAGTAATTAAATTTTGCTTTGAAAATTTTTGTTTCTTATCCAGTAAAATATGCCCCATTTCTAAGCAAGGAAGTGATTATACTTTGTGTTTTGGCAATGGCATACTTTTCTAAGTTTATGAATCAAGACCTTTTCTTTGGAATTGGACATTTTAAAAAGTCTTGATTTTCTTATCTGTTCTAAGTTATTAAAAACAGGGTTTTGACTTTTATTTCGATTAAACTTTGAATGTTGGGTCATAAAACCCACAATTCTAGCTAGGACTGAAGTAGGTATAATCTACAATTCAATTTATGATAAAATTATATTTGTTTCCTGAAGGCAATAAGAAATAAAACTTAGGAAGCAGTGATACCTACATTTGCAATAATGGCATGATTCAGAACAATTTTAGAGACATTTAAATAAAGTACAGTATGCTGAGCATGCTTGGGGGCTGGCAAACAGGATAGTTGGCTGTACAGGCAAGGTCAGGAGCCAGGAAGTTCAAAGTTCAGGTTGTCTAAGATGGCGCTGTGTTCACTGTTACAAAAAGGAAATTAGTTCTGGCATTTGGAACAAAGGCAATGGCCTGAAAGTCTAAACTCGCTAAGGACTTGGAGCCAGCCTTCCCAGTCTTGTCAAGGGAAGAGTTCGTAGGCAGTGAAGTGTATTTTACACACCATGGCAGATGACTGAGAAGAACACAATATTCACTCAGTCAACATGGTCTGAAGTTATGTGTTTATCTCAAACATGCAAAACCATGTAACTCACCATGAACAGGTAAGGAAAAGCCCTGAACATAAAAGCTAGGGCACAGGGAAACTCTAAACAGGACAGAAATTTCTACCTCAGCTGGCCTTACGGACGGAGCCTTTGCTTGTGACTAGAACTCAATGGAGTTCCTAAGCAGCTCACAGGAGACTCACACTTCTGCTTCGTTTTTTGTTATACACCCAGGCAACCAATCAGGGCGTACTGTCCACTTAAGCCAATCAGAAGAACCCCAGGGTTAGAAATGACATACATCTAGGTAAATTACTAGGACACAGCTTGTCTGCTTAATTAGCCCTGCCTGACTCAACATATCACAGGGGACTGCTGTCTACACTTCTAATTTGTTTTACCCTCAGGGTGATCAGCCAGACTACCTTAGATCACGTCCTTTCTTGCTGGGCCAGCCCTTAGTTCTAAGTCCAAGTGCCTTTCTTTTACTCTGCCCTGAGCTGCTTAACACTTTATGGCAGCCCCTCACCACATCTCCTAAGTTTCCTCTTCCTGAGTTAATTTTAGTTTTTCTGTAGTTTGCATCCTTGAACTGTGACTACCATGTCCCCTATCTCTTCCTTCTCTTCCCTGCTTGGACCCTTGCTGATCCTTCCTAGTCACCTTCCTTCCTTCTTTCTTATCTTCTCTTCCCCTTCCTTCCTTCTTTCCTCCCTCCCTCCCTTCCTTCCTTCCTTCCTTCCTTCCTTCCTTCCTTCCTTCCTTCCTTCCTTCCTTCCTTCTTTCCTTCCCTCATTGCTTCTTTGCTTACATTAAGGCAGAGTCTCTCTACATAACTTTGGCTGTCCTGAGACTCCCTCTATAGAACAGATTGGCCTTGAACTCACAGAGATCTGGCCTCCTCTGGTTCCCAGTATTGGGATTAAAGGTGTGTGCTACCACACCTGGCTAAGCTTATTAGATAGTAGGAAGGCCACAGGGCCAGGGGTCAGGAGGTTGTTCATGGATGACCAGGGTCAAATATTTAACTTTCTTGCCTTTTTTTTTTTTTCCTTTTTCCTTTGTAGGTCTGTTTGCCTCTATAGTTCCTCTCCTGCCTGGAGAGTGGAAATCTATACTTTTCTCTGTGGCTCTTTCACTCTTCCCATCGAGAGTCAGAGGCTTTTCCACGGCCCTCTGGAATCTCGGCAGGCCTCGTGCTTATTCAGACCAACGGAATATGGCAGATGTAAAACTGGAGACTTCTAAGGCCAGGCCTCCAAAACGATCTTGCTAGGCTGGAGAGATAGCTCAGTGGTTAAGAGCACTGACTGCTCTTCCAGAGGTCCTCCACAACGATCTGTAATGGGATCTGATGCCCTCTCCTGGTGTGTCTGAAGACAGCTACAGTATGTTCACATACATAAAATAAACAATAATAATAATTTTTAAAAAAGATCTTGCAAGGTTTGTCTCCTCCCTCTTGCAGAATGGGAACCTCCGTGTAAAAAACAAACAAATGAAAAAAACTTCAGCTGGTGTCTTTTGAGGAGGAAATCACATGTGGAGAGAACCAGCTGAGAGCCATTACCAACTTTTGAGAGTAGATTCATACTAATTGGGTTGAACACTGAACTAACCTTTATCAACTATAATTTTTGTTGAGGTCTGCCCCTCACCACCCAGCATAGCTGTAACCATTTTATTCCATGCCTGCCAGTCATCAACACAGCAAGATAGCTTCACTCAGAGCAGGGTCAAGCTGCCCACATACCCTGTCATGTTCTGAGGCTTCTTTTTCTTCTTCTTGGAAACTCCCCAACCACGGCCTGAACTCAGAGCCAAGCAAGGTGTGCTTGAATTGTTATATCTAAACTGCCAGTGAGCTCATTATAGTTTTTTCCCTATATAAACTGACCCTGGTCAGTATTTGTGGTCATGGCTTTCAGATCCCGAGTCTAAGCTACGGCCCTGGTCGAACAGTCTTGGGGCATGAGTTCAATACTCCCTGTTTACCTGAGACCTAGAGTCTGAGTGGCTTGTGTGGCGACTCCTGGATCCCAACAATTCAATCTCTGTGCTTCGGTTTTTTCATCTATAAAGTGGGGGTGAGCTTGATGATATTTCCTGAGGTTTTCTGAGGATGGAGTACATTTGTGTATATAGATCTATGCCTGGCATAGGTGATGTGCCTACACATAGGAGGATGGAGGTCAATAGCTGATGTCTTTGCCCTCTACCTTATTTCTTGAGAAAGGGTTTCTCACTGAATCTTGATTTCATTTATTCAGCTAGTCTGACTGTCCAGTAAACTCCAGGGAGCCTCTGTCTCCACCTCCTCTGTGCTGGGTTTACAGAGGTTAGGTGTCTATATCTGACTTTTTACACAGGTACTGGGGATCGGAACCTACTCTCTGCTTTCACAGCAAACATTTCATCAACTGAGCCATCTCATGGGTGGGCTGGGTCCATGAGTGACAAGGAGAAAGGGGCGGGGTGGGAGTGGGGGTGGGGAAGATCAGAATCCATCTCTCTCTCTGACTGGATGCCATGGGACCAGCTGTCTCACACTCCTGAAGCCAAGACTCCCGCGCCCTTCCCCCTTTTAACAGACCGCATCCTCCAGCTGTTTGCCAAAATAAACTTGTCCTTCCTTAAGCTGCTTGTGGCAGGGACTTTGTCAGGCTGACAAGGAAGAGTTCCTAGGTAATACTCAAGTGGCGATTTCACGCCACTCCTCCCGTCCAATCTTTCCATAGCTTCTTACCCTGCCGACCATACAAACTTGAGCCCCGTAGTCTCTGAAGCTGTACATTACTGGCCCTCTGCCAGTTTGACCACTCTTAATCATAAAGTCTTCCTTTCTTTGCATTTGGCCTCTTTCCTCCCGTCGGACACTGCTGCAGCTGTCCACGCCCTCTCCCCACCCTGCTTTGTCGCTTTGCCGCTTGGGCATTCTTTTGTCTCATTTATGCCTTAGGTAAAATGTAACAACGTTGCAGAGCCCTTCCTTAGCTTTTCAGAACTAATCATTTGTCTCCTACCTGCAGTCACTATCTCTCAAATTTCTTGGTGTGTGTGTTTTTAAACTGCATTAATCTTCTTCATTTATTTGCTTCATTTAATGTCTTTTGCCCTCACAAAAGGCAGCCCATGAGAACTAGGCCTTTATTTGTCTTGTATTCTGGATGATGCCTGACACAGGCAGACTCTGGAAGCTCTTGGTAGGCAGAGGACAAAGGAGGGCAAGTGGATATGGGAACGTCTCTGTTGCCTGAAGCTGATTCTTCAAGTGTGAAATGCTGACCTGGAGACTGCCCTGCCAGTCTCCTTGCTGTGACTCTATGCAAACATTCACAAAGGTCTGGGAGGGCAACTTTCATGAAAGAATGTGCTTAATTAACCCACACTCAGCTCTATCTGAGATCTCGGCCCCTTGTCTCCGAGGGCCTCTGTATTCTGGACAAATCTTCACACCATTCTCTGGTATCCACTGTCCTTTTCTTGCCCTTTCTCTTTGGGATTTCTCTCTTGATTAAACACACAGTTAAAATGAAACAGCTAAAAGACAGCACTGTTTCCCACAGGCAAGGGCCTGGTGGAAGACGAAGGCACTGTTTTGTGTTATGTCTGATAGTTTCATAATGCGACTGATTACCCTGGGAACTTGTACACAATAACAACACCTTGCTCCCCCAAAAGGAAGCTAGAAATGTTAAGCATATGCTAAGTGCCAATGGCCACATTGGGTCCACATAGATAATCTCATCACCATGGGGGTCCAGTGAGGGAGGTGCTATGACACAGCCAGTCCTTTATAGCTGTGGTGCCCTTATCCTTGGCTTCAACCAACCGGAGACAAAGATGCAAGAACAATGTCTCTGGGCTTCCCCTGTGCAAGTGATCATCAGCCCCTAAGCAAGGCAGCACAATGGCTATTCACATAGCGTTTACATTGTATAGTTACAAACCATTTGCATTGTATATTTATGTATCATTTGCATTATATTAGTTATTCTCAGTAATCTAAAGATGATTTAAAATATCTGGGGGGGTTATATACAGGTTATATACAAATAGCATGGCATTTTATATATGGAACTTTAGTGTCTCTCATTTTGGTATATAGGTTGGGGGGAGGGAACCTGAAGTCAACCCCCTTGATACCCACAGATCCCTATACTAGAGGGAAATGAAACTGAATGATAAGTCACTCACGGTTGTAAAAAGATGAATGAAATAAGTAACTGTTTGACTGACGTCAAACCCCTTTCATTAAGTAGATAGATTATGTCCAGCTTGCTATATAAACCCTGGAGCCTGAGATACTCAACACTTGTCTAGAATGAAACTGCTCTGCAGAGTCTCTAAACATTTTTCATGTCGACTGACTCTTCTCATAGATTGTCAATGCCCCAAGCCAAGGACCAGGTCTCCTGCACAGCCTGCAGGCAGTGCTATTGAATAGTCAACAGAGGAATACAAGGGAATTAGAAACTAAAGTTGTTAGCTGCTTCCCCCTCTTACTTCCCTTTATATGGTTGCTCAGACACCTCCCCTAAGACTCACAAGCTGAGTGTTAGGATTCTAGAGGTGCAGAAGTGCATATAAAGGACTCTCAGGCAAAGTGCGTGATCTCAACACCTTGGGTTTGTTTATTATGTTATTTGTGGCTGTTCTCCAAAGACAACTACATCTTGAATTCTGACCACATCCTCTGTACTGCTACATATGCAGTTAGGTAACAGGGTATACCCCCTTGAGTATATCCACAGCATCCCTCCTTCCTGTACAGCAGCAAGAATGAGAACCATGCTCCCTCACTCCTCCCACATTAAATGTAATGCTTATTCTTAGACACATCCTGCCAGGAAAAGAAGACAGAAAGAGGTGTTTTCACAAGCTACCGAAAAGCCACATTCTCCTGCACTCATTCTGGGTCATCTCTCATCCTGTGATTAAAATGCAGTTATCATATTCAACCCGCTTAATGCTCTGTACTATGTAAGTCCTAAAGGTGTTAGGACACTGTATTTAGTCTGCTTGGCATTAGCTTCATTTCTAACATCTCATAGGAGATGTGTGAGCTTTTCCCAAGCTGCCCTCATACACAGATCAAGCGTGCAAGCCAGGAGGAAGAAAGTGTCCCACTCAGCATCTCCTCTAGGACTGTGGAGAAAGCAGCCTGTGTTTTCACAATGTCACTGCCATGAAGAGATGGCTCTCTGGGTTCCTACCAGGGACAGTGCAAGTCACACAGGCACAGTCCATGGCAGGAGTCGCTGGCAGAGAGCTTCGAGGGGCCATTAAAGCTCATGGGTTGGTAATAGTTTGCAGGGCGTTTCCAGGAAAGCTCAGGCTCTGAAGGAAAATCTTTCCTTGAAACAGTGCTGAAAAAAGAATCTTATTTTAATCTTAAATTAAATCTGTACTTGAAGTAAAACAAAGTAACAGTGCTAGAAATACAAGTGCCTGTAAATTATGTAACTTGTTTTTGGACATTTATAAAAGCTTGAGTGTGTCAAGATGGGCATATGCAGCTGCAGGGGTGTGTGCATGCCACAGTGTGCTTGTGCAGGTCAGAGGACAACTTGCTAGAGTTGGTTCTCTCCTTACACTCTGTGAGGCCCAGGGATTGGACTCAGGCTACCAGGTTCAGCAGCAAATGCATTTTCCCACTGAGCCATCTCATAAATTCACCAACTGGAGACCCTCGTGTTAATATTTTTTAAAGATATTTTCTGGTAATATCACTATTGTTATTTGATATAATTTTAGCTTTTGGATGCTAGTATTTTTTTTTCTTATCAAGACAGAATTTCTCCCTGTAGCCCTGGCTGTTTTAGAATTGGCTTTTTAGTCCAGGCTAGCCTCAAACTCAAGAGAGCTACCTGCCTCTGCCCGATGAGTGCTGGAACTGAAGGTATCTCAATTCTTTCAGAATCTTAGAAACAAAAGTTGGGCTCATTCTTTACAGTGTATTAAATGCTTATTCATAAAGTTTGAGTGGGTCTTCAGAGAAAGGCTTTGAATATTACAAATGACATTATAACTCTGGTGGCACACAGTGCACTGTAATCTAATATGTCTTTGATGTGAATAGGTACAGAATAATCTTTCTTGATGTATTAACAACCAACCTATTTCTCAAGAATGAAAAGTCAATGCCAAGTGTATTTCAGAGAGGAGAAGCAGCACAGAGAGGAGAAGCAGCACAGAGAGGAGAACCAGCGCAGAGAGGAGAAGCAGCACAGAGAAGAGAAGCAGCACAGAGAGGAGAAGCAGCACAGAGAGAAGCAGCACAGAGAAGAGAAGCAGCACAGAGAAGAGAAGCAGCACAGAGAGGAGAAGCAGCACAGAGAGGAGAAGCAGCACAGAGAAGAGAAGCAGCACAGAGAGGAGAACAGCTGTTCACTGGGCACCTGCAAATGGGTGTGGCCAGTCTACTAACAATGACCTTAAAAGTCAACATCCCTTCAGCTTTGAATTATTTAAGTCTTTCTTCTCCCTTTCTTCTCCCCTCCCCTCCCCTCCCCTCCCCTTCTTTTCTTCCTTCCTTCCTTCCTTCCTTCCTTCCTTCCTTCCTTCCTTCCTTCCTTCCTTCCTTCCTTCCTTCCTTTTCTTCCTCCTTCTCCTCTTCTTCCTTTTCTTCTTCCTCCTCTTCTTCCTCTTCCTCCTCCTTCTTCTAGAATAAAGTAATATCTGATGTAGAAGAGATCTGAGCAACCTGATTGTTTCTACCTTTTGTTTTGGTTTGTTTCAAATCTTTCTGAGGCTGTTGAGGAGGCTGCACAGTTAAAGGCCTTCCATCAAGCTTCAGGACTTGAGTTCCATCCCTGGAACCCACAAAGTTAAAGTAGAGAACAGACTTCTGCAAGTTTTCCTCCGACCTCCACACACGTGTCATGGTATATACACAAACACCCAAAAATAAATGAATAAAATCTGATAGCAATTTAAAAAAATCACTGTTGTATCTATTCTCTTTATCTACATTACAAAAATACAACCTATCCATAGAACTAATGCAGTCAGGAGGATCTTCCTGAGACTAAAGACCACCAAAGGCAGCCCAAGGTGTGTTGGGAAACATTAGTACGGAAGTGGTCAGTAATGAATGCTGTGCTGTGAGGTTACAGGATCACAAATTCTTGGCATTCCTGAACTTAATGAAACATACCAGCAAGTTGTACTTGACTCAAGAGCAAAACTGGAATAAGAGCACCACACAGCTGATATGCTCCATCTGGAGAGTGGCAACAGTTTAATCATGCCATGTCTTGAAACTATGAGAATTAAAACTAACTAAAGCGACAAGAGGCTGAGAGACACACAGGGAGGGGCATAGAGCCTGTAATGCAACTTTAGAGACAGGCAGAAGCCAGGGACAGAGACGGATGGTGTGAGAAGGAAACCAGCCGTGGAAATGGATGTGAACAAGGAGAACCAGAGAAGAAACTCCGAGCCCCAGACCTGGGGACTCTCACCTCACTGACTGGTACCAGAGTGCTGCCGACTTTCACTGAGGGCTGACTGCAAGGGCCCAGGCTGTCTTCTCACTTCCCATTGTAATGTAAACAACATGCTACCCACCACTTACGGGAAACTAGCATACATTCCTTGTCACCTAAAATCGACAAGTAAAACACCCAGCCATAAGCAACACATAGGAATTTGTTCTCAAGGGAATGCTTAGCATTAGGGCAGGATCCTTCAAACGTGGATAAAATGAACTGCTTTGCCATTATAAAGTTTTTCTAAGTTGACTTTATGAAAATATAATTCAACATAACACAGAAAACTTGGAAATTACCAAAAAAATAAATCTTGAAGTAAAAAACAAACAAACCACAACAACCCCCACACATAACCCCAGACCTTGCCAGTCTTGGGTTTAGCAGAACAAAACAGGTGTTGGCTGCTAAGAGGAGCTAGGTATTCTACAGACTACAGCTAAACTTTGTTATACTGGACCTTCTAATTATCTTATTGAAATGGAACTGTGCTGTGGTGGTCAAAGGACTTTTATTATGTAAGAGCAAGGAGAGAGGTCATGAAAGCACTGTAGACTTTAATTTAGTAACTTTTAAAAGGATCATAGGAGGTAAAATAAAAGATGCTTTCTGATTATATTGTTTTCCTACTTTCTTAATGCGCTAGTTTTGTGTTTAAAAAAAGTTCTCACACCTTAAATACTGCATTCTATTTAGCAAAAAAGTTCTCACACCTTAAATACTGCATTCTATTTAGCATTATAATTAAGAACACTGTTAAACTATATCAACAGTCTACCATTATATTTGTTTTACAGTCAGATACATGAATTATTTTTAATTTTTCACAGTTATGATATTGACATGAACATAGTTTAAGACTGATCTTGTGCATGTTTCCAACAGTTTCCTCAGAATAACTTTCTTTGAAGTAGATTTGGCAAGCCAAAGAAGGGACTTGTTTTAGTTGCTTATGAAACACGTCATCAAATTACTTGGAGGAAGATTGTATCAAGTCTGTTTCCATGCAAGAGCTCTTTTCCCATCTTAGTTATTACTGTCCTATTTTAAAAATTAATTTGTGTGGGTGTCTTGCTTGCATGTATATCTGTGCACTTGAATATTCAGTACCCACAGAGACCAGAAGAGGACATCAGACTTTTTTTTTTTGAGACAAGGTTTGTCTGTGTAGCCCTGGCTGTCCTGGAACTCACTTTGTAGACCAGGCTGGCCTCGAACTCAGATATCTGCCTGCCTCTGCCTCCCGAGTGCTGGGATTAAAGGCGTGCGCCACCATGCCCGGCTGACATCAGACTCTTGAGCTGAAGCTACAGTCGGTTGTGAGCGGCCACATGGGTACTGGGAACTGAAGTCTTCTGTAAGAGCAATGAGTGCTCTTAAGCCCTCTCTAGCCCACCAGTTGCTTCTTTCTTTCTTTCTTTCTTTCTTTCTTTCTTTCTTTCTTTCTTTCTTTCTTTCTTTCTTTCTTCTTTTTTTTCACTTTTTTATTAGATATTTTCTTAATTTACATTTCAAATGCTATCCCGAAAGTTCCCTATACCCTCCTCTCCGCCCTGCTCCCCTACCCACCCACTTTGACTTCTTGGCCCTGTCATTCCCCTGTATTGGGGCATATAAAGTTTGCAATACCAAGGGGTCTCTCTTCCCAATAGGCCATCTTCTGCTACATATGCAGCTAGAGACATGAGCTCTAGGGGTTCTGGTTAGTTCATATTGTTGCTCCACCTATAGGTTTTCAGACCTCTTCAGCTTCTTGGGTACTTTTTCTAGCTTCTCCATTGGGGGCACTGTGTTCCATCACATAGATGACTGTGAGCATCCACTTCTGTATTTGCCAGGCACTGGCATAGCCTCATAGGAGACAGTTATATTAGGGTCCCTTCAGCAAACTCTTGCTGTCCTATGCAATAGTGTCTGGGTTTGGTGACTGATTATGGGATGGATCCCCGGGTGGGGTAGTCTCTGGTTAGTCCGTCCTTTCGTCTTAGCTCCATACTTTGTCTCTGTAACTCTGCTACATTCTTTTAATTTTCTTCTTATCAGATAAACCCAAAGACAAAGTTTGTCTGACCTTTAGTATTGCCTTAGTAAAGAGTTGAACATTATTTCATGAGCTTCTGGGTGTGAGTCTTTCCTCAAGTGTCGACTCAGGAGTCTCGGTTATGGTGCCTCTGTTCAGGACCTGTGCTTGCTATTTTAATCCAATATTATCACTGATAATATTGGTCCTTTGATATTCAAGATAAAACACCAAGAGAACACACAGCGGGTTGCCCACACCTGATATTTTCTGAGAGTAGTTCATGGGTGGGTCCAAATATCTGTGCCCTAGCCACTGGGGCATGTCACAGACCTGTGCTGAATGTCACATTTGGTCCACTTAATTTGTATGCTTCCTTGCCTCTTCCTGTTCAGGCTACCATGCTAAGGACAAGGAAAGGCTTCATTCATGTGGTCCAACTCTGCAGACGATACTATCAGGACACTCTCACCAACCAAGATTGCCATCTCTTTCCAGCTTGTTGTCCCAGACAAGCGTGGGAGTATAAAGCTGTCTGAGTGGATGGGAGGGTACAGCATCTGGGTGCTGGGGACACTCATAGGCCTGGCACTAGTCCCTTTGTGACTTGGACTGATTAAATAACTTCTGTCTCGTTTTCCTCCTCACCTCTGGGACTCCAGCCTTTGTACCCAGCCCTGCTTGCTTATCTGAACTTGTTTGCCCTTATTCTCTCATTTAAACCCTGTTTGCCAACCATCCTGAGGACTTCATCATGTCCTCTGGGCTATTCTCCAAGTTTCTCTTTTTTTTGCTTGCAATGCCCTTTTCACGAATTCCTTTGTTCCATGACCTGACTCAGTGCTGGCACCTAGCTAAAGTTTTTAAAAATGTCTTCTCGGCTAGGGAGAAAAGCCATTTCAACCATAATTAGCTTTAACATTCCTAATGATGGTACGAAGACACTGAGAAATTGAATATCTATTGGTAGATAAAGATGGGTATAACCTGTCATGTATAATAGAAAGCCAAGACTCTTGATTTAGGGTCACAAAGGAGGGTAGGATTCATTCTTGCTAATATGAAGATGGTCCTTTCAAGGCAGAACCAGTCTTACTGGGTCTGAACTCAGTTAGAGGAAGCACCTGAAGCTGCCTGTGGTTGCCAGCCACGATATTCACTCACTGTGGTTGCCAGCCACGATATTCACTCACAGTGGTTGCAAAGTATTTTAGTGGTCCTGTCAACCACTCACTCACGGGAGTTCCCCAGCATTCTGGGAAATCGCTTTCTGGAGCAACCGAGTCAACAGAAAGCCAGAAATCGGAGAAAGATGCTACAAAACCTCTAACGCGTGCGAAGTGTGTCAGAGGTTACTGAATTTCTATTTAAAATTTACAGAGTTGAAACAAAAAAAAATGAAACAATCCACTCATTCTTTATGTGTCAGCTGGTTGGAAATTAGTGAACGTTTAATAATGGTCACCGAAGGTGTGTGGGATACAGGGTAGCCAGGGGGAGAGAGAGAGTCAGGCAGGGCAGAAGCTCTGGAGAAGAGGAGACAGCAGTTCCCACAGGGCAAGCAAGCACTAAGTCTTTCGTTTAGGGTTTCAGTTTCTGATAGGAACATGAATGTTTTGTCTGAAGTGAAGATTACATATTCTAACTATGAATTATAGTTTGATAAGTGTGATATTCCATTCAGTGGAAGAGCAACAAGCCATAATTAGTAATCATTTTCTCCAGCCACATTCTACATATCCACACCAGAGCTGAGCCCGCATGGCTGGCCTCTCTGCAAAGACTTTTCTTATAAGCTTCGTTCCATCCATGTTTCTCTGGGTCCCATGCCCTACATCACCACGGTCTGTACTACTCTCCAGTCATGAGCAGTTCAGTCCTATATAAATTGTCAAAGGGCAGAGCATCATCAGAGTTTTAAAAGTAGCCTAGGGTATGTAGTAAGTTCTAGGACAGCCTGGGTTACAGAGTGAGACAAAAACAAACAAACAAATAAGAGAGGGAGAGAGATTACTTAAATTTTTATGGTCTGTCTCCCAAATACATTACACATTTCTTCAACCCTGGATTTTACATTAACAATAGTAGGTTGCATACCTTATATAAATATAGGTCCTCAAAAATATTTATCAAGGACCTCATATTTTAATGTGAGTAAAAATGCTACTCATCCTGACTCCACAAAGCACTGGAGCATTAGCTAGGCAAATGCACACACTGAGACCTCGACGTAGCGTCTCTTCATCACCATGTCTGCTGGATCTCACTCTTAGACACGTCGCTCTGACCCCTCGGGGGTGCACTTAATACATTTCAGCTAATGCATTAATTTCTTGAGTCACAAACCTGAGTGCTCTGGGGCTTTCAGAAGAATGGTAGTTTACCTGTCTGGTGCTGGTGCCTACACAGACTGACTGTTTCGTTTCTGTCTTCAGTGACTCTGTGTGAGCTTCGAAAGTGACATTCATATAGTGCTCTATGCTAGGGAGCATGGTGTACCTAGAAGAGGGATCTCCCACTCCCGGACAGCATTTCTCTCCATCCCACCTGGAAAGGGACAGAGCTGCTCAAAAGGAAGCTTGTTGTTTATTAGGGAGGACAAAGACCTGGATTAGAGAGTCCTGGGCTTTTTGTTTCGTTTTATTTGGAGGTGGGGGGAGCTGTGTCAATTAGTTGATCATAATTATTTTTGCTTACAGAAAAAGAAATTGGCTTCTGACTGAAGTCCAAAGCCAAAGGGGAGGAAATGAAAAGACCTGTGTATTGCTCTGGCTGGCTGGCCACCCGCTGTTTGACAGGCTGCTCACCACAGCTGGTGCTTGTGACAGCTTCCTTCCCCTCCTCTACCCTTGGATGCCTGCTTTCAGCTTCTTCCCCTGAAGTCCCTCACCAGGCCATCTGGAACTAGGGAACAATTCCAGACTTCCTTGCCAGAACACTGCCTGGAAATGGGTTCACTCCTACCCTCACCTCCAGTCCTGGTCACAGAAGTGATGTCTAAATATTTCAGAGAGATAACCTTTGGAAGGTAGTTCTGTTAGCCATCCTTGGACTCAAGAGTGCAGCCTGTTTGGGCTATACATTCAACATAAACAGTGAGCTGGACACCAAAAGTTTGTCAAAGCCCCAAACCTTCGTTTACCCACGTGGTGGTTTGAATAGGTTTGGCCTCCATAGACTCCTGTGTTTCTTGGCGCACAGAGAATGGCACTATTAGGAGGTGTGACCTTGTTGGAGTGGGCGTGTCACTCTGGGGATGGGCTTAGAGGTCTCCTATGCCTAAGCTCTGCCCAAAGGAGAACCAGAGAGCCTCCTGGCTGCCTGCAGGAGACAGTCTCCTCTTTGCTGCCTTCGGATCAAGATGTGGAACTCTCAGCTCCTCCAGCAACATGTCTGCCTGCACACTGCCATGCTTTCCACCATGATAATAATGGACTGAACCTTTAAAACTATAAGCCAGCCCCTATTAAACTTTTGCCTTTATAAGAGATGCTTTGGTCATGGTGTCTCTTCACAGCAATGAAAGCTCTAAGACAATGCACAATCTTTTTCTGTCCCCCTCAGCCAGTGAACCACCAAGTCCTGAGATTTGAGCTTCCAATATTACGTGCATCCCTTCACTTCATTTAATTCCCAATCAAGACTTCTGACTTGGTCCATTCTATGTTGCTATAAAAGAGTGCTACAGGTGGGTACTTTATTTCTCATAGTTTTTGTGGCTGGGAAGTCCAAGTGCAGGCATCAGCATGTGGCAGGGACCCTTGTGCTATGTCATCTCATGGCAGAGGGCAAAAGAGCATGTGAGTGCATGAGAGAGCACACTAGAGAAAGCCAATTTATCTTTTGGGTTTTGTGTGTGTGTGTGTGTGTGTGTGTGTGTGTGTGTGTGTGTGTTTGAGAGAGAGAGAAAGAGAGAGAGAGAGAGAGAGAGAGAGATAGGGTGTATGTATCCCAGGCTGATGCCAACTTTTATGTAACCAAGGATGCCAAGGACAACCTTGAATTACTGGTCTTCCCACATCTGTCTTCTGAGTATTGGCATTATGTGTGCTGTGTGTGTGTGTGTGTGTGTGTGTGTGTGTGTGTGTGTGTGTGTGTGTGTATGAACATGCCTGTTTTTTGTAGTGCTGGCATGGAACCAGGGCTCCATTCATGCTAGGCAAGCACTCTCCTAACTGAGCTCCATCTCCATGCTCCAAACTTGCTTTTGTACAAAGTTTCTCTCACTCCTGCAACGATGACAGTCCATTTAGATGAACATAACCCTTATGACCCAGTCACCTCTTTAGGGTTCCACCTTCCAGCACTACAGTACTGGCACATAAATTTCTGACACATGAACTTCAGAAGGCATTAAACTTCCATACAGAATTCTTCTTAATCCAGACTTGACCCAGCATTATCCACCCACAAAGAAATTCTGACTTCATTACTCTGTTGCTCTAACTATGTCCATGCTTCCCCCTCACCTTTTGCTTTATCAAGCCTAGGGTTTGGGGCATGGCACAGGGACCTTCCATGATCCACCTCTGCCTCCTAACTCACATGCTTGCCTCTTACTTTGTATGCTGGTGGTCTGACCTATGAATTCTGGCTGCATCTCACTGTGGTTTCCCACATAGCCTGGTCTTGCCAATATTACTCATTGCATGTCCAGGACCCTGTCCACCTCTACCCACCCCTCAGCTCTCTCCAAACTCAATTCAGGCATCATTTCCTCCAGCATGGCACTCAATGACCTCTGCACTCCTATACCTGATCATTTACCACATAGTAATGAATATACAGTTGGCCCTTGCTATTACTGGGTTATATACCCATGGATACAAAAAACCATGAATTAACAATATTGGAAAAATACATTAAATACGTATGAAACTCATACATTTTAGTCATTATTCTCTAGAAAATATACATGCTAACTTTCATAACATTTAAATTGGGTTAAGTATTATAAGTAATCAAAAAAGGACTTACAGTAGGGTGGCCACAGATTATAGGTAAATGCATGTATACATCACTTTAAATAGGAGACTTCAGCATCTGTGGGTTTTAACATCTGATGGTAGTAGGTGTTGGCACCAAACCCCCTTGGATATTGAGTTCTGACTCTATGGTACTTAAATCCTCACCAGGTTGAAAGATTTTAAAGGGGTATTTTCTATCTTTGCAACTAGGAACATAGTAAGACTCAGATATACCTACATCAGAATGAGAACTTGCTGTTGCAGTGTTGCTGAATTCTGATGTAAACAAATCTGTCCCATGATGCTGTCATTAAAGAGAGGAACAGAGCTCCCCAACCTCTATTCTTGGTGCACTGAAGCACTAAGAGGAGGAACCTGAACTCTGAACCTGCGATAGTTCCAAAGATAATTGCTGTAACAACCAAATAGAGGTGCTAATCACATTTGTCAGCTCTAAAAGGAAGGGAAGTTGTAATGCTGACGGGTGCCTGAGTTACACTCCCAAGCTCCTGCTTCCCAGGAAGAAAACGTCCAAGGTATAGAATTAGCCAGGCTGTGGGTCACCTCCTGACCTGACCTACTCATGGAGGTGCAGTCTTCATCAAGAAGATTGTGACCAATGGGTGTCTACAGTACCAAAGAGATGGAGCCGAAGTGAGCTGGAGACAAAAGGCATTGGTACCAGGTGCATCATAAAACCATCCCCGGCATTCTCCGTTCCCATGAGGAACCAAATTTGATTCCCCAGAACTCATCTTTAAAAAGCCAGGCACAGTGGCACACACTTGTAATCTTGGTCCTGGGGAGGCAGAGAGGGACCCAGTCTACTCAGATCCCAGTCAGCAAGAGACTGTCTCAAAAACCAAGCAAATGGCTCCTGAGAAACAATTCCTGATGTTAGCCTCTGGCCTTCAGTACAACACACACACACACACACACACACACACACACACACACACACACATACACACAAAGAGAGAGAGAGAGAGAGAGAGAGAGAGAGAGAGAGATACAAATTAAAATCATCTCTATCTTGAGGGGTCATTGTTTGGAAATTGTAGTATTTATAATATTTGCAAATTCATTTTTAGATATGTGGAAATTGTTTTAATAAAAGCTTACACAGGCTAAGGAGATAGCTCATGTAGAAAAACATTTGCTATGCAGGCAACGGCAACGAGGCCAGAGTTTGAATCCCCAGAACTCAGGCAAATGCTGGGTAGGCGTGGCAGTTCCCAGTGATCCCAGTGCTTGGAGGATGGAGGCAGGAATCTCCTAAGCAACCTGGCCAGCCAGTCTAGCTAAATGGACAAGCTCCAGGATCACTGCAAAATATAAGGTGGAAAGTGACTGTGGAAAGTTTCTGGTGTCGACTTCTGACCTCGACACACATGCATACATACACACACACACACACACACACACACACACACACACAAATACAAATACAAGTACAAATACAAATACAAATACACACATGCACACACACATGAACATAGTACATTCATGTATTGGGTTATCCCAGTAGACTCTCCTCAAAACCTCAGCAGCACAGAGAAAGTGTCAAATGTCATTGTATGAAGAAGTAAGAAGAAAGCTAGGGTGGTGATGGACAGCGAGCTAGAACCAGACTTAAGCAGAACGTGGAGGAGGTGGCTTAGAAGGTAGAGGCAGCTAACTGGGAGGGGATATGTTACTCATAAATGTTTAAAGATGTCTGCCTGGATGGCAGAGGCTAGGTAATTAAACAGCTATGGATAGACATGATCTAATTTATTGGCCTTTCCAGTTGCCTTCTCTGGAGCCAGTGCTATATCTGCAGTTAAGACTGAACAGTGGTGAGTGGGTAGGGAGACGGCCTGATGACATTGAAGGGGTGGCCATACTCTTGCTTACACATTTCCCAGTGGAGTACAGAACCATTTCTAACCACTTCCCACACACATAGGAGTTTTTCTTTTTATACAGCAAGGACTAAAGCTCCAACAGCTACCCAGGGACAACTTTCAGCAAGCAGAGATCTTGCTTGGCTCTTAGTCCTGCAGAGGAAACTTCTAAATGTGTAGCCATGTCTTCCAAATGGAAACATTCCTTCATAGAGGGATGTCCTTGAAGATGTAAATGAACTTCATAAGCCTAGGAAGCTCCTAAAACTTACAAGACCACAAGGTGCTTTCCTAAGGTTATACAAACAGAAACAACAGCCTGAGAGAGGAGACTGAGCCCACGAGACTGAATGGCCAAGCAAGCCATTCAGGGGGGTTCTGGGGATCACCCATCCTGGTGTGAGCTTTTCAGTGGTGCAGCTGCCTTTAGTAACCCACACTCTATAGCTAACCCTTCATCCCTAGTCCTGCTAACTCACCGGCCGAGGAAACTCCAACCCTGCTGGAATCATTTATTTGATCTGTTGCTGATGCTTTAGTTAGGCTGAACAGATTTTGCCCACATCACCCCAGGAAAAGGCACAACTTAAGTGCAAGCCCAAGTACAAACATTCAATCCAGCTAACAAGTTAAAATCACCCCCAAATCCATACAATCCCTAGGCAGTTTTTCTATCTTCACAGCGTTTGGGAGAAGAGAGCCACAGAATACATGGCGGCCACTTAAGAAATAGGTACTGAGCTCAAACGTTTAACAGCCAAGGTGAAGAAAGGCTACACTCTGTAGTGGGGCTTAAGGAAGTCAATTCTTAAGGCCAGAACCTAAGCAGCTTGTGGCCATTACAGCGTCTGTGTGTGCAACAGCCTGCACTGGGGTGGGTGGGGGGAGTCTGTGAGATAAACAGTGTAAGTAAAAGACGATTCTCTCCCAGTTGCCTGACTAAACAGCTTTGGGAGCAGAAGGTAACTTTGGTCCAGTAAGAAACTTTAAAATAGGCCGACCGGAGCGAGCGGGGCTGGCAAGAGTGAGCGAGGCAAACGGGGATGGCCGGAGCGAGTGGGGCCGACCGGAGTGAGCAGAGCAGACTAGAGCAAGTAGGGTTGACTGGAACGAGGGAAAAAAAAAAGAAACTTTAAAATAGAAAAATACTAGACATCAAGTTCACCATGTTTGCAGCAGGCATAGCCCTCTCAATGGATCCATGGCAGGACCCCAGGCTTTTTTCCTCCCTAGCATAGCATTTCCTGAAATATTAGCAGTCTCTCAAAACTCATGCAAAGCAGGAAAGATGGGACAGTTGAAGTACATGATCCAAGTGCCAAGGAGACCCGTCAGATCCCTTAGCCCACACCAGTCTCACCTGAGGAGCTTTAAAAAGGCTGCTCACATGCCCGGCACTGTCAATCTGATCAATACCCCTAGGTCAATAGGTCAATATTAGCTATTGCTGCTGTTTTGCTAAATGGACAGGTTTGAGACTGCCTTCGAAATATTTATGGCTATAATCATAGATTAGTGCTGCCCGCAACCTTGGCCAAAGACGCTCTACTGCAGTTGACTGCAACACAGATTAGCAAAGAGCTAAGAATAAGTGAGCGCACAACCTCAAACAGGGCATGCGTATCAGTCACCCCCTCAAAGACTAATGGAACACTGCCAAAAAGGGGGAGGGAAATGGGAAAATGTACTGTGTTCACAAGATGTCTGCTGTACTGATAGGTGCATTACAGCTATAGTTATTTGCACAAGACTTACACAGGATCAGACCAACAACAGCAGTCAACACTCCAGCAACAGCTCTAATTAGACCCTGGGTGTGTGTGGGGGGCATGCATGTGGGAGGGGGCTGTGTTGGCATGTGTCTGGGAGGAAGTGTCATAGGAATGGATAGAATACCTTGTATACTTGCATAAAATTGCCAAAGAACAAAGGATGCTGCAAACAGTGTCTGAGGAAGAAGCACGTTCCATAAGTAGGAACATTCTGAGCCTTAGCACACACTAAGGCAGAAGGCATGGTCTGTGAAACAGGCTTGCCAGGTCAGGAGCTGGAATGTAGTTTTTCACGAGACATGTGGGCTTCTTATATTTCCATCTATTTCTATTCATATTCCTTTGTCTTTGTGCCCTCTGGTGATCTATTAAGCAAACCCTTCTTTTTCTTGTAAACACATTTTGATGTTTGTGTGGAGTTGTTCCTGATAAAAGCCTAGCCCATGAGGCATACTGGGGCCTTGACGGTTCCAGTAGGCTTCTTGGAGCCCTAGCCTCCCTGATAAAAAAAATTTACATTCCAGACTCTGAGGTTTCTTCATGAACTGATATTCACACCCATGGCAAGTGGAGCTCGAACAGGGACCTGAATCCCAGAACCTCAGATATTAAAGAAGGAAGGAAGGAAGAAAGAAAGGAAGGAAGGAAGGAAGGAAGGAAGGAAAAGAGAGAGAGAAAGAGAAACACAGAGAGAGAGAGATGGAGAGAGAGAGAGAGAGAGAGAGAGAGAGAGAGAGAGAGAGAGAGAGAGACAGTCCTGTGATGGGCCTGGTGTTGGTAGTTTTGAGAGTCTCTTAAATCATTTTCATTTCAGCCACAGCTAAGAATCACCACAGCTGAAGACATGTCATCACAGATGTGAAACATTCCCAGCAGATGTGCCGATGGCCTTGGTATGCAGGCAGACACACACACACAGAAGAGGAGCTGACAGAGCATGGAGAAGGCAGGTGCACAGCTACTCCCCCAGACAGGCAAGTCTTGTGCCCGCCACAGCAGCTCTGCCTCAGTTCAGCTGAACCCAGTGGTCCGCAGCCATTGCTTAGACAGCCCAACACTAAGCTTCACACGGGGGTGGGGTGGGGGTGGGGGGCAGACTTCAGAGTGGGTGCTTGGCCTCACTTGGGGCAGCCTATCATGAGTGTAAGTGACTGGTATCACAGTTACATCCCTCATCTAGAATCTGAACCAAGGAGAATCAGCCAGTCGGAGGACACAGAGTCAAAGGCACCCTGGGAGAAGTCGGCATGGGCTATGCACAACCTGCGTCTGAAAATCTTCCAGTTTCAAGTCCTTCAGTCTTCAGTTTCAGCCCCGAGAGCCTCCAGTACTTAAGGTACCCTGAATCTATGCTCAAAGATGTTGACTTTTACAGATCTGACAGTACCTGGTCACAGTCCCTTTCTGAGAAGGGAATGCTCCACCCAGAAGGGAGCAAGGCAGAGAGCAGCCCCAGGAAGAGGAAGCCACAATAGAATAGGAGTCTCCCAAAGTGCAGAGTGTAAGTAAAGAGCAAAGGGCAAAGGAGGCATGCGGACAGCAGTGTTACACACGGGACGTTCTGGAGAACAAACTCTCGGGAGGGGAAGCAAAATGGATGAGCAGTGAGAGAAGGAAGATTCTGAAGGGAGACACAGCCATCCATGCAAGGGAAGAACGGAGGGACTCACTAGACACACTTCTGGGAGGGGACACCTGCAGGCTACTCTTCCCAGGCTCTTCATAACCTGCCCCTCTGCTTTCTACTGTAATCCTGCAGTAACTGGTAGGTTAGGAGGGAAAGAGGCAAGTCAAGGGTTTGCCCCTTTCCCTCAACTGACTTACTGTGGAACCCTAGTCAATTGGGCTTGCCTTGAGAGTATGCCTGTGTGCTGGCCTGGTGGTAAGAAAGTACTGCAATAAAATATCACAATAAAGAAATTATGTGGCTGCAGATGGGTTATGACCCTACAGTTCTGGAGGTCAAGATCAACACAGGACAGGGCCCTGCTTCCTCCAAAGGACCATCCCTGTTTCCGATCATTCATCTTTCATGTAACTATAATGGTGTCTGCACATGGCTTTTTGCTATGCCTGCCCCTTGTGTTCAGATTTTTTTTTTTAGTGAGGATATCAGCCTCATTACAGTAGGATGCACCTCAGGGATCCCATTTTCAGTCAACGATCTATGTGATAGCTCTCTCCAAGGCCATACTGAGGAACCCGGGTTAGGCCAGCACATGTTTCAAAAAACACAGTTCATTCTGCCATAGCAATGTTGATTTGGTATTTTAAAAGTGGCTACTGTACACACTGTATCAGGTCTAAAGATGGAAAACCACATGAGCACATTAAGCGGTGTTTCTAAAGAATTTGATCAAATTTTTAGCAGTAAGAGATAAAATCTTATGCAAAGCATCAATTAGAAAATTGTAAGCAACATGACACCTAACACCAAAAGACTGATGGTTCTGAGTCAAGGCAAGGAGGTGCACCTCTTCAGCCCTGTTCAATGTCATGTTGGAACTTTGTGGGGGGGGGGGTGATGGTGGAGGAGGGGAGGGGACTCCTCTAGAACAGGCATTACATAGAGTTGTGAGCTGCGATGTGGGTGTTGGGAATTGAACCGAGGTCTTCTGGAAGAACAGCCAGTGAATGCTTTTAACTGATGAGCCATCTCTCCAGCCCCATGTTGGAAGTTTTAACTAATATTAGGCAAGAAGGATAAAAGACATACCTGTCAAACAAGAGGAAATAAAACCAGCACTATATGAGTTTAGCAGAGTGTTGGGACACAAGATTCTCAGTGTGGATTTGTACAAATAGCATGAGGTAAATCTAAAACTGACACAGAAAAGTAAAGGAAGTAAATAGGCAAAATAGTTGTTTTTATAAATTTTTAAAAAAGATTTTATGTATATACTGTCACTGTGTTTATACACATCAGAAGAGAGCATCAGATCCCATTACAGATGGTTGTGAGCCACCATGTGGTTGCTGGAAATTCAACTCAGGATCTCTGGAAGAGCAGTCAGTGCTCTTAACCACTAAGCCATCTCTCCAGCCCCTATTTTTATAATTTTGATATTAAGATTTACTATAAACTCATGGGAATAAATAGCATATAGACAATAAAGTAGGGCAGAGTCAAGAAACGCACCCCCAAATATAGTTTTACAAAGACACAGAAGCAAGTCAGCGAAGGAGGGATTTCTTTCTAAGAAATACATAGGGCTAACTGGGCACCCATAGCTAGGAAATAAGATAAAGCCCAAGCTAAACTGCATACTATGCATGAAAATATTTCAAAATAGAATTATCTAAGACATAAAACTCAAAAGAAAAGTCCTTTAAGCCATAGGTAAAGCCGCTTTGCTCTTGCGTTTGGTAGAGGTCTCAGAATGTTACCAAAAGCATTATTCGCAAGAGAAACCTTTGTATATTGGATGTCATAAAAATGAATTTCTTTGTTGTTGTTCTACAAAGATACTATGAGACAAGCTACATCTGGGAGGAAATGCTTGTAAAACCCTGTATCACATAATAATAGTGTCCAGAACACATAAAGAAAAAGAAACCAACAGTAAGAAAACAAGCAATTCAATTAAAAATATGCAAAGATTTGAACAGACATCAAAGAGAATACATGAAAGGCAGATAACCACATGAACATGTTTATCATTAGTCATTAGGAAATGCAAAATAGAATATGGTAATACCCATGCTTATAAAACAGGGTAAAATAAAAAATATTGAAAATATTTAATATTCAATATTAGACTTCTCAGATTCAGAACTATTAACATAAACTTCTGTGCTTATAAACTACCCAACTTAAGGTATTGATTTATTATAGTAGCTGAGTTATTAAGATAAAACCTGGAACTCTCATATTCTACTACTAGGAATACAATATATTACAGTTATTAGGGAAAATAACTTAGCAAATACTATATGAATTAAAAAACAGGCTCTGGCCAGGCGTGGTGGCGCACGCCTTTAATCCCAGCATTTGGGAGGCAGAGGCAGGTGGATTTCTGAGTTCAAGGCCAGCCTGGTCTACAAAGTGAGTTCTAGGATAGCCAGGGCTATACAGAGAAACCCTGTCTCAAAAAACAAACAAACAAACAAACAAACAAACAAACAACAGGCTCTGGCACGTACATGCCTTATAAACACTTATGTTTACACAATAGTGTGTATAAATGTTTGTAGGACTTCTATTCAAGGTTTCCCAAAGCTGGAAATAATCTAAAATGTACCTCAATGGGTGAAGTAATTACCCATTGTACATGTATACAATAGAGTAGTACTCATCCCTACAAAGGAATGGATTCTTGGTATATACAACAACTAGTGACTTCTGTATGGCACCTTCCTGAGTTGAGGAAGACACTCCGAAGGGTTACAGACTCAGTTTCCATGTAAACAGTAAACATAGATTTAAAAATAACCCCACAGTGATGAGGGATGGAAGAATAATGACCAGAGAGGGTCACATGCTCCCATTAGTCGTTTCCCATTCCCTTGTTCTTTAACTACTGTTAAATGTGCTTTCTACAAGCCAAACTAAGGCAAACTCAATGTTAATATTTAAAAAAAAAATCACAGTCTTTGGTCACAAGAGCACTCCATTTCTTCTTTTACCATTAGAAGGCTAGCACTGGGCTTGGGGAAGCTGGAGACCATGGTGTGCTAATTGACCAAAGTACAGCCTTTAAAACAGGGCCACTGGCAATGTCAATAAGGAAACATTCTGGAAGGTAGGAGTGGGAGGAGATGAGCCTGTGATTCTCAAATACCCAGCCTGGGCAGCAAGCGACTGCACAATCACCCACACGTGTGACAACGTTAGAATTCTCCCCCGTGTGGGGAAGGCATAGCCTCGCTGCCACCTCTGCACAGCTGTAAGAAGGGGAACATTTTCCTACTGACCTAGCCTGACTGTCCCCCGTGCCTTGGCATTCATTTCTTGGTTTTAAGATCATCTCTGGGGGATGAGAAAGTATTTTTAGACTAGCCGCAATCTGACTTTCCATTTTCATGTAGTTGCCCACATTTTTCTCCCCCTTACCTTGTATTCTTTACACAGTGGTTACGTTCCTGTAACTAGGCATGGAGTGACTACCAAGTGTCTAACGCTACCCAAAATAATCCCTGATCACAAGGAATCAAATTTGGTCTTCCATTCACCCTGTACCAATTTACACACATATAATGTGTGTGTGTGTGTGTGTGTGTGTGTGTGTGTGTGTGTGTGTGTGTGTATCATAACACTACAAAGGGAGTGACAAGGGCAGACAAGTTACTAGACATACCTTTGAAAGAAATTATTTAAGAAGGTATTTACAACCTGCAAGCAGAGCTCACGCCTCCAATCCTAGCACTTAGGAGTCTCAGACAGGAGGATTGCCAAAAGTTCAAGGCTAGCCTAAGTAAGCTACATAGTGAGTTCCCGCCCAATCTGGGGTACACAGAGAGACCCTGCCTCAAAAATAAATACAGGGCTGGGAAAATGGCTCAGTGGCTAAAAGCCATCAAGTAAGCAGGGAACTAACAGAAAAGCCAAATGAGCAGCTTGCACCCGTGAGCTCAGCACCGCCCTGGGAAATGGGAGGCAGAGAGAGCAGAAGTGTTTGCAAGCTCATGGGCCAGCTAGCTTGGGATATTCGGAAGCAGAAATGACAAGGGAGACCCTCAAAAGCAAGGTAGAGGTGCAAAGAGTTGTCCCACTGTGGCAGGCATATACCCAGACTCATATACCACATGCAAAAAGTGAATAGAAGAATTTTATAAATAATAAAAATACATTATTAAGGCAAAAATACTCAAAATTGGCATTGCTTTATCACCAAAACAAAGCCTTTAAAATTGGTTTTTAAAGAACATGTAACTGTAACAAATTGAATAGTAATGAAAAGGTTAGCCTCCCATTAAATATTATTCCTAAGAGGTAACCCTTTCAACAGCTTTGAGTATAGCTTTATGAAATGCATACACACACACACAGACACAAACACACACATGGTCAGCAAGATGACTAAGCTAGAAAACACACATGCTCCCCAAACCTGACAGCCTGAGTTCTATCTCCTGGAGAGAACCAACTCCTTCATGTTGTTGCCTGACTTTCACACAAGAACACACACACACACACACACACACACACACACACACACACAATTATAAAAATTTTAAATGCATATAGGGCCAGAGATAGCTCACTGAGTAAAAGTGTCTGCTGCAAGTCTGACCACTTGAGTTTGATCTCAGAGACCGACATGGTGGACTGAGAGAACCAACTTTGGCGCATTGTCCTCTGACTTCCAATCATGTACTGTGGCATGCACATGGCGCCACTGCTGCTGCCACCGCTGCCGCCACTGCCACTGCCACCAGCACACCACCACCACCAATAAATAAATAAATAAATAAATAAATAAATAAATAAATAATACATAAATAGATAGCAAGATTTTGATTTTAAATGGACAATATGCATTTTAGTGTATATGTATGTTTGTATATATATATGTGTGGCTATCCATTATTAATGTATTATTAATGTACATGATTAAGTTGACTGTTTTCCTTAATTCCTCCTCTCCTATCTATCTATCTATCTATCTATCTATCTATCTATCTATCTATCTATCTATTAGCAAGGTCTCTCACTGAACCTGGATCCCTGGGGATATTATTGATGCATACCTTGCCTGTGGAAATCAGAAGGAGGTGTCAGATACCCTGAAACTGGATTAACAGATATTTGTGGGCCACCAGGGTGATGCAGGAAATTGAACCCAGATCTTCCACAAGAAAAGTCATTGCTCATTACTGAGCCAACTCTCCAGGCCCTGTTGTTAGCTTTTAAGAAAGAAAAATAAAAATTTCTGTTGGTCAGATTTAGGATGAAAATAAAAGCAAGTACATAAAAGTCCACACATATGTAAATATATATAGATAAATATGTATACATTCAATATGGGAAAGATAAAAGTTATTTAGAGCTGGATTGATCTTGGCTCACATTTTAGATTTGTATTTTGTGGACTATAGTATCCTGGGCAAGTTCCTTGACCATGTTAAATGTCATAATACTTGATCCAAGGAAAGGCTGTGACTATTACTCAATGTTGACAGGCAAAATAATTTTAAGATAGACTTAGATTTAACTTCTGATTCTACTACTTACCAAGATACTCAACTTTTATAAGTAGTTTCCTTCTCTGTGAAATGGAAACTAAAAAGGGCGCCTAGATGCATGAACTCTGCACAGCATGTTTAGTGCTATGATCAGTATATGGAATGTGCCTAACAAATGCTAGCTGTTATTATTAGGACAATAATTACTATTGTTATACAAAAGGTAGTACTTAGTAAAGGCTGCTCTAGTTAACTCCTCTTACTCAAGCCTCCTACTAAAAAATATCTAAGAAATGGATAACTGGCTCAAAGGCCAGGTTTATCCAAATTCTGTTCTTGATCACTGTAAGGTTTAGAGTTGGCTGGAGAGGTGGCTCAGCAGTCAAGAATACACACCGCGTTTGCAGAGCACCCAACTATGGCTCCCAGTACCCACATCAGGCAGCTTACAACCACCTGTAACTCAACCTCTGGAGTATTCCACGCCTTCTTTTGGTTTCTATGGTCACATGCAAATGCCTACACAAAGATATGCATATACATACAGTTCAAAATAATAAAAACAAATCTTGTAGGAAAAGTTTGGAATCTACTTAAGTCACTAATACATGCATGCCATAGGCATTTCAAAATTAATTTTCCATTATTATTGTGACTCAATATTGACCCATTTATTTCTTTTACCACTTACCTATATTAAAAAGTGATTGATTTTTGCCTATTTATCAACTTGAATCTTGGTGATTAAAATTTGAGTGAACTTCTTATATGTTAGAATCATTGCTATATTAAATGCAAATCTTCCCCTAAAAACTGAAGTCAAAGAGGCTGAGTACTGGTGAAGATCAGGAGACATCCCTGCATGATTAAGAGCTCTTGGGGAGTTCTGTCTCCTACATTGGGTCCTCAACTATTCCTATAGCACTGACATCCATATCTGAGCATCCCTTCCTCCATGTAATCGCCACCTTTTATTCCTAACATAGGAATTCTTTTTAGTTGTCTTGTTGGCATTTCAAATCTATCATAAATACAGGTGAATCATCATATCTCTCAACCAGCTACCTTGTCAAACGCCTCTATCTAGTGCCTTACTGTGTTAGCCAAGGGAACTCTACTTCAAGAAGCTGGTTCTGAGGAAGCATAGAGGCGCTAGCATCTCCCAGAAAGGCCCTTTGAACTGTTTCTGAAGTTACAGTCTGGGGTTCCATAAGTCATGCACCCTGAGATTTTATTTGGAAAATATAATGATCATACTTTACAAGATAATGAGCGGAAGAGACAGCTGGCTTACATGCTATCCTGGGTCAGTTCTGCAGGCCAGTATCAGCTACAGAAATGAATGAACATGGTTCACGTTCCCATGGAGATATGGGGGATTCTACAGTGGGAGCCAGGAAGTAACCAGGAGAAAAGAAGGTGCCAGGGTCATTGCTTTGGGCATTTGGTCCAATCATCTACTTTCCCTAAAGTGATTTGACATGTCAGTGGTGGTGATGTTTTAACTGGATTTTAGTAGGTTATCAGTTTTAATTTTTATTTTGTGCTGGCAATTCAGCTCTTCTGCTAGTGCTTCATTGAGGACATGAACATCGTAAAATCACGAGAAGTGCTGCAGTCTTCCTAACTAAGCTTTCGCCGGTTGCCATCTATGCATAGACCTATGTCCCCCAGAGTCAAGGATGTGGATGACACAGACTGCAGTAGAGAAAGCACAAGGTGGTGGAGCAGGAGGACAACCAGGGGATAAGAGGAGTACTTGCCATGCAAGCAGAGAAGACTCCAGTTTGTATCTTGACATTAGTGGATAGAAAAAGCTAACTATGGCAGGCACTTATAGCCCCTGAGCTGTGAGGGACAGGGCAGGAGAATTGCCACCAGCCCGCTTAGCTCAAGGTTCAGTGAGAGGCCCTGTTTCAAAGGAATAAGACAGAGCAGGAGAGAGCAAGACATTAGCTGTCTTCTGGCTCTCATGACTGTCGACATGCATACACATGTACATATACTTCTCACACATGTACCACACACATACAGTATATACACAATAGTAAAAGTATAAAGAGGTCCTCTATACCCTTTATCTATTTTCCTTCAGTTGTCATATTTTACATAAGTCTAATACAGTACGAAAGAAGTTCCCTTGAGGAAATTTAAAATAAATCATATCACTAAGACTACAGCTTGTAAAAATACTACATGCTAACAGATTAGTGGGCCCCTGGAGCATCTAAGACTATCATTTTTTAATTAATTAATTAATTTTACATCCCAATATCAGCCCTCCTCTTGAAGCTTATCCTTCACTTTCCCCTTCTTCTCTGAGAAGGGGGCACCCCCAACCCCCCACCCCCACATCAGTCACTGCAGGCAGGACTAGGTACATCCTCTCTCACTGAGGCCAGACAAGGCCAGGATCCAGAAGCAGGCAACAAACTCAGGGACAGGGCTGTCCTGGAACTCACTCTGTAGACCAGGCTGGCCTCGAACTCAGAAATCCGCCTGCCTCTGCCTCCCGAGTGCTGGGATCAAAGGCGTGCGCCACCACGCCCGGCCAGCTGACTATAATTTTAAAAGGTCCAAGTTGATCCCTAAGTGTGAGCCTGCCTCCCTCTCTCTATTTCCTAACGCTGCCAAGCTGTCCCCACATGTATAATGTCCACCCTCTCTTTACAGACAAGGAACATCCTACTCTGAGCACTACAGTTTGGGAGCGTGGGGATTGCGTATGCTTTGAAGCTGGCCCTAAGTAGATCTATGTCCTTCTCTGAATGGGGTGACAACACCCTGTGTGGCCAATGTGCATATGTGTGGGCACTCATGGGTGAGTGTGAACACACTGCTTTCAGAGTGACTGCGACTGACTTTTTACTGACTGATTGGAAGGGACTGAGCCTGATTTTCTAAAGCAGAGTGTGATGAGATCTCCATTCTCAAACTTTAAACCCCATGGCCCCTGCCCAACCTAGAGAGCCACATAGGAGAAAAAGTGAAGAGGGAGCTTTGGGCCCAGTGTCCTCTGTCTCTGCAAAGACTAAGGAGGGTTCCAAAATGGGAAGTTTGTCCTTGGAGGCGTTTCTTTTGGGGTGAGGGAGAGAAGGGCAGAGGTGGGAGGGACTGATTGGAATTGGGAACTTGAATGACTTCACCAAGCCAGCTCTCTAAACTCCAGCTTATGCATACATTGTAGCCTGTGTGCTATCTTGGATTTCCTCCCACACTTCACTGCAGAAGACTTGAATAGGTCTGTGGGTCCGTACTCCAGCAGGGGAAAAAAAAATAAGTTAATTTATGCTCCCAAGACTCATTTCTGGACGTAATTTGCTAATTTCTTATCCCTCCCTCACCTACAATATTGTATTTATTAATAAGGCCATTGGTTAGATCTTATAGAAACTCCTCCTCACAGCACCACACCACAGCCAACACCACGTGTCTAAGTCCCATTCACCCACACAGGACCCTCTGGCAAGTTCCTGGACCTCCCTCCAGTTCTGCGCCTCTAGCTTGGAGGGAGCAGCTGCCAGGATCCAGTTCTAGGGAGTGCCGTACAATAACTCACGTGCCCCAAAAACGGTCCGACCTTATCCCTAGTAGCCTATGACGCACCTGAGCCTCTACTATGCCTGAACCCCTCCCAGCTGAGGTTAGCCCAGGTGTCCTGAACAGGCGGGGACCCACGCACCGAGAAATGCAAAGAACGAGCGACTTTCTCCCTCCTCCCTGCGGAGTCCTAGACTCCCAACCAAGTCGCTGGGGATGCAGAGCCTGGAGAGAGCGCCCGGGAGGCATCTGGAGACCCACAGAAACAACGTTGTTCCCTTTTGCCACTCCAAGCAGCACCTGCGCAGGGTCCCAGCAGGTGTCCCTGGGTTCCCTCGGAAGCCAACAGGATGCAGGCCCAGCCCAAGAGGAGGAGTTCGCTTCGTACCTGATCCTGTCTTTCTCTGCCCTCCGGAGTTCCTCATTTCTTTCCAGTACCTGGAGGATCTTCCTGGCTTCTTCCTCGTTTAGGAAGCTGAAATCAAACCCCTGAGGAACTTTCGTCATTTTCTCTCCCGTGTGTGCGAGTTATGTGTACTTAAGCTCCTTGGCGCCTCCTGTTACAAAGCCATTCTTCAAGATAATGAAGACTAGTTTTCCCGAACTTGATCCCATAGCCCATAATAGCTCCGCGCCTTTGAAAAGCTAAAACCACAAACCTCGGGACCAGCCCACTCATACAGGGCTCCTTTTGACAACACCTTAATGACATGTTTCTCTCAACCTGTCCAACCGAGATGCAAAGTCAGTGACTAAATGGAGAAAAGGAACCAATCGCATTTGGGGGGCGGGGCGAACTTTGCAGCGTCTCCCCTCCTCTCTTCCCACCCTCTATGTGACTTGTTAAGCAAACAAGCCTACATAATTCTGTCTCTAAGGGAGGCTTGCCCTTGAGTGTTAGCCCCTAAGTATTTGCTTGGCTGTTGCTATTTGCTGGAAGAATTTGAGCTTGTCTAGAAGACAGACTAAGAAGGAAAAAGATTCACAACTAATCCTATCTTTCAATGATTGAGAACAGGAGAACTGGTAGGAGCTTGAGAGTTAGTAGAAGCATTACCGTATTTAAAAGACCAGGGAAGCCTAAACTCCCTTTGTCTCAGAGGGACTCACAGAAGGACTGGCATTAGGACTACCCTTGGAAATTGAATTATTTGCCAAATTTGCCATCACCCTCACACACAGAGTCCCATTGTCTCATAGAAAGCCATTCTCAGACTTTGAAAAGCCCCACTTACAGTACTTTAGAAGGCAAATCACAGTCCTGTGCAAACACAGAAAGTGCTTTTCCTAGAAAGCCAATTATTCCACGGCACAGTGGAGACAGGTATTTCCAAAGATGTATATACATGTGTTTTTTTTTGTTTTTTTTTTTTTAATGATGAACATCTTTCCAGAAAACTTGTTTCTCTGAATAAAAACAATTTGTCTGATGGACACACTTGCTCCCAATACTTTTAATTTACTCCTTTCTGCTGTGATTGTGATGGTCACTAATATCTACAAGGTATTTCCACAAATACCATCTTTTCATGGTAAATAAATCAAACTGGGTTTCACTCCTCTAAAGGAAAAACAGTCAAAACTATAAAGAATGGTTGCTCTTGCTGCTGGTCCCTTGTCTTATCTTTGGTGTGTCTGAAGAGACAGCCTTTGAAACAACTTTTTGTGGGCATCTATTATCTGCAAGAAGTGGAGATCCACTCTATATCACACAACACAGAACTCCCTCATAGATTGTCTCTGTTTTTTTTTGGGGGGGGTTGGTTTTTTTGTTTTGTTTTGGCTTTTTTTGAGACAGGGTTTTTCTGTGTATCCCTGGCTGTCCTGGAACTCACTCTGTAGACCAGGCTGGTCTGGAACTCAGAAATCCACCTGTCTCTGCCTCCCGAGTCCTGGGATTAAAGGTGTGTGCCACCACTGCCTGGCGATTGTCTCTATGTTAATGATGGCAGTTTGGAAGTCTGTCATGTACACACTGTTGAGTTATTCTTGCAAGTTCCTTTACTAGGTATATGGACTGACTTTCTAATGTGGGTAGTGGTGGAGTTTTGTCCTGTTCTTATCAGTGAGTTGACTGAAGCTAACCTATTCTGGAACCTGTTCCATGAAGCTATTGTATACACACCAAACAACATAGTCCTTTTCTCATAATCCAGTGAGGGCTTTAACATGGATAGAGATATAGTTTTTTTAACAAAACAAATTCCTTGGGCTTGAAAGCTGCTTTGGAAGTTAAAAGCACTTGCTATTCTTGCAGAGCCCCTGGCTCCAGTTCTCAGGACCTATGTAAGGCAGCTCATAACCAACTGTAATCCCAGCTTCAGGGGGGGTCTGATGCCTCTGATTTCCTCGGGCATCTGTACTCATGTGCACATACCCATACATTTATTAAAAATAATGAGAATGGCCGGGCATGGTGGCACACGCCTTTAATCCCAGCACTCGGGAGGCAGAGGCAGGCGGATTTCTGAGTTCAAGGCCAGCCTGGTCTACAAAGTGAGTTCCAGGACAGCCAGGGCTACACAGAGAAACCCTGTCTCAAAAAACCAAAATAATAATAATAATAATAATAATAATAATAATAATAATAATAATAATAAAAATAAATAGTATACAAATGCCTTGGAGTATAGAAAAGAAATTAGTTCTGGCTAAGAGGGTCAGTGAAGACTGGGCTGAAGCATGAAGAGTAAGATTTGGGCAAGAAGAAAACAGGCGGAGGTGGGACAGGAAGAGTCTAATCTTGGCAAGTAGAACAGCAGTGGGCTAGATCACAGAAATGCACCCTGGGCTCTTCCCATATCCTTTTGGTTCCTTTGATTAGTAGCCACGATGAGCACAAATTTGAAGCAAAAACATACAGAAGCATATAAAAGGACTTGTAAGTACTTGATCTGCTTGGCTAAAATCATATTTTCCTTCTTTCATTTTATCTAATATCTATTTGTCTATCTATCTATCTATCTATCTATCCATCTATCATCTACCTACCTACCTGCCTACCTACTTATTTTAGAGACAAAGTTTTGTGTAGCCCAAGGCAGTCTCAAAATCCTTGAAGCTGAGGTTTGTAGCCAAGCATGCCCCTAAATGTCTAAAACTCCTTTCTCTGCTTTATGAGTACTGGGATTGTAGACATGCACCACCACACTCAGGCTAGAGCATACATTTTCAAAGTGTGTGTGGGGTATTACTCTTTTATATATAAAACAAAGATGTGTATATAACACATACGTAGGTAAGTGTGAAGTATATCTATAATATTAACATTTCAGGAAAGGTGATTAGTTTTAAAAAGACTTCCTGGAGGAGCAGTATGGGAAGGTTTAGGAGCACTGGATTCCCATACAGAGCACAAGAAGAATAAAAATGGCTGAGATTTGTTGTGAATGCTGTCCTAAGGAATCTACTTTTTACTATATGAACAGCGAGGAGCCAGCTTAGGTTTTGAGGGAGACGATGACATTAGTTGGAACTGAACTTTTGGAAGATGACTTTGATGGCCAGAGACAAGAAAGTGTGGACAGAGGATGAAAGGCATATACGGTCTGACGTACCTGCCACTCATCCACAGCACACTATCCGGCAAGGACTGGATACCTTGAAGAAGTGATAGAGAACTCATGTACTTCAACCTGGTTGCAAAAGCCTTGAGACTAAATAGTATGGTCACAGCAAAGGGTGCACAGTGAGTGAGACTGGGCTTAAGGCTTCAATGACCAACCCCATTATTAGCACCGAGTCATGCTTCACCCTTCATTATGGCACTATAGGGAATACTATCGGGAAACTTTTAGCCTGATATTTTACACTGAGAACTTTTGGGGGGTTACCCTGCAAACTACACAGGTTGCTGAGAATGTTTTCACTGGGATTAGGACCACAGCACTCCAAAGTAAAACTACTTCTTATTCAGCCAGCTGTATGCAATCTTAGCACCTGGTAACCCTTGGCAACCTCCTGCCCAGCCTTTCAGCTAAACAGATACTCATCAGTATGAATTTTAATATTAACAGTTGCAAAGAAAAAAAAAAAACAAGCTTCAGGAACCTCCCATGGTCTACCTTCTCCAGGTTGTTGGCCAAATCCCAGCAGAAGGATTCTTGATAATCACTTAGCCAAGAGAAAGGCAGATCATATCACTTAATTGAATGTTTCAACTTTTGCCATGGAAAGCCACTTATGACCCTGGTGGGCCATTGAGAAGCAACTCTGGGGGTCAGGGATAGCTTTCTCACAATTATATCTTTCTTACCTACTTTGACTTTTTCCCCTGGACAATCTCTTTCACCAGCAGATTATGGGGTGTGCTTGGTGGCAGCTCTCAGTTTAACAAGCAAATACATGTCAGCTTGAAAATAAGTCGTTGGGGACAGGCCTTTATTAGTAATGAAGAGGTGTAAGGCTCAGAGAAGAGAGTTTGTACAATTGTTCATGTCAGGTTTTGCTGTTCTGTTTGGTAGTTGATTTTACAATCCTAGATAGAAAGTTCCATTTTAGTCCCACCTGAGGCTTAGTCCTATGCCCGGAAGTATGGAATAAGATTCCATGAAAAATCTAAGCCTTTGCTCTGTTTTTGACTTATAAAATGAAGGTCACAGCAGAACCAGTCATACAGGATTTCTGTAAAAAGTCAAGGCAACACAAATAAAGCAACAAGCAGAGATACCACACAGCTTATATTTAAGAAATGGCCTCTATGAGTAATGTTCTTTGGACACAGAGAAATGTATAATGTAAAGAACATGATTTTCTTGACTGTGAAAGCAGCCCTTATTTGTTGGGCTGAGAAGAATTTGAAACCATAACACAGGAACCACATAGATGTGTTAGTTTTCTTGCAGCTGTAACAAAATGCCTGAGAAAAGCAACTTAGGAAGGAAGGGTTCCCTTTGGCTCAGAGGGTGGGGCCTACCAAAACATGGAAGATGTGCCGCTCAGAGTGTCCCTAGCTGTTGGCTGTCAGAGCCTGATCACACTGCATCCATGGTCGGGAAGCTCAGAAGTGCATGCTGGTGCTCTGCTCCCTTTCTCTGTGTTCTTCAGCCTGAGACCTTGTGCCACAGGATGGTGTTGCAGAGTGGATCTTCTCTCAGGTAGACCCTCAGGAAATGCCCTCACAGACTCACCCAGGTATTTGTTTCTGCTGTGGTGCTAAACCCGCACAAGATGATAATCAAGATTAACTGTCACTATGGAGATGAAACTCTTGGGTTTGTTATTATTGGTGAAGTTTAATGCTAAGAATGTGGCTTTATTCTGCGGGTCGATGGTCATTTTACTGCCAATGCTTCCAAATCTGCCTTGAGGAGAAACACCAAAGTGAGGCTTGCATTGGGAACAGAAATCTTTGGTGATGTTGTGTGTCAGAGATAGTGACTACCAAATGCTCCCGGCTTTCTAATGGAGCATCACCCCATAAAAAGCACACATAAAAGAAGTCATAGTCTTACCATTCCAATCAGATAGCTTATTCCTCTACCTACCCTGGGAAGGAATAAGTACTGCTTAGGTATAGAGGCTCAATGAAACTACAATTATAGAAATCCCTCAGAAAAATGATGGGGTATTTATTCCTCATGATAATGTTTATCATATTTAAGTCTAAGAATGCATAAAAGATTGCAACTTTATTATTTAGTGTATATTAGTTATTCATATAATTGTTTTATGTTTAGATTTTTAGAAATGACATTATGTGAAAGATTCCTACAATATATAATGTCCCTTGCATAGCTGAATAGTCTTCCCTTCGGACAATGCAATATCTTGGACCCTTGAGTAATATGAACTTCATAAGGAATTCATAAGGAGTTTGGGGCCTTTAAAGAAGTACTGAGATTTGATGTGACAAATGGCATAAGTATATGATTTGGGAACCCAAAGCACCAGATGCAGTAAAGATACAAGAGACTCTGGCTCATTCATGTCAGAGTTTAATAAATTTGGTGTTTACATCTATGGTGGTTTGAATATGCTTGGTCCAGGGAGTGGCACTATTAGAAAGTGTGGCCTTATTGGAGTAGGTGTGGTCTTCTTGGAGGAGCTGTGTCACGGTGAGGGTGGGCTTTGAGACCCTCCTCCTAGATACCTGTGAGCCAGTCTTCCCTATTTGCCTTTAGAACAAGATGAGGACATTTAATTGGTGCTGCTTACAGGTTCAATCCATTATCATCATGGTGGGAAGCATGGCATCATGCAGGCAGACATGGTGCTGGAGGAGCTGAGATTCTACATCTTTATCCAAAGGAAGCCAGGAGCAGTCTGTCTCATGGACACAAGGAGGAGGGTCCCAAAGCCCATCCCCACAGTGACACACTTCTTCCAACAAGGCCACACCTCATAACAATGCCACCCCCTGGGCTAAGCATATACAAACCACAACATTTATAACAAATTCTACCTGGCATCATTCCCCAAAGCTAAACACTAGAAATCTGACAAAACCCAAGGTTGAGTAGCACGTGCTTTCCTTGTTGTCCAGCCTTATCATCATATTCAAAGGACAGAGGAGGAAAGCAATAGATTTTGAGATTTTTACAAACACCAGAAAATATGTATCACATCTCCATATATTCCATGAGTTTGTTGTTACCAGGATAGCAGAATGTGAAGAAAAATCAGTTCAATAAACAGACAAAAACCAAGTGAACATGTCACCTAGTGACCACAGATGTTCAGAAAATCCCCAAATGCCAGAAAACAAAAGAAGGCAGAAATGCTTAAATAAATAACTAAATAGAGTTTATTCCAGAAATACAAGACTATTTCAGCCAGATGTGGGGCACATGCCTATAACCCTAGCACTTGGAAAGTACTGGAAGAGCTGGGGTTATATGAGTCCTTGTCTTTTCCCCTTTCTCCACAGTCATATTTCAATATTAACAAAATCCCAGAATTTACCCCATCAGGCAATCAGTAGAAAACTCTATGATCAAAAGCTCTTTCTAAAATCCAAGATGGCTTTTTGGCTAAAACTAACCTGTCTTACATCATCATTACTAGTAAGTGTGGTGGAACATGCCTCAGAACTTGTGTGACTGAGGCAGGAGGATAGGAATTTGATGTTAGCTTGGACTACTTAGCAAGATTCTGTCCAAAAGGAGCACAAAACAAACCCCAACTAACTATCCAGCCAAAGGGGGGGGGGGAACAACCTCAGTAGCCTTATAAAGCATTTACTTTGTGTGAAGTAGAATAGTTTGTTTCATCTATGAGTAATGATTAATTAAGGACAAAGCTAGGAGATACACTTTAACCTGTATACTCTCATATAGTCATAATTCTATTAGTTAATATAGTAAAAGGAAAAGCAGTAAGTTATAACTCTCAGGGGGAAAATTGATTAGACATAAATTTTATGAATTTAAAAAAACAAAGAAACGCACTTTGAAGCTATGAGAACTGCTTGTAATCACAGTGAATAGGAAGCTGAGGCAGAAGGGTCAGGAGTTCAAAGCTAGGCTCAGCTGCATAGCAAATCTGAATCTAGCCTGGGGCTACCTGTGACCCTGTCTCAAACATACAAACTATTAAAAACAATTAAAGGATTAAAACAAAGAAGAAATATGTAAGTATTCAGAGTTGGGTCAGTGAGCAAATATTTTGAGTGTTTATTTGGTAACATTTTAGAAATTTTGCAGCAAAGACCTTCCTCTTCTTCCTTCTCTTCCTCCTCCTCCTCCTTCTTCTTTTTTTTTCTTTTTCTTTTTCTTCTTTTTCTTCTTTTTCTTCTTTTTCTTCTTCTTCTTCTTCTTCTTCTTCTTCTTCTTCTTCTTCTTCTTCTTCTTCTTCTTCTTCTTCTTCTTCTTCCTCCTCCTCCTCCTCCTCCTTCCTCCTTCCTCTTTTCTCCTTCCTCCTCTTCCTCCTCCTCCTCCTCTGTCTTCCTTTTTGTTTTTTTGGGACAGAGTTTCACTCTGTAACCCTGGCTGTCCTAGAACTCACTCTGTAGACTAGGTTGGCCTTAAACTCAGAGATCTACCTGCCTTTTTTTCGCCCAAGTGCTGAAATTAAAGGTGTGAGTCACCACCACCCAACCAGCAGAGATATTCTTGTTCTCAAGAACATTATTTACTTTCTAATGGAGAGAGGTAAAAAGGAAAGAGGAGGAGGAGGAAGAGGAGGAGAAGAAGATGAAAAGAAAAAGAAAAAGAAGAAAATAAGAAAAAGAAGGAAGAAGAGAAGAAAAAGAAAAAGAAAAAAATAAGAAAAAGGAAGAAGAGAAGAAGAAAAGAAGGAAAAGAAGAGGAGAAGAAGAAAGAAGAAGAGGAGAAAGAAGAAAAAAGAGAAGAAAAGAAGAAGGAGAAGAAGAGGAGGAGGAAGAGGAAGAAGAAGAAGCCTCAATATAAGTTAGAGTATGAAAATACTATGATCCAAATAAACAAGGCATGAAGGGTGGGTGGGAGAGAGAGGCAGAATGATGATGACAAGGTGCCATTTGAGTGGAAACGAAAGGATAAGAAGCCAGACTTGCACAGAAGCAGTAAGTGCATTATCCTCAAGGAGACATAGGTTTGAATAAAATGTTGGTAAGGAGTAGACAGTTACTGTCCCTGAAATCTTTGAAACTTTCATGTGAGAAATAATCTACTGCCCCAGATATTGTGGTTTAGGGACAAAAGGTCTCAACTGCTGTGTGTCAGGTTCTATGCCAGGATCCCAAAACACAGAATTATAAAAACAAACTATGCCCATGCAGTCTCCATTCCTGGAGGAAAAGACAGACATTATATTTTTCTTTTCTTTTCTTTTCTTTTCTTTTCTTTTCTTTTCTTTTCTTTTCTTTTCTTTTCTTTTTTTTGTTTTTTGTTTTTTTTTGTTTGTTTTGTTTTGTTTTTTGTTTTTCGAGACAGGGTTTCTCTGTATAGCCCTGGCTGTCCTGGCACTCACTTTGTAGACCAGGCTGGCCTCGAACTCAGAAATCCGCCTGCCTCTGCCTCCCAAGTGCTGGGATTAAAGGCGTGACCACGCCCGGCTCATTATATTTTCTAAGTGTGATTAGAAGCCTAACAATGCAGAATGACAGAGGAGGTCCTGCATCGAGGAGGTGAGGACACACCTTACATGGAGTGATGAGAAAGCCCACTCTGACTGACAAGAAAACAGCCACATGAAGGGTATCTGGATACAGCCTCAAGATAGCCAGAAGGGTTTTTTTTTGTTTGTTTGTTTGTTTTGTTTTGTTTTGTTTTGTTTTTAAGAAGAGGAAAGCATCTAGACACCTAGGCAGGAGAGAGATGGACATACTCTGGGCTATGTTTATAGACCTTGGTAAACAGACATCAAAGAAGACTGGAGACATGCAAGTGGGTCTGATAAGGCAAGAAGCCAAGGCTAGAGTGATTAGATCGTGACTTAAGGGCTTGGAGTTGGGAATCCTGTGTTCTAACTCTAGATGTGTGACTGGGCTGGTTCTTTGCCTCCTCATCTGTCAGGTAAGATGGAGCCCACCTCAGGTCGTAGAATGAATCTGCAATGTATGTGTATGGAGAAAGGAGGAGGGAAGGAATAGGAAACGAAACAGGGAGGGAAGCAGAGGGAGGGAGGAGAGAACGATTCTCCCCAGTCAGGTGACCAATTTGATTCTTGTTCTACTGTCCCTGAACCTGTTCCTACAGCTTGCCAATACTGGGATAAGGAAGAATACCTGGACGCATGTCTTCTCTGCTTCCAGCAGGAGCAGCTCCCACTTCTGAGGAGAACTCATCCTAAATCATTTGTGACATTTGGGTTAAGATCGTTTTAAATAGAAATTACAGTATGGCACAAACACTATAAAAGAAAAAGGTGGTATAATTTTGCCTAAGGGCTGTTCCCATATTTGACTATCACCCTGACATTTTCTACAGTGCTGTAGGTGTGTGTATGTGTCTGTGTAATCTCTCTGTGTGCAGTGTGGGAGATGGAATGTTCCATTTTCCTTTCCCCATACACAGTGCAGACGCCTCTTTGCAGACTCTAATTAACTGGATCATGGCAATTAATATTTCACTTACCTCTAGTCTAGTGGTGGCTCAAACTAAACCAGAAGTTTTATTATTCTCATTGTGCAGTTTGCAAAGAGTTTGCTAGAATAGTTGGATATTTTCTCATTTTGATGGGAAAAAAAATCTAGTTTTAAAACTAGATTTAAAAAAAAGTCATGTTTGATATGTTTAACACAGTACCAAAACTATACATAGCTGTAGCTATAATCACATCTGAACACATGAAAGAGCAGTCAAAGTAGGCATGATAAAACCTTTGTATTGATTGTATGATTGATTGATTTGATCAGGATGGATTTCTCTTTGTATCCCTGGATGTCACAGAACTTGCTCTGTAGACCAGGCTGACCTTGAACTCAGAGATCTGCCTGTTTCTGCCTCCCACATGCTGGGATGAAAGATATGTGCCACCACCACCCAGCTGATAAAGACTTTTTATATCACACCCGAAAAATCTCTGTAGAGTTCCCGGGTTATCTGGATTTTAAAATGTGTTTAAACTTTGTAGAAAGCACTACATTGTAATTTATTTTAATGTGTGCATGTGCATGCATGTGCACACATGTGCATGCAGAGACATGCCATGTTATACAGGTGGCAAGCACTGTTACAGGCTGAGCTATCTCAATTGCCCCTTTCAGAGAGCTTTAAAGTGTTTTACAGAAACATATTTTTAAAGCAATGTTTGGCTATACATCTCAAACCAGCCTTGAACTTATTATAGCAAACTTCCAGGCCCAATCTGAGATTACAGGCATGTATCATATCATCATTCCCAGTCAGCATTAAACTTACTGATACTTTTCATAGTGTCTAGCCCCACACTGCTTCCATACTGCATACAGAGAAACAGAGGGGTGGAGGAGAATAGAACTCAGGCTCTCTTACTCATCAAAGAAATGCCCACCCAGGAAGAGAGATGTGAAATTGGATGTTATGTTTTCTTTTCCACAACTGTAGTCTCCTCACTGGTCTGAACAGTTAATTTCCACCCTCCAATAATCTGGATCATTGCAATTAATAAGCCACCTACATCGCATCAGATGTTGACTAACACTAACTGTGAAGGCTTTCTCCTCCCTGTGACTTTTTTCCTTTAATAGTGTCTTATGTAGATTGGCCCCGAATTCTCTGTGGCTGAAGGAAGTCTTGCGTTTCCTGAACTCTGTGCCTCCATTTCCCAAGTACTAGGTCTACAGGTGTGTGCTTTCATGCCACATTTGTGAGGTGTTGAGAGTCAGGCTCAGGGTTTCCAGCATGCTAGGTGAGCACTCTACCAACTGAGTGACCCCCAGCCCCCTGTGTGATTTCTAAATTAATGTACATGAACATTCTCTTTTTTGTTTAGGAGTCTAGGTCTTAAACTAGATACACTTATTGTTTATTCAATGAGACCAGTTCAGAACCAAGGTTGGAGATCTTCTGTGCTGTGGGCTTTGTATAGACAAATCCCTATTTCCATGAAGTAGGATTGGGCGATTGGATTTCCTGATCATCACTCTCAGGCCTGAGCCTGGGTTGGCCTTTTCTGATCATGGCCGCTAGAATGTAACCTGGAAGGATTCCAAGCGCTGTGCTTTTGGTCTCTTGTTCTGACTCATAAGGCAAGCTTCAAATAACACCCGAACTGTTACTGATCTTTGCATCGCCTGGGCCTTCATTAAATAGGTTGTCTCACATTGTCGGTAGTTCACTGCCAAATGACAATTTGGATGACACAGTGTAGGCTCTACAGTCGAGCTTGTGGACCCACTGAATGACCCGCAATGGGGGTTGGGTGTGGAAGCTTCCTCAGGCAACACGATATTCCTTTTTTTTTTCATTTCATTTCATTTTCTTTTCTTCTTTTATTAGATATTTTCTTCATTTACATTTCAAACGCTATCCTAAAAGTCCCCTATACCCTCCCCCACCCTCTGCCCTGCTCCCCTACCCACCCACTCCCACTTCTTGGCCCTGGCGTTCCCCTGTACTGGGGCATATAAAGTTTGCAAGACCAAGGGGCCTCTCTTCCCAATGATGGCTGACTAGGCCATCTTCTGCTACATATGCAGCTAGAGACAAAAGCTCTGGGGGTACTGGGTAGTTCATATTGTTGTTCAACCTATAGGGTTGGAGACCCCTTCAGCTCCTTGGGAACTTTCTCTAGCTCCTCCATTGGGAACCCTATGTTCCATCCAATAGCTGACTGTGAGCATCCACTTCTGTGTTTGCCAGGCACTGGCATAGCCTCACAGGAGACAGCTATATCAGGGCCCTTTCAGTAAAATCTTGCTGGCGTATGCAATAGTGTCTGCATTTGGTGGCTGATTTTGGGATGGATTCCTGGCTGCAGCAGTCACTGGTTGGTCCATCCTTTTGTCTCAGATTCACACTTGATCTCTGAAACTCCTTCCATGTGTGTTTTGTTCCTAATTCTAAGAAGGGGCAAAGTGTCCACATTTTGGGCTTCGTTCTTCTTGAGTTTCATGTGTTTCGCAAATTGTATCTTGGGCATTCTACGTTTCTGGGCTAATATCAGTGAGTACATGTTACATGAGTTCTTTTGTGACTGGGTTACCTCACTCAAGATGATACCGTCCAGATCCATCCATTTGCCTAAGAATTTCATAAATTCATTGTTTTTAATAGCTGGGTAGTACTCCATTGTGTAATGTACCACATTTTCTGTATCCATTCCTCTGTTAAGGGACATCTGGGTTCTTTCCAGCTTCTGGATATTATAAATAAGGCTGCTATGAACATAGTGGAGCATGTATTCTTATTACCAGTTGGAACATCTTCTGGATATATGCCCTGGAGAGGTATTATGGGATCCTCCGGTAGTACTAAGTCCAATTTTCTGAGGAACCGCCAGACTGATTTCCAGAGTGGTTGTACAAGCTTGCAATCCCATCAACAATGGAGGAGTGTTCTTCTTTCTCCACATTCTCGCCAGCATCTGCTGTCACCTGAATTTTAGCCATTTTGACTGGTGTGAGGTGGAATCTCAGGGTTGTTTTGATTTGCATTTCCCTGATGATTAAGGATGCTGAACATTTTTTTCAGGTGCTTCTCAGCCATTTGGTATTCCTCAGTTGAGAATTCTTTGTTTAGCTCTGCGCCCCATTTTCTAATGGGGTTATTTGATTTTCTGGAGTCCACCTTCTTGAGTTCTTTATATATATTGGATATTAGTCCCTTATCTTATTTAGGATTGGTAAAGATCCTTTCCCAATCTGTTGGTGGCCTTTTTGTCTTATTGACAGTATCTTTTGCCTTACAGAAGCTTTGCATTTTTATGAGGTCCCATTTGTTAATTCTCACTCTTACAGCACAAGCCATTGCTGTTCTATTCAGGATTTTATCCCCAGTGCCCATATCTTTGAGGCTTTCCCCCACTTTCTCCTCTATGAGTTTCAGTGCTTCTGGTTTTATGTAGAGTTCTTTAAACCACTTAGACTTGACCTTAGTACAAGGAGATAAGAATGGATCAATTCCCATTCTTCTACATGATAACCGCCAGTTGTGCCAGCACCATTTGTTGAAAATGCTGTCTTTTTTCCACTGGATGGCTTTAGCTCCCTTGTCAAAGATCAGATGACCATAGGTGTGAGGGTTCATCTCTGGGTCTTCAATTCTACTCCATTGATCTACCTGTCTGTCACTGTACCAATACCATGCAGTTTTTATTACAATTGCTCTGTAGTACAGCTTGAGGTCAGGCATGGTGATTCCACCAGAAGTTCTTTTATTGTTGAGAATAGTTTTTGCTATCTTAGGTTTTTTATTATTCCAGATGAATTTGCAAATTGCCCTTTCTAACTCAGTGAAGAATTGAGTTGGAATTTTGATGGGGATTGCATTAAATCTGTAGATTGCTTTAGGCAAGATAGCCATTTTTACTATATTGATCCTGCCAATCCATGAGCATGGGAGACCCTTCCATCTTCTGAGATCTTCTTGGATTTTTTTCTTCAGAGACTTGAAGTTCTTATCATACACATCTTTCACTTCCTTAGAGTCACACCAAGATATTTTATATTCTTTGTGACTATTGTGAAAGGTGTTGTTTCTCTAATTTCTTTCCTAGCCCATTTATCCTTTGTGTAGAGAAAGGGCATTGATTTGTTTGAGTTAATTTTATATCCAGCTACTTTACTGAAGCTGTTTATCAGCTTTAGTAGTTCTCTGGTGGAAATTTTAGGGGCACTTATATATACAATCATATCATCTGCAAATAGTCATATTTTGACTTTTTCCTTTCCAATTTGTATCCCCTTGACCTCCTTTTGTTGTCGAATTGCTCTGGCTAGGACTTCAAGTACTATATTGAATAGGTAGGGAGAAAGTGGGCAGCCTTGTATAGTCCCTGACTTTAGTGGGATTGCTTCCAGTTTCTCTCCATTTACTTTGATGTTGGCTACTGGTTTGCTATAGACTGCTTTTATTATATTTAGGTATGAGCCTTGAATTCCTGATCCTTTCCAATACTTTCATCATGAATGGGTGTTGGATTTTGTCAAATGCTTTCTCAGCATCTAATGAGATAATCATGTGGTTTTTGTCTTTGAGTTTATTTATATAGTGTATTATGTTGATGGATTTCTGTATATTAAACCATCCCTGCATTCCTGGGATGAAGCCTACTTGGTCATGATAGATGATCATTTTGATGTGTTCTTGGATTCAGTTGGCAAGAATTTTATTGAGTATTTTTGCATCTATATTCATAAGGGAAATTGGTTTGAAGTTATCTTTGTTGTGTCTTTATGTGGTTTATGTATCAGAGTAATTGTGGCTTCATAGAATGAATTGGGAAGAGTACCTTCAGTTTCTATTTTGTTGAATAGTTTGAGAAGAACTGGAATTAGGTCTTCTTTGAAAGTCTGATAGAACTCTGCACTAAACACATCTGGCCCTGGGTTTTTTTTTTGGTTGGAAGACTATTGATGACTGCTTCTATTTCTTTAGGGGATATAGGAGTGTTTAGGTCATTAATCTGATCCTGATTTAACTTTGGTACTTGGTATCTGTCTAGAAATTTGTCCATTTCATCCAGGTTTTCCAGTTTTGTTGAATATAGCCTTTTGTAGAAGGATCTGATGCTGTTTTGGATTTCTTCAGGATCAGTTGTTATGTCTCCCTTTTCATTTCTGATTTTGTAAATTAGGACACTGTCCCTGTGCCCTCTAGTGAGTCTGGCTAAGGGTTTATCTATCTTGTTGATTTTTCTCAAAGAACCAGTTCCTGGTTTGGTTGATTCTTTGAATCGTTCTTTTTGTTTCCACTTGGTTAATTTCAGCCCTTTTGTTCTAGAGCTTTTAGGTGTGCTGTCAAACTGCTAGTGTATGTTCTCTCCAGTTTTTTTTTGGAGGCACTCAGAGCTATGAGTTTTCCTCTTAGCTTTCCTTGTGTCCCATAAGTTTGGGTATGTTGTGGCTTCATTTTCATTAAACTCTAAAAAGTCTTTAATTTCTTTCTTTCTTTTCTTTATTTCTTCCTTGACCAAGGTATCATTGAGTAGATTGTTGTTCAGTTTCCACGTGAATGTTGGCGTTCTGTTATTTATGTTGTTATTGAAGATCAGCCTTAGTCCATGGTGATCTGATAGGATACATGGGACAATTTCAATATTTTTGTATCTGTTGAGGCCTGTTTTGTGGCCAATTATATGGTCAATTTTGGAGAGGGTACCATGAGGTGCTGAGAAGAAAGTATATCCTTTTGTTTTAGGATAAAATGTTCTGTAGATATCTGTTAAATCCATTTGTTTCATAGCTTCTATTAGTTTGACTGTGTCTCTGTTTAGTTTCTGATTCCAGGATCTGCCCATTGATGAGAGTGGGGTGTTGAAGTCTCCCACTATTGTTGTGTGAGGTGCAATGTGTGCTTTGAACTTTACTAAAGTTTCTTTAATGAATGTGGCTGCCCTTGCATTCGGAGCATAGATATTCAGAATTGAGAGTTCCTCTTGGAGGATTTTACCTTTGATGAGTATGAAGTGCCCCTCCTTGTCTTTTTTGATAACTTTGGGTTGAAAGTCAATTTTATTTGATATTAGAATGGCTACTCCAGCTTGTTTTTTCAGACTGTTTGTTTGGAAAATTGTTTTCCAGTCTTTCACTCTGAGGTAATGTCTGTCTTTTTTCCTGAGGTGTGTTTCCTGTAAGCAGCAAAATGTTGGGTCTTTTTTGTGTAGCCAGTCTGCTAGTCTATGTCTTTTTATTGGGGAATTGAGTCCATTGATATTGAGAGATATTAAGGAAAGGTAATTGTTGCTTTCTACCATTTTTGTTGTTAGAGTTGGGATTCTGTTCTTGTGGCTGTTTTCTTTTAGGTTTGTTGAAGGATTACTTTCTTGCTTTTTCTAGGGCGTAGTTTCCGCCCTTGTATTGATGTTTTTCCGTTATTATCCTTTGAAGGGCTGGATTCGTGGAAAGATATTGTGTGAATTTGGTTTTGTCATGGAATACTTTGGTTTCTCCATCTATGGTAATTGAGAGTTTTTCTGGGTATAGAAACCTGGGCTGGCATTTGTGATCTTTTAATGTCTGTATAACATCTGTCCAGGATCTTCTGGCTTTCATAGTCTCTGGTGAGAAGTCTGGAGTAATTCTAATAGGCCTGCCTTTATATGTTACTTGACCTTTTTCCTTTACTGCTTTTAATATTCTGTCTTTATTTAGTGCATTGGTTGTTCTAATTATTATGTGTCAGGAGGAATTTCTTTTATGGTCTAGATTATTTGGAGTTCTATAGGCTTCTTGTATGTTTATGGGCATCTCTTTCTTTAGGTATGGAAAGTTTTCTTCTATAATTTTGTTGAAGATATTTGCTGGCCCTTTAAGTTGAAAAACCTTCATTCTCATCTACTCCTATTATCTGTAGGTTTGGCCTTCTCATTGTGTCCTGGATTTCCTGGATATTTTGAGTTAGGATCTTTTTGCATTTTGCATTTTCTTTGATTGTTGTGTCCATGGTCCCTATGGAATCTTCTGCACCTGAGATTCTCTCTTCCATCTCTTCTATTCTGTTGTGATGCTCGTATTTACAGTTTCTGATTTCTTTCCTATGGTTTCTATCTCCAGGGTTATCTCCTTTTGGGTTTTCTTTATTGTTTCTACCTCAATTTTTAGGTCCTGGATGGTTTTGTGCAATTCCATCACCTGTTTGGTATTGTTTTCCTGTAACTCTCTAAGTGTTTCCTCTTTAAATGCTTCTAGTTGTTTACCTGTGTTTTCCTGTAATTCCTTCTTAAAGCCCTCCATCATCATTATGAGAAGTGACTTTAGATCCATGTCTTGCTTTTCTGGTGTGATGGTGTATCTAGGACTTGCCATGGTGGGAGAGTTTGGTTCTGATGATGCCAAGTAACCTTGGTTTCTGTTGCTTCTGTTCTTATTCTTGCCTCCTGTCATCTGATTATCTCAAGTGCTTGCTGACCTCAACATATCTGATTGGAGCCTGTCCTTCTTATAATCCCAGTTGATTCTAGACTCCTCAGAGTCCAACTATCACTGTGATCCTTTGAACATGGGCTCCTGTGAACCTGAGATTCTAGGTGTGTCTGAGTTCTTGGCAGTCAGGTTCTACTGATACCCTGAAATACTGGTGTGACCCAGCTCCTGTTATCCTGGGATACTGTTGTCCTAAGATCCTGGGCGTGTTATAGTGTCTGGGAGTGGTATCTCCTTCGAGGAGTGTAAAGCTGTCTGGTCTGTGGTCCCAAGAACGCGTGGAGAGTCCTCTAGGGATCATGGGGGTGTCCACTGACCCTGCGCCCAAGGTGACCTGGCACTGGCTCCGACTGGAAGGGACCTCTGCCCCGGGTCTAGCTGATACTCTGCCTCCCTAATGCTGTCTCAAGTCCCCCGAGATTGGATTGGAACAGATGCTGTGCTCCACTCACCAGTGGTCCCAAGATTGCATGGATAGTCCTCTAGGGACCGTGGGGGTGTCCGCTGACCCTGCGCCCAAGGTGACCCGGCACTGGTGCTGACCGGAAGGGCAGAACAGGATATTCTTGATGCAGACAGCCCATGCCTTATGTACTTGCTGTCCCTGACTTAGAGTGCCTCATGAAAGTGTTAATTTTAATAGTGTTTACTTATTTTTGATGTATGTATGTATGTATGTATGTATGTATGTATGAGTTCTTATGCATCATCTGCATGCACATGCAGTGGATGCCAGAGGAAGGCATCAGATCCCTTGGAGCTGGTGGACACTTTTAGAATTTTCTTCTACTGTGAGATCTGAGAATTGAATTCTAGTTATCAGGCTTGCATGGCAAATTACTTTTACAGGCTGAGCCATTTCTACAACCCTATTCACTTTAAAAACATGTATGTGTATGTATGTGTGTATATGTGTGTATGTATGTGTGTATGTATGTATGTATTGTGTGTGTGTGTGTGTGTGTGTGTGTGTGTGTATTGTATGCATGGTTACATATTTGTATGTTTGGACAGGCTAGTTCCATAGCACTCATGTGGATGTCAGAGGACAACTGGTGTGTGTTGGTTCTCTCCTTCTACAGTATATGCCTGGAGATTGAACTTGGGTTATCAGGCTTGGCAGCAAGCATCTTTATCTAATAAGTCATTTTGCCAGCCCCAGAATGAGTGTTTTAAGCACACGTGAACTGGAATAGATGAATTTCTAGATTTTGCTAAACCCTATTAAGCTAATTACTATGTGAGTGAAAATATGTCAGTACTTTAATTAACATTGTTACACTTCCAATAGTTACATGGTGATATGTGCCATTCCAGACATTCTTCTGGTCCGGGAGTTGACCAAACTTGAAAATTAATGACATATTTCAACTAATAGTCATAGGGAAGAAAACTGTACCTAACACATTAAACGATACAAACTAAGAATGGTTTCCTCAAGATTGACTCAGAAACAGTCACATAAATTTACAGCCACACTGGGCCCAGTCCAAACTTATTAACAATGATTTATACAGCAAAACAGGCCCTTCTACTTCTGGCCTGAAGTACTGGAATCCACTCAGTCCTTTTCCCCTCAAAGCTGTGTTGTCCATGTTACATGAAATCAGGAGGTAAACTATTGACGAGGAAGGGCACAGGATGAAGAACACATGTGGGGGGGGGGGTTGCAGAAAGCAGCCCAACAACCACCACCACAACCACATCAACAACAACAAAAGTTATAAAAAGACCCATTACTTGGTATGCTGATTTTAAAAAGTCAATTTAAATAATTATATTCTTCTATCTCTAGATTTTAGATATGACAAAAGTTAAAAAAGCTTCAATCATTTTCCCACTTGTATAAATATTGAGCACAGAATCTCTATATTTCTTTTGTGTTTGTTTTTAAGGGGTAGTCAACCATAAGGACACAGTGAACCATTTAAAATTTTTTCCCTCATGGGGAAATTTATCCCATTCCTGTCTTGAAACATCACCCACACCTTCCACCATTTCCCAGGCAGTCATTTATCCTCTGTTATGTTTTGTTCATCCTTTCATTCCACAGACACTCACTCGGCTCCTGATGGGCACTGCTTGGGCACTGCTCGGGCACTGCTCTCGGGCCCTTGACGGGCACTGCTCTCGGCCCCTGACGGGCACTTCTCTCGGCCCCTGACGGGCACTGCTCTTGGCTCCTGACGGGCACTGCTCTCTAGTTGTTCTTGGTTTCTTTTCTTTAATTCTGTTTTTACTTTATTTTCCCCCAAATTCCTGCCTTGATAATTTACAACATTTTTTTTTTTACCTTTATTGGGTACAGATGCTTTTTTGAAGAGCATCTTCTATATGGATTTAGGTTATCTGGTACTTTTCTAGAAATACAGTGGTTTTCTCCTATGAAAATCATTGTATTTTCACTTCCGTGAAAATGTCTTTAATATAAAATGGATTATATGGGATCTGTAGGATGAGAAAAATAGAAATCTAACAGATATTACAAGTATGTAAATCATATATAAACCCCAAAGTTAGTTTAAAATCAATTTCCATGTGTACATGGTTTTCATTTTGGAGTACTTAATTTTTGGGAAGTAGGCAGAAGTGGTAATTGTACAACATTGTGATGATACTAAATGTTATTAAATATTTTACTTAGAAATTAATAATTATATGGAAACAAATTACACTCTAATAAAAGTTGTTTTGGCCGGGCAGTGGTGGCACATGCCTTTAATCCCAGCACTTGGGAGGCAGAGGCAGGCAGATTTCTGAGTTCGAGGCCAGCCTGGTCTACAGAGTGAGCCAGCCAAGGCTACACAGAGAAACCCTGTCTAGAAAAACCAAAAAAAAAAAAAAAAAAAAAAAAAAAGTTGTTTTGATTGCATTTTACCCTTTTTGTCCCTGTTCACCAGGCAGTGTAGAGAATGGTCCAGTATAACCTCAGCCCATCCAGCATCACACTGCTATTTACTCAGTCTTCCCAAACTATGAAGCAGAGGCTCAGTTTATCAGGTCAGTATCAAGGCAAAGCACTGCAAACACTTGTAAGACACAGCCGTTCCCCTCTCAATTCCAGCCTGCTTGCTCCACGGGAGTCTAGTGCTGCCACAGGTAAGAGTTCCACAGGTGGGTGGAGGGCAGCTCCTCAAAAGCCCTGATAGCCTCAAGGATCAGGACTTCCTCCTGGGTTGACCTAGAGGAAGCTGGTTCTAGGACACACAGATACAGATTTCAGAGAAAAGAGGGAGAAAATGGCTGGGCTCCCAGGATGATGCTGGAAAGGCTATCAGGCCTTATTTATGAGAGAATATATATCACAGGTGTACCTGGTGGTCAGAGCAGAAGAGACATGTTGGTGGTACCAGTCAATCTGTGTTAGATTTTTTTTATTTTTGAAAGAGACAATTATTTTTGATCAAGAAGGGTGAAGCTAAACCTTTTGCTAATTAAATATTTTTTTCAATTCATCCTGCATCATTACTAATTTTCTTATTTTTTTCTATACTGATCTTGAATATATTTTTTATTGAAAATCAAAACTCAGATTTCCCTAATGAGGTTCGAACTCACCTCTGTTCTGTGAGTGAGTCCTGGTTTATTGACGACAGGGCGGGCTATTGAGAATAGGACTTCAGGATTAAGAGCAAAATACTGAAACCAGATGGCTAGGAAAGTTCTCTCTCTCTCTCTCTCTCTCTCTCTCTCTCTCTCTCTCTCCATGGAGGATGTGGAAAGTAACAATCCTTGAGGGTCTTGAGACCCCAGAACCAAGTAGTACGACCAACAAGAAACGACCACTCTCTGTGGCAAGAGGAAACTCACAAAATCAGTTTGAGACTAAATGTTGAAGAAATAGAGTGAGCTTAATAGCTTTGTCAGTGGGACAGACGACAAGGGTCGTTAATAGCTTTGTCAGTGGGACAGACGACAAGGGTCGTTCCCCAAGAGTGAGATAGCAAGGGGTGGTGGGGGGTCTCAGAAGACTATAAATGATTTCTGGGAGGAGGATACTGGGTCCATCACTCCCCCAAATTCCAGGTGGAGAGGGTTGTGATGGTGGCACATGCTCCCAAGAACTTCTGGGTTAAGAAACATGCACTGCCAATGGCTTTCAGGTATGGTTTCCAGGGTAAATTGGTCACCTTTCTACCAGGTCCAACAGGTAGCCTCATTAGAGAGGTTCTTGTGACTAGGAAATAGCAGAGTACAGGAGAGGCTGTTTTACCAACACTCAGACAGCAGGATACCCCAGAACAGCTGTCTCTGCTTGCACGCCCCCAGTTTTGTGCTCTCCAGTCATCCCCACTGTCTTTCTCTGTCATTGTAGCAACATCTTTCCTGGATCCCTCTATATCTGCTCTAACTGATCTACCCCACTTTTCTAATAGTGTCTTGTGTCTTTAATTAGTGTAGATTATTGTCCTTACTCACTGGTTTTTTTTTTTTCCCCAGAGATTTTAAATTCAGGCTTTATCTAGAGATTTTTTTTAAAAGTCCTTAGTGTTAATCCTGTGGCGGTGGTTTTCATACTACACACTCAGCTGAGACTCATTTGTGTCTGAAGCTTTTCCCCGCCCTTCCTCCTATGATTCACCTCTGCCTGGCAATTGCCTTCCCCAAAACTCAACCATACAGGTCTTCATTGTTGAACCTAGAACTCTTCCTGGCACCAGGGGTTCATTCTCAACTCTGTGATAAAGAGACTCTAGCGTAATCATTTCTTATTAAATTCATATACTCTGACCCAAATCCAGTGCTTTCATAACACTCACAGTTTTGGGTTTTGTTTTTATTATTAAGTTTAAAAATCTTGGAGAATATCTCTATTCATCCTTACAGACCACAGTGATCTTAAGCTTTGCCCACCCGGGAGTCTGAGCCACTAAGGTTCAGAAGTCGATGAGAACTAAAAATAAAAACAGAAAGCTCTTGAAATTTAAATTTGCTAGTGTCTGGAAGTACACCAGCTGTGTCAGACAACAGACAACACAAAAACGAGAAACTACGTAAAACAGAAGACCCCAGAAATTTCTCCTTCTTCCTGTTTCTATCCACATGTTGTTCATATTCTCTGAAGTACCGAAAGAAGTTAAAGAAGAAACAACCTCACAGTCCCATACTGTGAACAATCGATATTAACACCGAGTATTAAATTTTCAATAATAACATTTTAAAGAAAAATAAAATCATAACTAAAAAATCCAGAGAATTTAAAAATAATAATTATTTTTTAATTTATTTGGCTCTACAATAAATATTGTCTGGTTTTGTGTGTGTGTGTGTGTGTGTGTGTGTGTGTGTAGGGGAAATATAGAATCAACCCACTCATCACTTCCCCTTATTTAGTATTCAAAGCACCCACCAAAGAAAACACTGTTGCTGCAATAGACGACTATCAGAGCATCCAACTACTGAAACCCGTATCATTGCTGGTACTTACATCCTGGCAGCTGGCAACGATGGTGTGACCGGCATGGTGGCTCAATATGCTAACATTTGTTTTGCTTCATTTGGCTCATATATATATTCTCCTCTAATTTGCATGCATAATGACCTAAATGCCAAGCAATTACCCACTTTCCTCACAGGATGATTTATCCTTGTGGTGTGAGGAATCCCTCCCCTTCACTCATCTTTCATACCTCCACCCAGAGTTGCATCAAACAAGAACCGAGATACCTGCCAGCTACCTCCCTTAAGTCAAATCTAGAGACATATCTATAGCCCTAGGATTCTGCTCTATTATTTTTTGAGTTCTTCCTTGGGACCAATTTTTTAAAAACTTATCTTCATTGAAAGAAAGTTGTAATCTGTCATTGTGGGCAAATCATGTACTTTTTATCTAGTTTCGTATTAATATTTTAATCTCTGTTCTGTAGTGGTATTATCTGTAGGGTTATCTGTAGGGTGATCTGAAGATCAGAGTCAACTGAGCTATTTGCTAAGAGTACAAACCACTGGGTCCACTCAGGCTTCTCGCACTGCAGTCAGTAGCAGTAGCAGCGCCTGTATTTTACAGCAAGTCAGGGCTTATGAATGCAGAGGGTTATAACCACTGACAAGGTTTTCATGTTCCAATTTTCTTCCTAAAACAGTAGCTTATATCACACTGCTATATTACAGAATGAAAAATATGCTTGTGCTCACTAGATTCTCAAAATGGAAATTTAGTTCAAGTTAATTCCTAGAAACAGGAATGTCCAATACCCCAGTCAAACTTACCTATTCTTCGGTCCTCTTTCTGTGGTTGAATACAAATGTGGCGAATAGACATGGGAGAGGGTCCTCCATTCTTCTTGCACCTTTTCTTCAGAAACTCAGAGAATTGGGAGGACTGGGGAAATGGCTCAGCCTGTTAAGGGCTTGCCAGGCAAGCGTGATGACCTGAGTTGGATCTCCAGCATTCAAATGAGAAAGCCAGGAGTGGCGGTGCACGTGTGGCGGTGGTGTATACGTATATTCCCCATGGTGAGAGAGGCTGAGGCAGGAGGATCCCTATGACTCACTGATCTAATGAGAAACCTGTCTCAAGGAACAAGGTGGCCGGCACCAAGGAGCAACCTCGTGAGGTTGATCCGTGGCCTCCACACATGTGTACAAACATATACACACAAAAGTATAAAAAATATGTTAAAACTGTTCGAGCGTAGATTGCAAAATCTTCGGTTTCAAAGGATTACTCATTGTGTGCCAAAGTCACATCTTTAATATGAGAAAAAGGGGGGGGGGAGAGAAAGGAGGAACGAATAGGAGGATAAATGCAAGAGAGAGGAGAGTGACTAGTCCAGAGCTACTTCAGAGAGCTATTCCTGCCTGAAGTCATCCTCCTCATTCAGACTCCCTTTGAGGCTGTTTGTATCTCATAATAAACTTGGAACTTTGTTGATGTTATCTTATGCCAGTGGATCTTACTAGGGATAGTTTTGTGCCCCTTCCTCGTGGGGCCTTCTGGTAATGTCCAGAGACTTTTGGATGTTCATTAATTTCGGGATGGTGGTGAAGGGGTAAGGCCCATTGGTCATTGCTAGCATCTAGTTTCACAGATGCCAATGATAAGAATAAATTTCCTTTAATGTTCAGGGAGCCTTCTCTGATATATATATATTCCATCCAGAATGACGGTAATGCAAGATTGAGAAACCTTGACCTATTTGACCTTGCCTTGCCTGACCTATCTGGTGTGGGACCCTTGTCTACCCCCTACCTCCCATCCTCCTCTCATTAGCAGGTATGTTCAGAATATTTCTACTCCAAGCTCCGATCCAAGTTTGCTACAAGGCCTGTCTGAAAAGTCAGAACCTGTTGGGGATTTATAGAGAAGATGTGGTCTCCTAAACGGAGAACACAAAGCAGGCTCAGGCTATGACCGTTGCCTTGCTCTCTATAGAGAAGCTCAGAGGGGCATCTCTTCCCATCCCTGTCTGTAGATGAGGAATCTTCTGACTCTTTACTGAAGACCTAAGTCAGCTAATAAAATCCCAAAGGTTTTTTATTGATATTCGACATTCACTTTCAAAAGAAATTTTAATATTTTAGTTGATAACAGCTCTCTGCAATTTGTCTAACCTGGCTCTCTAAATAAGGCTACTTACAATGGGTCTAGGACCAAACTGCTGTTGTGATGCATGAGCAGGGAACAGTATCTGTGACAGCAGAGAAGGAGAGTTGGGAAGCAGGAAAGGAAGAGAGGGTCGCATTGTGATGGCGTCGCTGAGCTTTTATATGACAGAGAGAACCTTAAGATTTTTGTGCTATGTTATTTTGGAGGGAGGGGCTGAAAGAATGGAATGGATATTTTATTTGGCAATAGTTACTTTACATTTTTGAAGTTCATCATGTGCAAAAATACTAACCTTGAGGGCAGTAAAACACTCAGAGATTGTAATAACTTAGTTCAGAATGTTCTGGTACCATGGGGAGGAGTCAGGCCAGGAGTGCAGCATTCCTCTGTTTTCCTGTAATATAATGGCTATTTGCTTGTGTGTATGAGAGTATATTATTAAACCTTCTAATATATTTTATTAATCCTCACAGTAGGCTTTTGACAATTCAAGTGTTACTCAAATTTCATGGTGCAAAGATGCACTTTTTCCATGCCTAACATCTCTGAATTCAAAATACATCATATAGTGGATGATATAGCATAGTTACTGTCAACAAGGCAACTCATATGCAAATTGTCATTTCTTGGTTGTTGCTTCTGGTAGCACGAAAGTTACATCAAAACAGGACTTGTAAGAAAATCTTGAAGGCAATTGCATTCATGTCTTTTAAGAAATGAGCATCACCAGGGGTGTGTCAATCTCTCAGTGATCACCTAAGTCCAATTCCTAGCATCCATGTAAACACATGCTGTGGTTTATAATCTCAGTGCAGGAGAGGTAAGGATAAATGGATCCTTGGGATTCTCTGGCCTGTGAGCCTAGCCTATTGGTGAGCCCCAGGTCCCAGTGAGAGATTCTGTCCAAAAAAAGAAAGTCAAGAGTGCTTTTAGAAAATGGCATCTGAGACTGACCTCTGGCCTCTATGTTCACACATACACATGTACACATGCATACTCATGCACCTATAAGGCACATATACACATGTGGACACATACAAAAGGAACGGATATCATCAATGCTTTTGATGACATAGAGGCTGATAGAGGTGAGGATACTGTGACAGTCAAGAGTCACTATGCCATATCTGAGGATTATTAATATTGGTTTTTTCTAAGATTTTTTCTTTTACCCTTGTAAATATATTTAAATAGTTCTTTCAATACATATGGGACCAGAGGAGGACAGGGAGATACAACCCCATAATCTTGTCTACCTTAAACCCCATCTTGAAGAAGAAATATGAAATACAAATTCTATATTACAGGAAAACGTTGTGTGCAATTAGCAATCCTTTCATTTCTTTCTTAAAACAGGGTCTCTAGTAAACCCAGTTGGTCTTGAAGTCACTACATAGCCAATCCTCCCATCTCTGCTTCCTGGGTGCTGGAATTACAGTGTGAGTCACTCTACCTCATGTGCATGTGCATCCTGGTGGTGTTTACATGGTTGTAGGAACCAGTCCCAGGGATTCCTGCATTCTAGGCAAGTACTCTACCAGTGGTGCTATGTCCCCAACCCTGGCAATGTTTCTTGTTCTTACTTACATATGAGAGGACAATGAGCCTTACATAATATGGAAATTTAGAGTGAATAATACTATATATTTCACTGCTTTCCTCTCTATGAAGAAACAATTTTTAGAAGCATCCAGCCTCTTGCTTAAAGTGACAAAGACGGTTAGTTCATGGATGAATTTGATGTGACCTTAATTTTATTTCTTTTTTAAAACCATACTCACTTTCCACGGCACCCAACTGCTGCCCCACAATTGTTTCTAAAATCATAGGTTTGTGAGCACATTCCATTAGCATTTTGTGCGTTTAGAATTAGAACATTATTTTTTATCTTCCTTAGTTCTTTTACAATGTAATTCCTGAAGTGAATGCATTTACTGAGACTCTTGACTCTGAGGCAAAATCTGATTCTTAATTTCTATTTTTTAAGGGCTCATAAAAATGTAACTAATGTTAAAAACAAACAAACAAACAGACAAACAAACAAACAAACAATTCTCAGCTCCCGTAACAGCAGGCCCTGTGTATGTGTGTCCTGTGTATGTGTGTCCTGTGTATGTGTGTCCTGTGTATGTGTGTCCTGTGTATGTGTGTCCTGTGTATGTGTGTCAGGGATTCTAGTGTTATTCTAGGTAGTCAAAGATAACACCTGTAGTGAGAGTTTTGGTTCCTTTAAAAACTCAGTTACATTATGTGTATACGTTTTTGTTTTAATCCCAGTTGTGGGATAAGAAATGGCTTCACAGCAGGTGATTATGATTTGGCTCATGCACCAGCAGGGGCATGATTTTTGCCAGTTGCAGATAGTTTACTTCTGAGGACTCTGGAAAGGGTATAGAGAGAGTCCTGAGAGGGCCAGGGGAGATTGCTGCTCCTGGTTGGTACAGTTTGGTGAGAAGTTGGAGATATTCTAATGATAGAGATTGAACTTATCCCAAGGAATGCAATGCCCCTAACCAGCAGGAAGTAGCCTATAGAGGTCTATTCTCCTTTGCCCTGTAACCTTCTTTCTCTCCTACCTAGTGTTGGAGGGTTGGAAGGGATTAGGGAAGATTAAGGGTTGGAAGTGAGGTAGAGGTCTAAGAACCCAATAAAATAGCCAAAATCAAATATGCTAACACATACTTCTAGAAAGTAGCAAAGTTATGACTCTGGATTCTATCCATTTTATTATCTTGTGTGCATGTGTGTGGTGTATGCAAATGTGTGTATGCACACTTGCATGTATGCATGTGTGTGGATGTGTGTAGGTGCATATGTATCTGTGTGCATTTTCTGTGGAGGACTGAGGTTTCCATTGGTTATTTTCCTTAATCACTCCACCTCATTCATTGAGACAGGATCTTTTAATCAGACATGGAGCTCAATGAAATATCTAGCTAAATATCTGGCTAAGTGAGCTTGCCCTCACTTTAGCCTTCTTTCCTGAAGCTGAAATTGTAGGCTGGCTGTATTCATCTTTCTTGGTTACCTTGCTTTATAATATACTTTCCAGTTACATCAAGTTTCCTACAGATATCCTGATTTTTATTTTTATTAACAGCTGAGTAAAATTCCATTGAGTATATGTACCCCATGAGCACACAGGGTTTTATTTGTGAAAAGAGCACAATTTAGGATGTTGTGATGCTGATGCCATTACTGTGGGTGTCACACACACACATAGTCAGACAAAACAAGTGAATCATTATTGTACTGGATAAGTTAACTTACAACAGAGCCTAATTTTTTTGCCTTATAATTTTTTTAAGTTACTCTTAATATAGCATATCTATCAGACACTGTGGTGACTGGACTAATAATGGTAAAAGACATTATAGTCATCAATAATGAGGGAAAGAATTTGCTTTATGTTTCATTCTTACTCCACACAGTATTACAGAGTGGCATCTCTACATAAAATGACCAGAATGCAATGCAATAGTCTAGTCTAGTCTAGGTCATGCTTGTGGGGGTGTGTCTATAGGTACTGTTTACTTGGCAACCTTCAAGGTCAACAGATAGCCTGAGAAATGGATGCTTCTAACAGCAGTGTTAAAGACGAGTGTCAAAGCAGTTTAAGAACTCTTTTCAGAAGACCTCTAAGAAGTCTAGCTTTTCAAACTCACTAATGCCTTCAGCTATTCATGCATCAAATACATGCTAAACACCCATTGTGTGGAAGATACTATGGAAAGCCAACACAACTAAGGCATTGGTAAAGAAAGCTTTCATTATGCTAATATCTACACAGAGGATGAAAGGCTTAATTGCCAGAAAGAGCAGCCTGTTTCTTATTAAAAGTGATAGGGGAAAGTATTGTCTATCAATTTTGTTGTATTGATGTTATTGTTGCTGTTGCTGCTGTGACTTTGCAGTTCTTTACTATTGTGACCATGCTTTTTCAACTGTATTTCTTAAGAGGGAACAATTCATGCTATCTCAAGAGCAGTTGCTATGCTGTTTGTAAGAGATATTTTCCTATGGTAAAAATTCAAGTCTCTTCCCTTCTAGTAGCTATTCACAATAATGTTGGGCATGTTACTTGAGGAATGTGCCATTGAGTGATTATATAACGTTTGCTAGATTCTTTCCGTGGCAGAAAATGAAAGAATGTCTACCTGTCCTCCTAAGGTTCCAACTGCAAAGTGAGATGACATGATTACATCATAGCTCTCTCTGATGAAGCAATATTAAACTTACCAAACAATGCGTGAGGGGTTATGGGCAGGATCATGAGTGACCTTTACCCACACTGTAAGGTTGCACTCAGCATGGATGGTAACTGCCCCATGGCTATGTATAAGGAGCCCTGTCTCCTAGCCCTTGCCCTCCTATATATTCTAGCCCCTCACAGAGGCCACATGCAATCATGGCACAACTGCATACAACTTGTTGGGAAGAGTTGCTGGATATCCCTGCCCTTCCCCATCCTTCCTTCTTCAGCACTCCATATCTTCTAAGAGATAACATCAATAGACAACCAGTCCAGCTGTGATGATCTTTTGCAACCTGTCATGGCTGATGTGGAAAAAAAAAAAGGAGAATAAAGAAAATGTAAAATAAGTCACTTCATTTCCTTCATAGGTCTAAAACTACAGATTTGTATGTATGTGGTGTGTGTGTGTGTGTGTGTGTGTGTGTGTGTGTGTGTATGTGAATAAAGAACATCTAAGTTTAAAAAACAAATAATGTGTGCCTTCTGTTTTCCTCTGTATGCAAGAGTGCTACCTACTATTTAACTGAGAAGCAAAACAACCTGGATATTCAAACTAAAGCACGACTGAGGTGACTCACAATTTCTGTTTAATTTTAAATCCTGTTGTCTACCAATTGCTTCATTGGTATTGCGTGAGTCATCACCTAGTCTTGTGTGTATGTTGACTAAGTAGAAGGATGCCTCCTGGTTTCTCCTGAAAGATAGCTTCCTCTTTGCTGTGGTCAACATCTTCACCATGATAGCCAGGTGACCACATTCCAGAGCAGGAGTGGTATACCTGGCTGAATTAGCAATAGTAAGAGTATCTCTACCTCTAAGTATACAAGCAACATAATACTGTTCTAGTAGCCCAGGATACTAGGCTAGTCTGCCCTTTAAAACTTCACAAGTTGTTCAAGAGACAAAACCCAAAAGGGTAACTTGGCTAAGATAAGAGTTTTAGCAGGGCGGTGGTGGCGCATGCCTTTAATGCCAGCACTTGGGAGGCAGGGGCAGGAGGATTTCTGAGTTCGAGGCCAGCCTAGTCTACAGGGTGAGTTCCAGGACAGCCAGGGCTATACAGAGAAACCCTGTCTCGATAAATAAATAAATAAATAAATAAATAAATAAATAAATAAATAAATAATAAAAAGAGTTTTAAACAAGACCTTTCTTAAAATGACATTCGATTGACCTAAACCAAAATGTGCTCTCAATTTGGGATCAAAAATCCTCAGCTGGTCCCCATGCCTTCTGCAGTTTGCCATCCATTAAATGTACAGGATTAGAAAAAGTACCCCAAGTTTGTTAAAAACCACTCTGAAGGTTTTTGTTTTATTTTTATTTTCATTTATTTTATTCTACACACCATTTTAAGTACCTTGAATTTTTAATCAGCCCTTTGCTTTTCCATTCTAAGCAAGGTTAACAGAAGGATACCACTCAGACCATTACATTTGAAAGAAGGGAAACTTTTTGTGTCCTAGTTCAATGCCCTCCTCTACACTCTAAGAATACTGGGTGTTGGCAGATCTTCATAGTTGGGTACCGGAGAGAGAGAGAGAGTATGCCAATAGGAAGTGAACAGAAGAGGAAGGTGACTTGGAATCAGAGCAGGACTACTTCCGTGGTGAGTGAGAGGTGGAAGCTTAACCTGAAGATGCTGTCTTACTAGGGCTGCAGAGTGCAGATGCCCATATGTGGGCATGAAAACTGAGTCACCTTGTGAGGGTGTAGATGGGGCAAGGCCTGTATTCTTTTCCTTTGTGTGTTTTGTTTCAACATCACAGGTATAGCAAAGAAGTTCTAGATCTGATGAGAAGTCTTCGGGTTGGATCTGGTTAATGAAAGCTAATGACTTTACAGCAGAATTCTGGGTAGACTTAAAAGCTCGCTGAAATGGAAGCCATGTAAGCTGGATGTTTAAGAGCAACTAGCCTGTTAGGGAATGTCATAAGCTGTTTGACACCTTCTCTTTCCTCTTCCCTTTGTAAGTTTCTGTGGCACTCGGAGAATTCACTTTTACTTTGTGTGTGGTGTGGATGTGTGTGTGTGTGTGGGGGGGTGTCTGTTTGCTGATTGTATGTGAGTGCCTTTGGAGGCCAGAAGAGAGTGTCAGATGCCCTTGGAGTTACAGTGGTTATGAGCCACTCATGTGGGTGCTTGAACTGAACTTGAGTTATCTGGGAGTATAGGAAGCCATCTTAACCACCAAGACATCTCTCCAATTCTGATGGAGTACATATATTTTTTAAAAGTGATACACACACACACACACACACACACACACGCACACACATATGACAACATATTTTTTAAAGTTCAGGGGTAGATGGTGTTGGGGAACATAGTAATCCTAGCACATGGGAGGCAAAGGCAAGGCAAATGTGTCTCTGTGAGTTCAAGGCCAGCCTGGTCTACATAGTGAGCTCCAAGTCAGCCAGAGCTATGTAAATAGACAATGTCTCTCTCAGACACACACAAAAAATTTCAGATGTATTTGAAGACACAAAATGGGGAACATTTGTTTAAGGATTAGAGGTAGTTAGTATGTGTGTACACCAGTATACTCATTGTTAGTTATCGAAGTTTTGGAAGAAAGGGACCTCCTAACATTAAGAAATATTTTTCCTAAACACATTTATTTTCTTAGAGTGTTCTAAAATATTCTCAACACATGAAGCACATACATCCTGGATGGAAAAGACTTATGTCATGTATTTGTCTGCCTGAGGAATCATCTTGTCCAGCTTACACTGGAGTTTCTGAGAAAGCTAATAATCCCCACCATACAACCCAAACCTTATTTAGAATCAAGAAGAACAAGCTTATAAAAAGATTTTAAAATTCAAAATTATTTATATTGTGAAATCTACTTCTTTTTTCTCCGTAGTTCCATATAAATGAAAAATAGGCAACATCACCAACCATCAACAGTAGTCACCTTATGACTCACAGCAACAACAGCCCCTTGAGAACTCAAATCTCATGCTACCTAATTCTCATGACTGCCCCAGGCTGGTTCTTGAGAATTTTTTTTTTTTTATTAACTGCGTACCCGGGACTTTGGATTGAATTTTGTGTCAGCTTGGACACTACTGAAAACAAACATTGGCCTGTCCAAATATGACTGGCTAACCTTGCTGGGCAGTCCTTAACACCCCCCCCCCCTGCTTTTATGGTTACTCTGTAGTCCAGGCTTATCTGGAACTCACTAGTCAGTTCAAGATGGACCTGGAATCAAGACAATCATCCTGTTTCAGTCTCCTGAGTGCTGGGATTACAGGTGTGACTCACCACATCTGGTGGTGTTTCTTAATGCTTTGTGATCAATTAAAAAAAAAAAAAGGTACAGTTTTCCTGTTTCTTCCATTGTGTGCCTCCAATTGCCTTCTTTGTGTCTGCATTTTCTGAGTGAAAGGCTTTATACATTTTATACATGTGCCTATGGATTTATGTATGGATCTTTTCATATCTTGCAACTTTTCTTTTTTTTCTTAAGATTTTAGGCCAGATGTGACAGCATACACCTTTAATTTCAGCCTTCAGACAGATGGATCTCTGTAAATTCAAGGCTGGCCTGATCCACACAGTTAGTTCCAAGATAGACAGGCTATTTTGGGAGGTGGTGGAAACTCTAGAATTTGGGGCCTAGCTAGAAGAACTGGGTCACTGGAGGTGTGATTTGGAGGTTATATCTGGTCCCCAGTCCTCTTCTTGCTCTCTGCTTCTGTGCATCATGAGTTAAGAGCCTCTGAAACTTTGTGGGGTAATGGACACTTACACAACTTTGGGTCAGGGAGAGGGAATCGCTCACTACACTTACCTAGCTGTTTGTGGGTTCTTGATTTGGTAGACAACAGAAGAAAAGTAGATGCCAGGTGAGAGGCTCAAAACCAAAGCAAATAGCTGAATAAGCCACCATGTTAGATACCTTAAGACTTTACCTCTCGGTAGCCATATGCCCTGTCAAGGAGATGCCCTGCTCAAGTGCACGGGCTAAGCAGCCATGGCCCGAACCCTCTAAAATTGTGAGCAATGTAAATCCTTCTTTTAAAAAGAAGTTGTTCTTTCAGGTATTTTTAGTCACAACTATGCAAGCACAATTACCACAAAAGGTCACATTGTAATTCTATATGTCTCAATGCATAGAAAGTAGAGGACTGCAATGCCTGTTTCCTGTCTCCTACTCTAGTCATAACCATTCTTTCTTGACTTACCTTCACTTAAACACAACTTCAAAAAAAAAGTACAAACATAAGGTCACTCATGTGTTTACAGTTCATGTATTAACTATGAGCAATCTTTTAAATTTGAAAATTATATATTAAATAACGAAAATTAAAAAGAAAGAATACACAGTTTATCAACATAAGTTACAAAACAGAGGATTTACAGGGACCTGCCCAGCCTTTAGGGGAATGACCTGAGGTGGGACACAGAGTCAGACCAAGGCTGAAGACTGAATGACCCTTGGCCTTGTAATCTTTCTATTTGTGTTCTACTAAGTGCTGGGTTCTTTTCTCTTACTACTTGCGCTTTAATAAGCGCTGGTCCCTTACTCTGTAACTCTCTGTGCTTTAGTAAGTGCTGGTTTCTGGAGATTAACACATGCTGTTTAGCAGCAGGGAATTAAGTAAAGGGTTTATTGCTAGGGCTCCTTTCTCTGGCAAGCCAGCCAGAAGCCCCTCACTGGCCATCTGAGAAGACTCTGTGCTTGTAAACTCTTTGTGAACCAGAAGAGAGGAAAAGAATTTAAATCTTTTCATAGTCAATATGCACAAGCACACACACACACACACACACACACACACACGCCAAGCCTGTCCATTTTTCTCATCAGTTCCACAAATGTTCTTGCATACTTACATACTTACATACGTACACATATGCCTACACATGTATGTATATAAACAGACATATACATTTGGTGGATGTATGCCACCAGTTTATTTCTTTTCTCTGGCCTTTTTATATTTTCTTAGACAGAAGTTCTTTGGAAAATTACTTCGTAGATAAAATGTTACATAAAGGGGAGTTACAGAAGGATGTTATGTTAAGTTCAAAGCAGTGTTTCATTATAAGTTCAAAGCCACAGTTTCCCATGGCCTGGCTTTAGCACAGTGCACACCTGTGGCTTCATCCTTGGATCTGACCTAGGGTGAATGTTTTCCCTTGGTCACAAATTTGTCCTAAGCCTATTGCCCTTTTTAGTGTAATTGTGAAACCTCATTGTATTTCTTATTACGCAGCCTTTACTGACTATTCTATGAGGAGTGGGCAGATTCTATTCTTGACACCAACTTTATTGTATCTTTCTGGCAAAACAACTAAAACTATCTCTTAAAAAACTTTCTTCCTAAAACCATTTGAATCAAATCAGGAATTCTATAAAATCAGTAATTCATATAAACATCATTAATTCACAAAAGTTCATCTTTATGTTTATCTGCAGGAAATCTGATCAATAGGGTGGGCTAATGCCCAGGAATCATTAGGCTATGTAATAGTGATGATCAATAGGGTGGGCTAATGCCCCGGAATCATTAGGCTATGTAATAGTGATGATCAATAGGGTGGGCTAATGCCCAGGAATCATTAGGCTATGTAATAGTGATGATCAATAGGGTGGGCTAATGCCCCGGAATCATTAGGCTATGTAATAGTGACAGGAAAATGCACATCCAGCTGCAAGAAGCAACCCGAGATGAATCTCTTGGGACCTTGCCTCTTAGAACTCACCCACTGCAGATCATGCATAAACAGCGGGCCATCTCCAAAAAAATCACCTGCTAGCCTTAGCCTCTCCTAGATGGCTTCTAAGAGGATATTGTTTTACTGATAAGAAGAAAAAAACAACCAAAAAACCAATAACCCAGGGTTTTTTGTTTTTTTTTTTTTGCAAGTTTATGTGTGTGGGGGCACACAGTGTATGTGCAGGTGCATGTGGAGGCCAGAGCTTGATTCAGGTGTCTTCCTTGGTCAGTTCTCACTGTTTATATTGAAACAAGGCCCCAGAGCTTGCTGACTCAGCTAGTCTAACCGGCCAGTTTGGTCCAAGAATCTCTTTTCTCTGTGTCCTTTGGCCTTCAGACCCACTTAGTATTTACATGGCTACTGAGGATCTGAACTGAGCTCCAGTCCACAGGCTTGCATGACAAGTACATTACTGACCAAACTACCTCCTCAACCATTACAGGGTTTTGTTGTTGTTGTTGTTGTTGTTGTTGTTGTTTTTAATTTGGACAGAGTTTCCTGTAACCCAGGTTAGCGAAGTCTGGCCTTGAATGTCAAATTTGTCTGCTGCTATTTAATAATAGTGATAACAACAACAACAATAATAAATAATTATATTACCAAATCATTACATTAACAAAATATCCCATTGATGGTGTATCCATTAATACAATGTAAATGGATAAAAGTCAGTCTTAAGAAATTTCTTTATCACTTATTTACCCCATGTAGTGTTGGACTTTCCACATACAGAGATGAACTTCATGTAGTGCATCTGTTCATTGATGACAACCTGTCTGCTCTAGAATTTACTCTGGGATGACTCAGTGCTTCTCACACTGCTTGTAAAAGTCTCATTCATGTAGACTTTAAGCCTCCACTTGGCCTGGACCCATCATCTATCAGTTCTGAGCTCTAGTTGCTCCTTCCGGCATGATAGCACATGTATTATGTGGTCTTCCTTCACACTGCAAACCAAAGCCTTAGTGACTGACTTGTCTATGAAACTGTGCTCTTCTCCCTGTGAAACAGCCTTGAACTTTGAATTAATACAATAAAAAGAGAAATTCAGTTCAGCTAAAGAGTTAAATATATGCACTCTTTTGCATACAAAACAGTTGTTTGTATTATAGGACACATTTGCTTAAGAGCAGCTACAAGTTAAAAACTTCACTGATGGACATTTAGTTCCAACAGTGAGGGCTAGCTAGTGCAGAATCCTCTCTTGCAAACCCTGAAATGCTAGTTAAAACAGGACTACAGGGGCTGTATTATATTTATGCATGATTGTATGGAGAAACAGGAAATTCCAAAGGTCAACAATGGAAAAAAGATCTGGATGCTGTGTGCCATGTGGTAAGCTCACAAGCTTAATCTGTAGCAGCCTTGGTAAGCAGAAGTAGCTATAGACTTTGAAATTAAAAATAAGATTCAGAGGCATAAACTTGGGCAAGAGTCATAGAAACACGTGCGAGGGAGAGACTGGGAAATCTCTCTGCCCTCTCATAGGAAAAGTCTCCAGGGAAACTTGCTAAGATCTTAGGCTTTGGGAGGGGAACAATCTAAAAACCTCCAAGAAATAAAAACCCCAAGTTTACCTCATGAATAGAGCTGCAGTCTGAAACCCCAGCTTTAAGTACAAATAGGTTTGGTACTTTCTGCAGGTCCCAGAACATCTATCCCAACCAAAACCTGACACAAAACAAAAGCTATGCAGGAAGATATGATTCCCACTGAAGTCGAGAGCAAATTTGAAAAATGACAAAACGCAGCAGGAAGTAATCCACCAGGTGTGAGATAAGAGATCTAACAGCAGGCAGGCTTATGTATGCCTCCCTCCTGAGACCTGCAGCTGAGTGCCTCATAAAACAAGTGTGCTTAGCTCAAGATAAGAAATCACAGGAAAAGAAAACTACCCAAGGCTCACTTTCATAGTTTCTAAAAATAAAATTGAAAACCACAACTGACATTTTAAAACTTAACTCCTAAAATCCTGTATTCATGACCTAAAAATACACATTAAGGAAGTATAGATAGAAGGTAAATTTCAAAAAGAATTTTAAGGAAGGGAAAAATAAGAGAGCTTATATGATATGGAGGAACTGACTGTGGTAGCACACTTCTGAATGCTAGCTCTTGGGTGGAGGAAGCAGAGGGAGCCGGAATCTGAGGTCATCCTTAGCTACATAGTGAATTTAAGCAACATGTGCTACATGCGATCCTGTCTGAGACAGAGACGGAAATAGAGATACACAGGAAAACAGTCACTGTTAAACTAATAAGAACTTTCAAAAGAAAGAAGGAAGAGTGAAAAGGGGAATATTTTAAAAGATAGTGTTTAAGAAAAAGAGTGGTTTAAATGAGAACCTCCCCCATGGGTGTGGCGATTTGGACACTTAGCCCGGTTAGTGCTGCTGTTTGGGATGGTTTAGGAGGCACCTCCTTGCAGAAGGACATTAGTGACCTAGGAAGCAGGGCAAAGCTTATAGCTCCTGCCGATGCGTCTTCCACTATGCTGCCATGCCTTCACACCAAGATGGGCTCTAATTCCTCTGAAACTGTGAGCTGAAATGAAGTCTTTCTTCCATAAATAGATTTGGGCCATGGTGTTTTATCACAGAAATAGAAAATTTAATTAATATAAGATCATTTATTTGGTACAAAACCTATTTCTCTTCAGAGCAAAGAATTACAAAACATCTAAATTATTTTAAAGAGATAATCCCAGTTTTTTAAAAAATGATTTATTTATTTTATGTATGTGTGTACATTATCACTATCTTCAGACACACCAGAAGAGGGGATCAGATCCCATTACAGATGGCTGTGAGCCACCATGTGGTTGCTGGGAATCAAACTCAGGACCTCTGGAAGAACAGTTAGTGTTCTTAACCACTGAGCCATCTCTTTGGCTCCAACAACAAATTTTTAAAAAAATACACTAAAAGGATAAATTAGTTAAAACAGTAGTCCTTTCAATAAAAATGATCAAGTTTAGAACCCATGTAATAGAAGTTTCAAAACTACCAATAAAATTCAACCCCTAACAGTATTACCATTATCTAATTGCAAGAAGGCAAAATGGTGCTGGCTGAATGATTGAGGACCCAGCCTATTGTGGACCACATTGTTCATAGGCAGGTGGTCCTCTGATGGATAGGAAACCTAGCTTAGGAGGCATTGTGGTTATGCTTATTGCTTTTGCAGAGGACTCAGATTTGGTTCTTAGCCTCCATACCACTCAGTGACACTTCCCATAATTCCAGTTCCAGGGCATCCACCATGCTCTGGCACTGCAGGAAACTCCATACAGATGTATGGAAACTCATGCAGACACATCCACATTAAAAAAGAACACAAACTCAAAGCCAACTAACTATGAGCCTGTAAGTAAGCCAGCAAGCAGCATTTCTCCAAGGTTTTTGGCTTTGAGTTTCTGCCTTTTGTTTCTGCAGTGTTAGACTGTAACTTGAGAGTGTAGGCTAGATAAATCCTTTCATTGCCGAAGTTAATTCTGGTCAAGCTATTTTATCCCAGACACAGGATGTGTCTAGAACAATCAATATTAATTCTGTTGGATTATCATTGAAGTGAAAATATGGAAGTTCAAAGTCCTGTGCCTGAGAACTTCAGGCTCCAAGGGTCTGTTCAGTAACACTTGACTTCTTCACTGCGGTTGTCTCAATATGTTCCTAGCACCAAGTGTATGGTCATGGTGGTTATAGGCTGGACCAAGCCAATAGGCCATCTTATTGGTTCATCATAAAAGTCTTTCACTTGAGGTAGGGATTCCGTGTTGGAGATGTTCCCAGGGTGTGCTTGGCACTGTTGTTAAAAGTAAACCTCCCTAAGAACCAACACACCTGTCTAGCGTGCTTGTCGGGTGCAGCATTTATATTGGCATGTAGGCCCATGGAGAGCTGTCTCCACATCCTCCCTGTTCAATCCTGTTTTGACAGCCAGGGCTGGAGCAGTAGGGAAGACACTGTGTGTCACGATGGCAACATCGAGGCTTTCAGACTTGAGCGAGTCTGGCTGACTGGCTCTTTTAGATTCCTTTGGAAAGTCTGAGAAGGGCCCCACTTGCTGGCTGGCTGCCATTCTGAAGCAGAAAATGATGTGAGTCAAAACCTATATGATATGTAATGTTCTATAGCTGAACAATCTTCACTCCAATTCTTGCCTTCTGTTAATTCAATTTTGCTTTGATTTTGTGGGTGGGGAACTAGCAACTCAGTGTAACGCACAGTGAATAATGAAACATGCAGTCAGCTTACAGAACTGGAAACATTGCTGAATTCTTGGAAGGCAGGCAGTTCCACTGACAATACTTCTGTATTTCTATGTAGCTATTTTTTTTTAAAAGGTCTGTTTCTACCAGCACAAATCTCTGATAAAGAACATTCAATGAAATCAGCATCAGGTACTGAGGAAAGGCCCATATATAAAGAGAAGTTCAGCAGTGGGCAGCATTGATAACAGCAATAGTCTTGTGTCCTAGATAATCAGAAAGACTTGATCCTCAGGTTTCCTTTCTGATTGCCCTGGTCTCTGGTAGACTTCACAAGAAGTCTGTAGCGTGGTGATAAACAGTTTTTAACACCAACTAGGTTATACAAAAATGTTGAAGTACTTTTTCTTCTATTTTTTCAAATAGCCTGATTATCTTAATAAAACTTATAATGTTTCTAAAATGACATAGCTTTTTAGAAATCAATATGACAAAAATTCACAAATAGTGACTGTTATACAGCCTGATGAATCCCCAGGAGCCACATGGAAGAACTGACTCCTGACCTCCATGAGTACATACACAGTACTTAACAGAACGTGAGAGGGAATGGAGCCAGTTTAGACAAACAAGGTCTCCACATTTTTACCTCTCAAATTCTCTTTCCAGAAGCCTCTGAAGGAGTGTGTGCTAATCATAAATAAAATTTAAATGCACAGATATAAATGCTTGCTTGTTAGAGCAGGAAGTCAAGATAGCATCAAAAACTGGAAATGAAGAAATTTCTGTATAAGCTACATGTGGTGTAAGTACATGTCTGTAACTCCAGCATCGAGGAGGTGGAAGCAGAAGGACAGTACATTTGAGATCAGCCTGCACTACACAGTGAGATGCTGTTTCAAGAAAATAGAAATAAAAATAAAGAAAAAAATCCAAAGCAAGAAGACAATTAAACATTCTAGACAGGCACAAATGATGTTAACTCTGGATGTATCTTGAAGGATGTTGGCATTCAAGGCCAGCCTGACCTATACAGTGAGCTCCTGAACAGCCAGAACTACAGAGAGAGAGACATTGTCTCAACCCTTACTGCAGCACTCCAGCTAAAGTACAAAAATCGTTGGGGTTGTAGCTCAGTGGTCGGTAGAGTGCTTGCCTACTATGTACAGCATGCACGTGGCCTTAGATTCACTCTTCAGTTTCATAGTAAAAGCAAAGAGTAGACAAGAGTATGTGTGCAATAAAGATGGCTGGTCTTTTTTTGTGGGACATTATCCTCTCTCTGTCTCTCTCTCTCTCAAGGTTTACTTTTATATGTAAGTAGACTGTAGCTGTTGTTAGACACCACAAAGGAGGGCATCAGATCTCATTATGGATGCTTGTGAGCCACCATGTGGTTGCTGGGATTTGAACTCAGGAAGAGCAGTCAGTGCTCTTAGCCGCTGAGCCATTTCTCCAGCCCTCACCTGCTCTTTTGAAAACTTGGAAAACCGATTCCTTTAGAACCACACCTGCCAGGCCAGAAGCCACCAGGCCTAATGGTTCTCTCTTCTCCTCATGAGACTGCCTCATGTTCCAGACTGCAGACACACCACATGGGATTGCCTGAGTCACATCATGCCATTAGGCCATCAAATACCTAGAAACTTTGACTTAAATGTATGTACTTTACCATTAGCTTGCTAATTATACTTGAATTCTTGACACTTCAATTTCTTCCACTTCACAATATAGATCATAAAAATAGATACTGTATAACTTTCCTTCTGACATATTATACTCCATGTATCCCAGCCTGTGCTGAAGTTATCTTGAGGACTATTGTATTTTTGGGTTGACCTTTTTTCACTTCAGTTTTTCTCATATCTGATGTTACTTTCTGACCTTTTCTTTCTTTCTTTCTTTCTTTCTTTCTTTCTTTCTTTCTTTCTTTCTTTCTTTCTTTCTTTCTTTCTTTCTTTCTCACTCTGCCTGCTCTCAGAGGCCCTCATCTGTGTTGGTTTATGGCTTGTTCTCCGTGTAGTAGCAGACATCCCAGAAAGCTTCCCTTTCCCCAAGCTTACCCACAACACAATCATGATGACAACTTGGTTGGGTGTTTCCATTCCAGTATTGAAACCGTGCATATGAGCTCTTCAAATACCCTCCATGGTCGTAACCCGTGCTTGCTCAGGTGTCCAGAGAGAGTTGGCTTATGTCTTCTTTGGCCCACACAAGTCATCAGGGTATAGTGCACGGCAGCCTCTTTGTGAGCACTTTCTTCTGTCCTGCTTTCCTCCAGCTGTGGTGTGAAGGGGTTAACAGCTCTGGTTCTGTTTCTGTGCTGTCAGGGAAGAAGTCATGTGAATGGAATGCTGATGAGCAGCATTCCCTGAAGAAAGCAGCCACTGGTGTGATTCCTGAGCAGGCCTCTTAAAGCAAACCATCTCATAGCTCTCATGTATATTCTGTCAGGTTTACTACTCAGATTATTGCCAAACACAGGGACAAGCTTGCTGGGTTCACCTTGAATGTGGGATAGACTGGTTTTTTTTCTCCCTCCTTCTCCATTATCTACCTGGATCAGGATTCTTGACTGTAAGAGTCCTGGTAGATCTAATTACTGATGTGTCATTTCTAAACATCATGGTCACCTACTTCCACAGTATAGTTACCAGCCCTGATAGCCACTGTAGATAAATCACATCACTTATGTTCCACAAATAGAAGCAGATACTGTATGTAGCATGGTTCAATGCTGTCACTTACCCTGGCTAAGTATGAACTTTAACAGAACAAACAGCATACTTGCTCCTTGGCTAGTGGTACAATTTGGGGAAGCTATAGAACATTTAGGAGGTAAAACTTCACTGAAAGAAGTAGGTTCAAACAGAAATGAACGCTGCTCATTGGCTTGTTCCCCTTAGCATGCACAACTTGCTTTCATGTAACATCCAGGATCACCTGCCTAGGACTAGCACCACTCACAGTAAGCTGGGCCCTCTCGTTTCAATCAAGAAAATGCCCTACAGGGCTGGTGAGATGGCTCAGAGGGTAAGAGGACTGCTCTTCCAAAGGTCCTGAGTTCAAATCCCAGCAACCACATGGTGGCTCACATCCACCCATAATGAGATCTGACGCTTTCCTCTGGTGTGTCTGAAGACAGCAACAGTGAACTTATCTACAATAATAAATAAATCTTTAAAAAAAGAAAAGAAAAGAACAAAAAATGCCCTACAGATTTGCCCTGTAGACCTCCCAAATGATACTAGAGTGCGTTAGGTTGACATAAAAACTAGCCAGCACAGCAATTTTTGGATTGAGGTCTATTTGATTAGAGAGTTACCCAACTGGACATTTAGAGAAGAGCAAGAACAAGGAACAATTCAGAAGCTAACAGCAGCAAGCTTGGCGGACATTGTCTGAGTGTGGTATATGAGGGGACATGTAAGGGAACTAGATATGGCTAAGATGAGATAGGCACATCTTGAAAGTTTTTGTAATCACAGGCTTTTCCATCTGCCACCTGAGACTTCTTATATATGAATAAATGCCTAGGCCAATAGTTTTGGCTCATTTCCGTTAGCTCATACTCAATTATCCCATTTAAACTAGTCATGCCATGTGGCTGGTTACCTCTCTTTCATGTTCATTGGACCGTCTTCCTCAGAGCTTGGGGTGATTCCCTTTTCTACCTGACTCTACCCCAGATTTCTAATCTCTCTGCTGCAACTTGCACCTCCTATTTCCTACCTAAGTTAATAGGCTAACAGGTTTTTATTGAGTGGCGATGCTTTCATACATTGCACAAGAGATTCTCTCTACAAGTTTTGCTAAGGATATGGATTCCATTATAAGTGTACCAAGAAGGTGATTAAGCAGGAAATGAAATCAATTTGTCCTTTAAATACTGTGAAATTAAATATATATGCAAGAGAAATAAAAGCACTATAATGGGATTTAGATCACCTAGGAGACAGCACACACACACACACACACACACACACACACACACATACACACACACACACACATTATGCATACACTCACAGTGCATTGTTGCGGTAAATCTACAACCTAAATATGCCCCGGCAATGAAAACACAACTCAGTTAATATGATTACATGCTGTGCACCTAGGTTGGGCAGATCTACCGCTACAATATCATCTTCCACATCTATGAGACCCCTTAAAACTTGCAGTTTCTCCAGGCCCTGTGCCCTGTGCTTCTGCTCAACTTTTCTCCTTCTTCTTCTTCCTCCTCCTCTGCCTTCTCTCTCTTCCAAACCTTCTTCTTTTCTTTCTTTCCACTCCACCTTCCCTCTTTCTGCCCAATCATAAGCTCTCCTTTATTTTACAAATTAAGGTTGGAAGAAGGTTTATAAGAAATCACTTGAGTGCTGACTCATTCCTTGTTCACAACCCCTCATAGGAGAATGGAATTAACATAAAATATAATTAGCCCCAGGGCTATCCACAACAGTGTATGTTTCAAGAAAGATTAACTGAGAAAGAAGACCTCATCCTCAAAATGGGTAGCATCTTCTACAAGATGGCCCATATAGAAATTGGTCTAAAAGAACACAGACTTGTGCTGGCTCGCTCTCGATGCCTTTTGTCTGAGCAATTGCATCTCTTGATGCTGCTGCCCTCTCTACTAACATCAGGCTTCAACTCCTCTGGCCCTCCAGCATGAATCAGTACTACTGACTCTCCAGTGAGTGCCCAGGCTTTCAGCACCAGACTGGGACTGAGGGTAGACTGAGCAGATGGGGGTTCTCAGCATCCCTTGCATGCTGACAGCCACTGTTGCACTACCCAACCCCTATTGTATAAAACCTCCATTGTCATACATAGACATTTTTGTTTGTTTGTTTGTTTTTTGTTTTTTGAGACAGGGTTTCTCTGTATAGCCCTGGATGTTCTGGAACTCACTCTGTAGACCAGGCTGGCCTCAAACTCAGAAATCTGCCTGCCTCTGCCTCCCGAGTGCTGGGATTAAAGGCATGCGCCACCACTGCCCGGCTATACATAGACATTTGGGAGGGTCTGCTTTTCTAGAGAATCCTGTCTTAAACACCTAAATAAAAACTTATATGAGACTTTTCATATTCTTAATAACAAAGAGGAGAAAAGGCCCCAATGTCTATCAGTTGAAGAACAGATCGACAAAAGATGGTTAATTAGTACAATAGCATATTGTTTGTCCATAAAAAGAATGAACTGGTGATATCTGAATGGAGATCTTTTATGAATGAAACCAGCCACAGAGGGCCATATAGCATATTACTCTATTTATGTGAAATATGAAGAATATGCAAATATTCTAAAATAGAAAGGTTACTGATTGTTTAAGGCTGAGGAAATACGATGATGATATGAGAAGGCGCTAGCTGAAGAGGCTGAGGTTTTTTTCTAGAGCTGATGGAAATGTTCTAAGATTGATTGTGCTGGTGATTAACAAAATGTAAATTTTGGTAATTGTTCTACAATAAAGGGGCTCAGAGAAATGGCATTACTGATCAAAGTCACTCAAAGTCATTCAAAAACATTCAAACGCATAAGTTGTAAACTTTAAAATGAATAAATTGTATGTAACACCGAGTCACATCACAATAAAGCTGTTACCCTGCCCACCCCCGCCCACCCTCGCCCACCCCTGACCACCCAGCTACACATAAAGATTGCAGTAAGTGCTGTCCAATCCTCATATCTTATCTCTTGGCTTGAACAAGAGAAACTTAAAGAAGAAATCAAGATTCTAGTCAGCTTTAAATAGGGGGAAGAGAGCTCACATTTGTGTAATGGATGCATAAAAGTTTATTACAGTAATATAAGCAGTGTTGGGATATAGTATATTATGCATGCTACATACATATAGTATGATTATGTGCTACATAATTTTCCAAGAGGCATTTCTGTTGTGCAATAAAGAGGCTCAGAGAGATGGCATTAATGATCAAATAAATTTTAGAAATAGTTATATCATATTGCTTTTTGGAGGGTTATTTTTATCAGCCTACTAAAATGTCCTGAGAAATCCTACAGCTATTGTAGTGCAGAATAAAAGTGTTTGGTCATCAGAGAATTCAAGTCTCCCTCAGTTCAGCATTAAGGTGACAGGAAGACAAAGCCCCAAGGGGTATGAAAAGGATGTTACAGTGAAGAAAACCCCCTGTCAGAAAGGACCATCTTAGCTGCTTCACTGTGAGGGGCAGACAGATCACCTGCACTGACACAGGGGCACAAAGGAGTGATGAAGGACACTCCCCATGGGACTTTGACTCCTTCATGGAATCAGAAGAAAGCATATGAGGCCCTGTCCTCCAGTTTCCACGGAGCCTGTGCTCTGGTCTTTTCCCAGGAGCAGGCCTTTGGGTCTAGATCTGATTGATCACTGGGTTCTGAGAACCAAAGTGCAGCATCTAAGAAACTTTGGATTGGTAGCCGGGTGTGGTGGCGCATGACTTTAATTCCAGCACTTGGGAGGCAGAGGCAGGCAGATTTCTGAGTTCAAGGCCAGCCTGGTCTACAAAGTGAGTGCCAGGACAGCCAGGGCTATATAGAGAAACCCTGTCTCAAAAAAAAAAAAAAAAAAAAAATCCTTAAGAAGCACTCATGTGTGCCATCTGCTCCACAGACCCTGGTATATAGCAGCAGAGAGTGAACCAGCAATGGATTCCTTTTCCCAGGAAGCCAATATTCTAGTAGAAGGAAAGGAGCTTAGGGGAAATCTATAGATATGTTATATTCTAGGGACAAAACTATTAAAATATGCCGGGGGAATATGTAAAGTCAGGATGGCAGTGGGAGACCTTTGTGAAAAGGTGATTAAGGGGAAAATATTTGAACCATACCAGAAACAAACAAACAAAGAAACAAACAAAAACAGCAGCTGCAAACAGCTGACTGCAAGCGTGCTCAGGGCATGTTCAAGGACAGGCATAGATGGTTGTGTGGCTGGGGCAGAGACTGGGAGTGAGGAGGACTGGAAAATGAGGTCAGGGAGATGGTATGCTGTTGGAACACAGTTAAGAGTGGAGAGCCCTTGAGTGTTCTGAAAGCTTGTGAGAAAACTCCGAAAGTCTTGTGACCTAAGTTTTCAAAACACAGAATTGTTCTTGGAATGTGTTTCTGTGCTCCTCCCTGGTATAGCAAATAGGAGTGAGCTTACTTTAGCTGTTGTTGTTCATATACCCATATTGGAAAAACATGCTTTTGTCCACATGCTGCCTGTCCTTGTGATTGTACACTTTACTCAGTTGACTTCTCTTAACCCTAAGAGTGCAAACTGTCTTATGCTCTGAATAAAGTTGGCTATTGCATGAGCCTTTAGTTACCTATCTATCTTTAGATCCTTCTTTCCCAGGTGCATGCTGTTTTTAGAGAGGGAAAAGCCGTCAGACCATGTGGAGCTTACAGGTCCCAAGTGTGAGGGTGCACTGGTGGATAGAATCTAGCAGCTGTTCAGCCATTCCATAATCCTCAGTTGAGAATTCTTTGTTTAGCTCTGTGCCCCATTTTTAAATGGGGTTACTTGATTTTCCGGAGTGTTCAACATCCTTAATCATCAAGGAAATGCAAATCAAAACAACCCTGAGATTCCACCTTACACCAGTCAGAATGGTTAAGATAAAAAATTCAGGTGACAGCAGATGCTGGTGAGGATGTGGAGAAAGAGGAACACTCCTCCATTGTTGGTGGGATTGCAAGCTGGTACAACCACTCTGGAAATCAGTCTGGTGGTTCCTCAGAAAATTGGACATAGTATTACCGGAGGATCCAGCAATACCTCTTCCTGGGCATATATCCAGAAGATGTTCCAACTGCTAACAAGAACACATGCTCTACTATGTTCATAGCAGCCTTATTTATAAAGCCAGAAGCTGGAAAGAACCCAGATGTCCCTCAACAGAGGAATGGATACAGAAAATGTGGTACATTTACACAATGGAGTACTTCTCAGCTATTAAAAACAACGAATTTATGAAATTCTTGGGCAAATGGATGGATCTGGAGGGTATCATCCTGAGTGAGGTAACCCAATCACAAAAGAAGTCATTGGATATGTACTCCCTGATAAGTGGATATTAGCCCAGAAACTTAGAATACCCAAGATACAATTTGCAAAACACATGAAACTCAAGACGAAGAAAGACCAAAGTGTGGATACTTTGTCCCTTCTTAGAATGGGGAATAAAATACCCATGGAAGGAGTTACAGAGACAAAGTTTGGAGCTAACATGAAAGGATGGACCATGCAGAGACTGCCCCACCCGGGGATCCATCCCCTAATTAGCCACCAAACGCAGACACTATTGCATACACCAGCAAGATTTTACTGGAAGGACCCTGATATAGCTGTCTCGTGTGAGGCTATGCCAGTGCCTGGCAAACACAGAAGTGGATGCTCACAGTCAGCTATTGGATAGAACACAGGGCACCCAATGGAGGAGCTAGAGAAAGTACCCAAGGAGCTAAAGGGGTCTGCAACCCTATAGGTAGAACAACAATATGAACTAACCAGTACCCCCAGAGCTCGTGTCTCTAGCTGCATATGTAGCAGAAGATGGCCTAGTTGGCCATCATTGGGAAGAGAGGCCCCTTGGTCTTGCAAGCTTTATATGCCCCAGTTCAGGGGAACACCAGGGCCAAGAAGTGGGAGTGGGTGGGTAGGGGAGCAAGTGGGGCAGGGTATAGGAGACTTTGGGGATAGCATTTGAAATGTAAATGAAGAAAATACCTAATAAAAATTGGAAAAAGAAAAAAAAACTAAGTTTCAAACACTAATGAAAATAACTTTGAACAAATTAGTTAAGTCAGTCAGGATTTCCAATTGTATAATGTTGATCATGTCATCCTTTTTTTATTTTTGCTACATTTTTGGTAAAAATAAATCCTTAAGTCATTTAAAACTGGAAAAAAAAAGAATCTAGCAGCTGTAGGGCAGCAGTTCTGTCTCCTGACACTGACTGGAACCCTGCAGAGACGTTGTGGGCAGGATTTCACACTTGGAAATAAATAGCCTCAAAGGCTATTTATTTCATGCATATCCTGCCCCCCACCCACCCTCTTCCCTGACTAGGGAGAGAGGTAAGGGGAAAGAGGTGTGGATTCAGGGAGCCTGGCTGTTGACTTGATGCAAACCTCCTTCCCATCCTCAAAGGATAGAAGAGCAGACCATAGTCCTGCCATTTCCATTGTCTTCAGAGAACTGACACGCACTGTGGATTCCTGGTGTTGGGGCCTCAGCTCTCCTTGGGAGCCCTGCCACACGGTTTCAGCTTTACCTCTCAGTCCACAGCATTAACAACTCTTCCAACAAACTCAATCCTGGAGTATCAGTGTCAGTGTCCTCTTGAACCCTCTCCCACCCCATTCAAAACCCAACAGTAAGGACTTTCCCTTTTATGCTGTGTAGAACAATGAACCTTAGAGAATTTTGAGGAGAGGAGGGAACTAATATAGCTTGGACTTTAACCAGATCACTTTAACTCCTGAGTGGATAATAGGCTGGAGAACAAAGACAGATATTAAGGAAAAGTAAGAGAAAGAGATAAAAGAGAAGAGGTCCAGGGATGGTGGCAGGCTAGGTGGTAAAAAGTGGCAGTGTTAGCAATCAAGCATTTCCTCCAGCCTGCCCTCAGGGACTTAAAGGCAGCTTTAAGCTATGTCTGGGTGCAATACATGCAGCTGTATCCCGTGCATAGATAGATAGATAGATAGATAGATAGATAGATAGATAGATAGATAGGATATATATATGATATCTCTCTATATATATGATATATAGAGAAAGACCTCTATTTATTTATATATCTATATATCTATACATATATATCTCATATATTTGTCCAAAATCACCCCTGGGTATGTGCAGATCACTTAAAACTCTTCCAGATGATTATTACAAGACTTTTCACTAGGGATGCTTTACTGAGCATGCTCACAAAGATCTTCTGCACAGTGTGGATGACCAAGCTACAGTTGGCGGCAGGATTATATAACTCCTAATTCACTATGCATATGCAAATAGTTTTAATATACCTGCCTCATCCTTATGAGAAAAGGAGAGGGGAATGGCAGGGTAACAGCAGCCCATTAGGGGAACCTGTGCTTTAATTGTATTATTCTCCTATAAGAAGAAAAAGCAAAGAGAAAAACCCACTAAAACCAGGAAATTTTGAGATAGAGGAAAGTGCATAATTGCTGGGCTGTGGGGAGGCAGCCTAAAACAGATGGTGTTTGATGCACTAATTTAGGACTGTCCTAGGATATAATTATGTTCAGTTCAGCTTAGCAACCCATGTCAAATTAAACTAAGAAGAGGTAGTCTTTGGCATTGTAAATATAATTTTAAGATCTAGGGCTTTATTATCTTCTACATTAAATAATATAATGAGGCATTTCATGATTTGTATTTTCATTTCACTGTGGGATTTTGATAGAGGACAGAGTTAATTCATTCAAACCCAACTTCTAAAAAAAATTTGACATTTTGTTATTTGAAACAATGTCACTAGACTTACTATAATAGTCACTGTAGCAATTTGAGGAGAGACCTGTATGTCCCATTTTTGCCCAGGAAAGACCTAATTTATATATTAGGTAAGTTATTAATAATTCTTTCTTTGTTAAAAGTATGTCAGTTTGCCTGCCAAATGCCTATGTCCAAAATCCTGTTGATAGCGAATTAATTATGGGGGCTGGACAGAAGGTTCAGTGGTTACTTATATTCCAAGGATCAGACTTAGGCTGCTCACCGGGCATCTTTACCCACTGAACTATTTGACTGGCCCTGAACCAACTGATGATAAAGGTAAATAGTCTTACATGAGAACAACATTTTGTGTTGTTTGTTGGGTTTCTATGCAGTTTCAAAGGTTTGCTTATACCATACTATAATTATTTGATAGGATTACATAGCATTAATCATGACAAGGGTGTCTGCCATCTCAATCTCTATTCTAAACTACTGTAAGCTATCTGAAAATTTTACCTGCTTTTTTTTTGGGGGGGGGTAGGGTGGATGTGGTCACTGCTATAAATATCCAAAAGGAGGAAATTTTTATGTAATTTATGGCTTTAGAAGTTTCACTCCAAGGTGTCTGGATTTAGTACTTTTGCCTGATGTGAGGCAGACTGCCATGGTGGTGGGACTTTACACAGAGGAGGCTGCTGGTATCAGAGAGGCTGTGAAGCAGAGGGAAGGAAGGGGCAGAGATAAGATGGCTCCAAAGTTTCCCCTTCTTTGCCTTGAGTTACAGACTTCTTCCAGCTAGGTCTAAGTTTTTCCACAACTGCTCAGTTTAATAATATTATTAAATAATTTTAATTAAGTAAGTAATAATATTACTTGCTGTGGGCCAAGCCTTCAACATGTGAAACTGTGGGACATTTCAGATTCAACTTGTAACAATGGCTCTAAACACTTGTCTTTGGATGTTTGTGCAGACGTAAGTTTTCAAACCTGTTGGGTACAGCTGTATGTTTAGAGAATATGTAGGTTTATAAGAACCCATCTTCTAAAACAGCAGTGAATAAAGACCATCATTGTCCATTTCAACCTTTGGTGCCATTAGTACCTTTACTGCATCCTTTGCCTCACGATAGCCTACAGAGGTTTCCAGCAATTTATCAAAAAGACAGTTAAAAGTTTCTATCAATTTCTGGTCCTAGCAGTGTGGGCCTTCAATTATCAGGTTGTTGATCCTCTTGAATATCATTCATCCTTCTTAGATTGAAGGTTTTCGTTTTGTTTGCTTATTTGTTTATTTACTTACTTACTTTTGAGACAAGGTCTCATGTTTTCCAGGCTTGTCTCAATCTTGTTATGAAACCAAGGATGACCCTGAACTTCTCATTCTTTTGCCTTTCTGCCTTCCCATGCTGTAATTACGAGCATGCACCACCACAACCAGTTTTATGTACTTCAGGGGATTGAACCCAGAGCCTCACGAGAGCTAGGCAAGCTCTCTGCGGACTGAGCTCCATCACCTCTCAGATCAGTTTCATTCTCTGGAAAATAAGTGGGGAGATGCTTAGAGACAGTATATATAACAAACCCAGCTACGTATGGCATCTCCTAACTGCTGTTAAGAAAAACAATATGTGGAAAAAAGCAACTCAGAACTATTCTTGACAATTTGAAGAGAACTAACTGCAAACATCTCGATCAATGTTCCTACAGTCCTCCGCTCTACCAACTGAGCTATCGAAGGATAACTGCAAACATCTCAAAGGCTCAATGATGTAGAAGGACAGGCCAACTCACCAACAAAGTACTTGGCTATAAAAAATGCATGGCAAATTGAATCTAAGCCCCAGGGGAAAATAGCACCTAATCTTCTGCTGCCACCTGCTGGCCAGGAGTGAACTAAACAATGAGCAGTCCTAAGTTTTCGCGTAGTGGCTAGTGTTAGAAGTTGAACATGATTAGGGAATGAGTTTTCAAGCATTTTTAGAATATTAGAATTCTTAAGTGTGGAGACATGAGGAGGGAAAGGCAAGAACACATGAGAAGGGAAGAATGCTCCTTCCCTGGAATCTAGTTTACTTTTCCTGCTGGGAGTAAAGAAACATTAACTTAGAGCTGGGCAGTGGTGGCACACGCCTTTAATGTCAGCACCTGGGAGGCAGAGGCAGGCAGATTTCTGAGTTTGAGGCCAGCCTGGTCTACAGTGTGATTTCCAGGACAGCCAGAGCTACACAGAGAAACCCTGTCTTGAAACAACAACAAAACAAAACCCCCAAAACCAAACCAAAACAAAAAAAGGAACTTAATACAGAGATAATATGTGTTTTCCTAAAGATGTCTCTAACAAGGGAGTTAAATACAACAATGAACCATGTTTATTAGTCCTCCTTTTTCCTCTCTAAGTTTAAACCTCATAAGACCACCTTACGATTTCATTTACACAAGAAAAATAATAATATAAAATGTAAGCATGAGGACTGAAGAGATGGTTCATCAGATCACAGCACTCCCTGCTCTTTCAGAGGACCCAGGTTCAGTTCCCAGTCAGTACCCCCACCCCCCAGTGATTAACAATTGTCTGTAATTCCAGTTCTGGGTGATCAGACATCTTCTTTTGTCTTCTTCAGGCACTGTATGCATGTGGTTTATATACATACAGTCAGGCAAAACATCCATAGACACAAAATAAAAATAGTTAAATAAATACCAACTCATATATTTTTACTTAACTTTATTCTAAAATTTTAAGCTTTTCTTAATATTTAACCTTGTAAATTACACCCTTTGATGACTATAACTCAGAAAGTTACAGGAAAAAATATATATCTCACATTCATATATGTATATGTATGTGTGTTTAAGACACTCAAGGACAACTGTCTCAGTAAATCTGAACCAATGTCTTTGGTTAGTATACTATTCATCTCCTACATGGCTCTATCTAAACTCACTAACTTGGCTTTACTCTGGCTGAGTCCAGACTCTCACTGAAAAAAAAAATCCTGAGTAATTTTTTGAGGGAAGTCATGGATCTGGCATTATCTGAGTGTCTCTCAGTGGGAGGAAATCCTTAGGCTGCTAGGAGTTTGCTATTGTCACCCTGCTGATGCTGATACCCACATAAGTTTTTATATAACACTAGTAAGTGGAGATAGCTTTGCTAAGAATATCAATATTGTTTATAGATCATATGAATTAAAGTCATGTGGATCATACGGATATGTTTTTTCATATGTTATTATTCCAAAGGTTTGCTATGGTTCAACCTTAGTGACAGTAAATATGAACTGATATGAATTATTTTCTTAATTATAATTGGGTTCATGGTTAGTATCTGTGTGACTTTCTTTTAGACAATCCGTTCTCTAAACAAATAATCCCCTAGACACAACTTAATGGGAAGAGAAATAGGATACATGCATTGATTTTCACTGAGTACCTCTGGCTTCTCTGAGTTTATGGAAAGGTATTACTGTGCGGGTACCTTTAAAAAACACTCTTCCTTAATACAAAAAAATTTAATTCAACAAAAGTTGCTGGATAACCTGGACTACATCCTGTAAACCAAGCTAATCAATCTCCTTTAAAATATATATGCATATACATGTATATGCATATATATCAGTTCTGTTCTTTTTGAGAACCTTGATTAATATAATATGTTCTAATAGAAGATATTTTTCTTCCTGAACAGAACAGCAATGGCTTGTGCTGTAAGATTGAGAATCGATAAATGGGACCTCATAAAATTGCAAAGCTTCTGTAAGGCAAAAGACACTGTCAATAAGACAAAAAGGCCACCAACAGATTGGGAAAGGATCTTTACCAATCCTAAATCAGATAGGGAACTAATATCCAATATATATAAAGAACTCAAGAAGCTGGACTCCAGAAAATCAAATAACCCTATTAAAAAATGGGGTTCAGAGCTAAACAAAGAATTCTCAACTGAGGAATACCAAATGGCTGAGAAGCATCTGAAAAAATGTTCAACATCCTTAATCATCAGGGAAATGAAAATCTAAACAACCCTGAGATTCCACCTCACACCAGTCAGAATGGCTAAGATCAAAAATTCAGGTGACAGCAGATGCTGGTGAGGATGTGGAGATGGGATTGTAAGCTGGTACAACCACTCTGGAAATCAGTCTGGAGGTTCCTCAGAAAATTGGACATAGTACTACTGGAAGATCCAGCAATACCTCTCCTGGGCATATATCCAGAAGATGTTCCAACTGGTAATAAGAACACATGCTCCATAAGTTCATAGCAGCCTTATTTGTAATAGCCAGAAGCTGGAAAGAACCCAGATGTCCCTCAACAGAGGAATGGATACAGAAAATGTGGTACATTTACACAATGGAGTACTACTCAGCTATTAAAAACAACGAATTTATGAAATTCCTAGGCAAATGGATGGATCTGGAGGGTATCATTCTGAGTGAGATAACCCAATCACAAAAGAACACACATGATATGCACTCACTGATAAGTGGATATTAGCCCAGAAACTTAGAATACCCAAGATACAATTTGCAAAACACATGAAACTCAAGGAGAAGGAAAACCAAAGTGTGGATACTTTGTTCCTTCTTAGAATGGGGAGCAAAATACTCATGGAAGGAGTTACAGAGACAAAGTTTGGAGCTGAGATGGAAGGAAGGACCATCCAGAGACTGCCCCACCTGGGGATCCATCCCATATACAACCACCAAACCCAGACACTATTGCATATGCCAGAAATATTTTGCTGACCAGACCCTGATATAGCCCTCTCATGTGAGGTTATGCCAGTGCTTGGCAAACATAAGTGGATGCTCACAGTCAGCTTCGATGGAACACAAGGCCCATAATGAAGTAGCTAGAGAAAGTACCCAAGGAGCTGAAGGGGTCTGCAACCCTATATGAGGAACAACAATATGAACTACCCAGTAGCCCCCCAGAGCTGTGTCTCTAGTTGCATTTGTAGCAGAGGATGGCGTAATTGGCCATCGATGGGAGGAAAGGCCCTTGGTATTGCAAAGATCATATGCCCCAGTACAGGGGAATGCCAGTGCCAGGAAGCAGAAGTGGGTGGGTTGGGGACCAGGGCAGGGGAGGGTATAGGGGACTTTGGGGATAGCATTTAAAATGTAAATGAAGAAAATATCTAAAAAAAAAAAGGATATTTTTGTTTTTTTTTCTTTTTTAAAAATTTGTTTGTTTGTTTGTTTCCAGTTCGGGTTTTTCTGTGTAGTTCTGCCTGTTCTGGAACTAGCTTTGTAGACCAGGCTGGCCTCAAACTTAGATATCCTACCGCCTTTGTCTCCTGAGTCCTGGGATTAAAGGCGTGTGATACTACCACCCAGCTTAAAAGATATTTTTCACAGTGAATATACATAGTTCTGGGAAAAAAGGGGTTATATTTAGAGAGTGGTTAAACTTTTAACATCATTACAATCTGCTAAACATTATGTATTGCTTAATTATCTTAGATAAGTATTTTTAGACTTGTGGATTTCTAAAACCCAATTTCAAGTCAGGTGTTGTAAGATAGGTAGGAGATACAGGCAGGAGGATGAAGAGTTCAAAGCCAGCCTAGATTACTTGAGAACCTGTTTCAAGAAATGAAGCCCAAACAAGCAAGACATGTAAATGTCTTCTCTTCCAGAGGAGACATACTGTACCTCCTCAGGAATGCCCAAAGTCATGGATGATTCCAAACTGCATAGACATTATCAGGTACATGGGCCCATAACTCTGCCTTCAGAGTTTCCCTGTATTAAAAAAAAAAAAAAACAAAACCAAGAGATAGAAATTGATAAAGTAAAATGGATTTCTTTGCAGTTTGGTTCAACCAAGGAGACTAAGGCTTCTAGTTTCTCTCTCTTTTCCTATAATCGTATTATAATTTTACAGAAAAATGAAATAACAACCAGAAAATTTGTGTTTTTGTCCTCTTGTCTGTGAGGTAAGCTGCTTGAGATTGGTCCTCCACGGCATCTGGGCCTCTCTCTCAGCACACGAGAGCCACCAAGGTTTATGATCCATGTTATACTACTTCATATATAGCATGCTTACCCTATACTCTCAGATCTCTGATTCAGTGTAACACATAGATTAGGCACAGTAAAAGATCAACAATAATTACTAATCAAATAGAACAATTATAACAATGTACTGAAATAAAGTTCCATGGTTCTACTATCTTGAAGAGCCAAGACAAATATTAATATTTTTGGACTGCAGTTGACTGTTGGTTAAAAAATCATGGAAAACAAAATGATGGTTGGAAGGGGGCCTTGTATTTCTGTGAACATAGATGTTATTCTGCAGATTTTTTGGCGGGGGGTGGACTAAGATTCTTAAACCTGATACTTTAGTTTTTCTATATATTTTTATGTGGTTTTTTGTTTTGATTTTCTGAGACAAGGTCTTGAATAACTTTAGCTGATCTTGCCCTTGGTATGTATCCAAGGATAATCTTAAAGTTCCGACTGCTCCTGTCTTTATCGTCTGAGTTCTGGGATTACAGGTGTGCACAGTGATGTCTAGTGTTATTCAATGTTGGGGACTGGACTCAGAATCTTGTGTACGATAAGCAAGCATTCTGAGTTGCATCTCCAGCCAGTTTTTTTTTTTTTTTTTTTTTTTTTTTATATTTTAAATAAGGAATCAAGCCGGGCAGTGGCGCACGCCTTTAATCCCAGCACTCGGGAGGCAGAGGCAGGCGGATTTCTGAGTTCGAGGCCAGCCTGGTCTACAAAGTGAGCTCCAGGACAGCCAGGGCTTATACAGAGAAACCCTGTCTCGAAAAACCAAAAAAAAAAAAAATAAAAATAAGGAATCAGAAACTGGTAAAGGAAAAACCAGGCGGGAGATCACAAGCAAACAAACAGTCAGGAAATATGCAGCTGTCTATTTGTGAGATAAGTGTCAGAACTTTGAAATCTTTTAAAAATAGATTTATTTATTTATTTATTTATTTATCTATAAGTGCATGTGACCTACTGATTCTATTTAGTATTGCTCATCTGTGCATGTGTTTGGGGCTGACTACTTGGGATTGGATGACCTACTCAGGGGCTTGTTCCTAAAGAAAACGGATTCTCCTCCTCTCTTTCTCAGCAGCTATTCATTTCCTGTAGCTCTGCCTCTAGTGGCAGGGACTTGTGGAATTTCCCCATCTATGGTGGCATGTCTGCTGGTGTTGTCATTATGCAGGGGGTTTTCAAGCAACAACATAACTGAGATTTCATGGATCCAGCTTCCCTTCCATGTCTAGAAATCGTGATCCTAAAGTCCATGTCCTGATCTGGTGGCTTGTACAGTCTTTTTTCTCCCTCTTCTACTTCTTGTTTTTGTTTTGTTTGTTTTTTTGTCTTTCTGCAACACTGTTCCAGAAAAGGTAAATAAAAATTGGGATTTTTTTTCCTCCAGGGGTTTTCCTTTACAGTTTCTGATTGCTTATTCAAAATATAGGGAAATTGGCTGGAGATGCAGCTCAGTGTACAGGGTGCTTGTCCGGCACACACAGGATCCTGAGTCTCGTCCCCAGCACTGAAGAGAGGGTAGAATCCTTCTCTTGCCTTACTCATTGCTGATGCCCTTATCTAACTTGTCTTGTAATTTTCCCCGAGCTTTATGTGAAGTTGCATTGTAGATGTATCGACAGGGGAAAGCCCTCCCTCTTTTAAAACAAACAAACAGGCAAAAAGCTGGATAATGGCAGTCCACCCTTGGACATGTTCTGTTGGGCAGCTCTGGCTTACCATCTTTACTCTGTTCTCAGGACCTCCGCCTCCTTACCCGGATTTAATGACGGTTCCACTTTTGCACTCTCTTGTCCACTGTTTCAGTCTGACTGGGTTTCATTGGTAGGATCCGTGGGACAAGAACTCGATGTTGGTCTCTGATTTTGAGAGCTCCAATGTATGTTGATTTTCTGGCACCTTTGCATCTATACCGAGCTCTCCTGAGTCTATTGGCTAGACAGTATGGCCCTCAAAGAGAATATCCCAGTCACACTACAGGAGAGGGGTTCCTGAGGAGCTGAGAGATACATTTTTTTTTTCCTTCAGTGGTGGAGCTGCCTAACATTGCTCATACTTTAAAAACCAAATTTTGCAATTATACTTACTGGTTCTCTAAGCTTCTCTAGGGTAGAATCCTTTCCTTGCTTTAGTCATTGTTGGTGCCCTATCTAATGTGCCCCTGGAAAAGTTCACAAGACACATGGTGTGTGTGTGTGTGTGTGTGTGTGTGTGTGTGAAGGTGATGAGGTGAGGCTTATTTGAAGGTTCCTTTGTGCTGTGTGACTTTTCCCAAAGAAACGTGACTATGCAGTCTTGGCTGGCCTTGAACTTGTGATGCTCCTCCTGTCTCTATCTCCTGAGTGCTGCGATTTGACACCGAGTCTTGCTAGAGGCCTTATTACGGAGTAGTTTCCCAAATCCAGAGAAATGTTACTTGCCATTTCATTGCAAACCGCCTTTGTGTCAGTTTATGGAGGTCTTCTTCTCTTCCCCCTCCTCCTCCTCCTTTTTTTTTTTTTTTTTTTCTTTTTTTTGGTTATTCGAGACAGGGTTTCTCTGTGTAGCCCTGGCTGACCTGGAACACACTCTGTAGACCAGGCTGGCCTTGAACTCAGAAATCCTCCTGCCTCTGT
>LR749538.1:2197544-2435810 GCA_902729485.2 Mus minutoides
ACTCCTATGTGATCTAGACTGAATTGAGCCTGTTTAATGGGCTACACATCTGTGGCATCTACTCACATGTCTTCTCTCCTGTTTTAGCTTCTTCCTACAAAGATTTAGTGTCACCCCCATTCTTCCCCACCCATGCTCAAACCTTGGGACATCAATTAGCTAAATCTGTCGTCATCTATTGTCATTAGGTTTCTTTCAAGCATTGGATGGCAATTAATGCAGAAATTCACAACTGATCAAAGTGCAGACAATAAATGTTGGTCTGTCTTTGTCAACCCTCCACTAGGATCAGGAATTGTAACAGAAGACATGAAAGGGAGGTTGTAAGAACCAGTAGTTGGGAACAATCGGAGGAAATAAAACAGTACAGTCTTAGATATGATGGGGCCACTCTACTCATAGAATCACAGCAACTGTGATGGTACAAGACCTACACAAGATCAAGCCAGTCAGCATTTTAGCATGGAAAATGGTGGCGCTCACAAGCCCCATGCTCTTACTAAAGAACACAGTCTATAGATCCAGTGGAAAGCCCTATAACCTCGGGGGTAGCCATTGATGGTGCTTGGTTGGTTATTTAAAAACAAAAACAAAGTTGGGTGGTGGTGGCACACACCTTTAATCCCAGTGCTTGGGAGGCAGAGGCAGGCAGTTCTCTGAGTTCAAGGCCAGACTGAAGTACAGAGTGAGTTCCAAGACAGCTAGGGCTACACAGAGAAACCCTGTCTTGAAAAGGCAACCAACCAACCAACCAACCAACCAACCAACCATCCACCTACCCTAACAAACAACCAAACAAAACCAAAAGCAATGACAACAAACCAAAAAGGACACCAAGGTAGGAGAGAGAGAGAGAGAGAGAGAGAGAGAGAGAGAGAGAGAGAGAGAGAGAGCAGTGGTTGGCTTTTGGGTGGAGAGAGCAGTATGAGTGGCGATTATGATAAAAATAGATTGTATGAAATTCTCAAGGAGTTAATAAAAATGTATTACCCCCCCCCCCCGATTCTTTTTCCTCAGCATTACTGGCTACTACCAACTCATGCTTGAATTAAACCCACAGTCCTTGTTCTGGTCTCCATCCCCAGTCCTTCTCCCATGTCTTTCTAATGTACCCGTAAGTCAAGACATCTATAGGTACAATTCTGTTCATTATTTTAAATCTCCATGCTTACATTCATTTCTCTGCTTATAACTAAACATTTATGCTAAGGCCTTTTTAGATTTGTGAGTTTAATTTTCATAGTATTTATGAACGTCATGCCCTCTATCAATGTCTGTCTCTGGCTCCCACTTGCATATGTCCTTTGCTGCCAGCACACTTCTAGCTCACTGGTATCTTGGCTGGGTGTTTGATGACCCCCTTCTGCACATCCACATCCTCCTTTTTACCTCCTTGCCTCCTCTCTGAGGCCAAGCTCAATAAATCTTCCCTCAGCTAATCTGGTCCACAGAGCCCTCTCTCCTCACTAATCTCCCATTTATACTTTTAGTCAATACCAAATTCGTTCTTAATTGCTTAATTTATTTTTAATTTCATGCACAGTAGGTTTTCTACATCCAACTTGATTGCAAGTTTATTGAAAGCAAGCTTCTCATGGCACATGTCATTTGCCTTCTTCATTTCATTGAGCAAAATGACTGGCACATAGCAGACAGTAAATAGATGACCAAATAAATGGTCCTGGGTTTTCAAACAATTCTAGAGAAGATAGGGAACCTCTATTAGTTATTTCTATGCAACAGATCCTTCATACCTTTATGGACTTCCTTATTTTATAGCACAAACCTCATTTTCTTTGAACACATAAATAGATAAAAAAGATCGCACGTGCAAAACGATTCTTCATTCACCTTGTGATGATAATAAAAATATCATACTGCAGTAAAGATTTAAACACATTATTAAAATAATTACTCTCATAAAATATTCAGATTGTTTTCTTGAACTTCTGGAATACATTGGCTTTTTTTTTCTTTTTCTTTTAGAAACAGAAATAAGAAATAGAAGTATCATCAGGAAGCCAGTTACTTTTGAGGTCGATGTCTCCTGAAAAGACACGTGTACTCAGGAGAAATGAGTACATCTCAGAACAGAGAGCAGGCATTCTGATTAGACTCCCAGAATCATTTTCTGTGGAGTGAGTTTTAATATTTGAAGGTTAGAAAGGTGAGCCCAAGCTGGATACAGTGTGTAAGAACAGCCCACTTTTGCTAAGCAAATTACCTTGCAAGTGGTTCAGTGTTGGATCCAGGGAGGGCTATGCTTGCCCTGGGAGAAGAATGCTGAGGGTAAACAGCAGCTCCTGCCAGCAAGATGCCAGTGATCCATCCAAGCTCATCAATCAATATTGGATGTCAGAAATGAGATTGAGCGCCCTGACTCCTCTGATAATGGCCAGGAAAATGAAGATATCTTGGAGAATAGCCAGAAGCAGAAAGGCTTTGGGTTTTGACACTGTCCTCTAGTGATGGGTTCTGCAATATGTTTTCTATTTGCTCTTAGACATTCTCTAAGGACCCCTCCTTGTTTTTCAAACACCATGCCATATCCTAGGTTTTTGGTTTTTGTGGATGACATACATGAAATGGGCTGTTATCTCAATTTGTGAATAAAAGATGTTTATATTCAGACTTCCCATTTATTTAATATAGACCTTGTGTGACACTGTGTTCCACTTAGCATGTGTATGGGAACGTTGTATGTGAATGCACATACCTGCCAAAGTCAGAGGATCAGATTCACCCAGAGCCAAAGTTACAGGCAGTTGTGAGCCACCAAACACATCCTCAGTACTGAACTCAGGCCCTTGGCAAGAGCAATAGATGCTCTCAACTGCTAAGCCATCTCTCCAGACCTCTGCGTGTTGTTTTTGCAGATGCATCTTTTCATTTAATTGTATCAGCAACACCATAGAGTAGATAAAAGACTTGTGTGTACAGACACATGTGGGTATCAGAAACATTGAATACCCCATAGAGCTGCAATTACAGGCATTGTGAGTATCTGGTACGTACTGGAAACTACAGTCAGGCTCTCTGGAAGACCAGTGCTCACTCTTAAACATTGATCTATTTCTCTAGTCCCTCTCAAATACTTTTTATTAACCTAATCATAACACTGACGAAATACAGTAAGATATTTGAATACATGTACTCCGATCAAATCAGAAAAGTTAACATTCTCTTTCCACGACATTTCTTCATTTAGATACCTTAAGTCCACAGATTCTAGATACTTATATATAATCAATACATTTTATAATATTAGTTGTCACAGAGTTACTGTATTCCTTTCAAGGCATCAAGATACCTTACTCTTTCTTATATGCCTTTTGTTTACATTTGCATATCCAGTGGGGTAAGCTATTTCTACCACTGTTACAGGCCAGCCTTCAAAGTAAGTCCCTTTCTCCTGACAATTTGCTTAGGGTGTCAGCTTGACATACAGTGCTGAGTTTAATTTCTTCTGAGCACTGGAGTGTGGTCTCTTTACAATGTTTTTGGTTATAATTAATGACTTTAGACACAAAGTGTACAAATACAGAGTTGGAGAGCCTCACTGTGTGAGGGCTGCATAAGAATGGGGTATTCTAGCACCCCATGCAGATGAGTGGAGAAGGTAGCTCTGGGGGTGCCCAGGGTGTGGCCATTACTAAAAGGGGGCAGTGGCATTGATGGACTTACAACTGTTTCTTCAGGTACTGACCATGTGAGGTCTCTTATACAGGCAAGGGCTTCTGGCCCAAATACTGCATGGGAGGAAGAGGCAGTGGAAACCACCATGGCCCCAAACCCTCTTTGGTATTTACACATGCTATAGTGTATATGCAGTAGCTTAGTGGCATCAGGAGCTATGGTGTCTGAGCAATGTGGACCCAGGTAGTAAAAGGAAATATAATGTCCATTCCTAGCCCTGTAAACAACATGTAGCCAACTGTAGCATGGAGGTGAGATGGGGCTTACTTCCTGCCTTTTCAGCACAGTGGGACCAGACATGGGGCAGCAGTAGGAACTGCTACTTTTATTCCTAGCCCTTTTGCAGTACATGCATATATGTAGGAAATGGGGGAAGGGTAGAAACTGCATCAGCACCCTCTTTCAGTGTTGGCGACAGTATGAGCTCCTAGATAACTGGGCTCATGAGCCCATAGATAACCTTGGTCCTGAAGGACAGACATGTAGGTCTCCTGACTCTTAAGAATGGCAATTTCCATTCTCTGTGCTGGAAAATCAATTTCCTGCACTGTATAGCACTAAGCAGGCTTTACTCTTTGGATGATATATACTTTTCTGAGTTTAGTCGGTGTAATGTCTGTGGGATCCCAGATATAGGATTATATACAGGCTTCTAACTCCTAGAACAGTATAAAATCTGAGAGTAGCTCATCTCTTAAGATATGGGTATTTTCACTTAAATGAAACAATGAAGACTTTACCTAACCGCATGAAGATGGGTAGGGGCACAGTTTCACAGGACTGGGAGATAGAATGTATTTATTGTGTGAAAGACAGAGAAGTGAGCCTAGGGTTTAATAATGACCTTGAACATGGAATGATGCTCTACTGTGGTCTCTCTCAGTGGTGACCATAAGGGACACTTAGCCAAGGTAACATTGCTTAAGGCAATGCACTTGAACATAAACTGTGTGAAGAGAGAAATAGCCCAGGTTATGGTTGTACATAAACTTCCTGGCAGTGGTCAATGGACTGGGTGATTGATCACATTCTTGTAAGAAGCAATGTGGGGAGATTAGTGACAAGAACATCCTTAGAATGAAGAGAAAAGACAATGTTAAGTGGCTTGTAGAAGTGGGTGCAAGTGTGAGTATGCTTGTATTGAATGTTAATTCCCACCAGAAGGCTTCTCTTTCAGCAAAACAACAAATAGCCAAATATCCTTGGCCTTTCCTGTGTCTATACAGAAATTTAATCAATGAGGAGAAGGTTACAGACAGCATGGGACCCTTCTCATTGAAGGCTGATGGAACTTCTGCTACTGTTCGGCTTCTGACTTGCAATACAATCCAAGTTATGAGTCACTCAGTATAGTACCATCTAGATAAGCATAAGTAACTCTGATTAATCAACACCACCCCGAATTAGAAAGAACATCTGGTTTGGACTGACACACTGGGTATGTATTTGCCTTCTTGACTTCAGTGCCTCAGTCCAGCACTACCACATGAAGCCTCAAAAAATTATTACCAGTGTGGGATGGATATTGCTTCAGACCAAGGGACCATTTTCTACCCAAGGAGTCACAGCAGAAGTAAGGTAGCTGGGGGATGTGCTAGCTCTTTTACTGGGCACATGATATAGAAGGACAGTTAGTGTTTTATGGAGTTTTGTTAGTTTTGGGTGGTACTAGCAATTGAAACCAGGACCTCACTCATGCTAGGCAAATACTTTTACCACTGAGAGGTATCCCTAGCTCTAGAAGAATTTTTTTAAAACAGAGATGTGAGTGTTAAATATCACTATCAGGTATGTCCCTAATACAGGGATCCAAGAATCAGGAGGAATTAGGAATAATTACACTTGCACTTATTTCTAGTGGCCCATTTGAAAGTTTTGTTTCTCATCTCTGACTTTACCCCTATATATTTAGGAGGCATTGTAAATCCTCAATGTGAGTATGATATATACAATACATTCTTGATCACCTTAGGAATACCTGCTTAGTTTTATTTCAAAATAGCTGAACTTGATTACCATGAAAAGGCTGACTACTGCTATTTAATGGGGACATATGTTTAGAACTTAATGTCAGTAGGGACATCTTTCACTATTAATGGGAATATCTAATGACAACTATGTCCTAATTGAGACCAGCACTTGAGGGGGCTCAAAACTCTCAGGAAGAGGGCCCAGGTCACCTCTTTATGGAAATGATCTCAATTAGAGTATTAACCATGATGAGAAGGGATTATCAGCTCTTAAGACCAGAGTAGCATGGGCAATCATTCCTACCATGAAATCTTTTGAGTAGCTTTCTAGAGAAGTTTTGACCAACCAGAGTCAAATGGATGAGGACTTTCAGGAGGAGAAATTGATACAGAAAAAGAAATAAGCATAAAATTTGAAGTGCATTGGCTTTGGACCGAAGTTCAAGGAAAAAAAAGTGTTTAGAATATAAGGTAATAGAAGCAATGGAAAAGGAAGAGTATATGGTAGGACAAGATGACATCATGTGTTGTCAGAATCTCTAGTGGACATCAACACACCTCTAAGTCCTGTGTTGGATGCAGGAGCAAAAGAAGGGAGTGTTGCAGAAAGATTGGCAACTGTTAGCGTGATGGGTGAGAGGAGCTGTCAGAGGTGGGGACTGAAAATTCAGTAGCATCCTTGGAAGAAAGAGTTTCATGTTTACAACAGAAGCTGTGCTTATGGACCCACTGATATTAAGGAATCCTCCAGAGGGTCCTCGGCTCCTCTCATTCCTGATTCTCATCACTTCAATGTGCTTTTCCTGATTTCAGGTTGTAGGCATAGGACACCAGCAGAAGTAGCTGAAAGATTCGTCTCCTAGTGTACTGCTGAGCAGGAAGGCTGGCTTATGAAAAAAAGATGGATTATTTCATAAGCTATGATGTAACAAATGGTTGGCCATCTGCAGAAAGAAGGAAGAAAAAAGAGAAAGAGAAAGGCAAGCTTTAAATTCATTTCGTACATTAAAATACATTCCATATGGAGCAAAGACTTAAAAATAAAAAGTGAACTAAAAAAATCTCAGGAAAAAAAATAGGAAAAGTTCTTTAGCTAGGGAGTGGGGAGTGTCTAAGTAAAATAAAACTCAGCAACTATTAAAATGTAAAACTTCTGTAGAACAGAAACAAGTGTCTTTAATATTAGCCAGTGTTTAGCCGGGCGTGGTGGCGCACGCCTTTAATCCCAGCACTCGGGAGGCAGAGGCAGGCGGATTTCTGAGTTCGAGGCCAGCCTGGTCTACAGAGTGAGTTCCAGGACAGCCAGGACTACACAGAGAAACCCTGTCTCGAAAAATAAAACAAACAAACAAAAATATTAGCCAGTGTTTGAGGCCTGCATGTGGTTTACATTATTGCTTAAGTTATTATTGTATAGACATATCTGAGGTCAATGCCTTTGCCACTGTTCTAAGTGAAGAAGGCTTAGAAAGAGCAGGCTATTCTGATAGGAAAGATGATGGGAAATGGGGTAAGGTCAGATTTACCTTAGGTGGATGCTTCTAGACAGACCATGGGCTTTATTTCTTAAATTTGTGTTTTGAAGAACTAGGATGTCTGAAAGTTGAAAAACCTCTGCAGAAGCCTTCACAATTTCTGTTCACAAACACTTCATGGAAATACAGCAGTCCAGTTCAGTAGTGTCGGGATAACAGCAGTGGTGGCAAAACCTACAGGAATAGCCAGGGCTCAGAAGCATCCTGAGTTAGCAGGAGGGGATTCAAAGCAGCAGGGACACCAGGAGAAATGCTCTGCTTGCCTCTCTCAACAAATCCATGATCAGAGAAGACTTGGGACCCAGAAGCTGTCTGCACTCAGCTCCATCTAATGTTGGCCTCTTAGAGAGTTTTTACAGTGCAATTAAGAAAACAGAAATGAATATTAGTATTATACTTTTACTGAGCTTTGAGATGCCATTCAAATTTCCTGTTTTTAACTCCATCCTCCTTTATCTGCTCCCGGTACTCAAACGCATACCTAACACTGTATCACATTGCTAAGCTGTGATGTCTTCCTAATTTCCTCCTAACCCTGGCAACGCCCTCAGTCCTTCCTTCTGCTTTATGAGCCTGCCACGAGAGGTATTGTTTAACTTTTTCTCTGACTGACATGGATCTGACTTTTTTTTTTTTAATGATTAGATTTTGCTACAGTTTTGGCAACAATATCATAATGGCTTTGTGGCCCTAGGAATGACATCTGAGAGAGCATCATGTCAGCCATCTCATTGCAGATAAAGCTAGCCGTCCTCATTTGCCTAAGGTGATGGCTGACAGTGTTCACCAATGTAGCTACTAGCTTCAGTAATCATTTTGGAAATGATAGTTTGACTTTATGCAACTGATCCTGTTTCTTTCTTTCATCCACTAATTTCCCTGTTTGTTCTGATCTTGTTTCTACAACTTCTATGCTTTCCTGATGGTTTTGTGTTCATTTTGCCTTACACTTATTGACTTGAATTATTTTGTAGAAATATTTTTTTCTGTCTCTTATATAACCATTCATTTATTTTGGTATGAATTCATGAATGTTTTATTCTTTGCACTGTAGCCTACTGCTATAATTATTTTCCCTTTCCAGCTTTGCCATTCAAAATCTTTTGACAGGTTATGACATCCTTTGATGATGGTCCCACTCCTCTCCTGCTTCTTCCTCCTCTCCTCTTCTTTCTTCAGCCTCTGACACTACCAGATGCTCTGAAAATTGAGTATTTTCCTGATGTATTAGTGAAATCAACCACCTCTTGGAAAGTCTCCAACTTACTTAGGAATTAAGGTGCTGTGCTCCCTCACTCATTTTGGAAATGTGTTTTTCCCAGAAATAGAGTTTTAAGAGGGCACTTCCCTCCCCACTTTTCTTTTAGAACTCTAAATGCTGGCTGTCATATTTGTCTTCTGGATGTCAACAGTTGTGTTTGGAGGAGAGGAATACTGTTTCTTATAATGATGCATTTACCACTTCCCCCTTCTATGTGGGATGCTTTTAAGAGCTTATTTTGGTTTTCAATAGTTATACTGTTTGTTAAAAGGTTCATTAGCCCAGGAATTTTTTTCAATGTATAGATCTACGACTGTATATGTTTAGGTGATATGGGATGGGAGGTAGAACTTGCTCAACTTTCACATTTGGGGGTCTGGTGAATACATATTAAGTCACTTGCTACCACCACGTGATTCATTCTGAATAGTTTTTCTGGGATGTCTCAAAGTTCATAAGTCGTTAATTCTGCTTCATCTAAATGACATTCTGCTCAATTTAGTGAATTTTTTATTTCAGATTTTTTTGCGTCTTTCTTAGATGTTCCATTTGGGCTAATATTTTTGTCTAATTTTTTTCTTTAAATTCATACAGCCTTTTAAACCCTCAAGCACAATTGTAACAGTATTTTTAAAGTTAGTCTGCTCATTGCGTAATAATCATAATTCCTGGGTTTGTTTGTGCCCTAGTTATGGATTATATTTTCACATAGTCATTGCAAGTCACAGAATTTTTAAGTGTGTGCTTAATGTTTTCTGCATTATGTCCTTGATTCTCTTCTTTTTGTTATTAGTATTTCACTAGGCAGTTTTGAAAAATGCTTTGATAGGTGATTAATTTTCCTTTAGGCCATTTCATTCTTCAGTGTTTATTATGGAAAAATGTACAATGTAGTATTAATACTTTTAACCCTTTTAAAGTGAACAGCAGGGGCATTAAATGTATTTATGTTGTGTACCAACCATCACAACTCTCCATCTCCAGAACTTTATATCAAACTCTGGGAACATTAACTCTCATTGTTAAAGTGCTATCTCATATAGTTTTATATAGGATTTCCCTAATGGTTAGCAATGTTAGTGAGCATTTCATGTAGGCTTAATTTTTTTCTCAACCTACTTTTAATGATGGATCTTAAATGCTTTAACACCCCTTCTAGCCCACCATCTGTCTGAAAGGAAAAGTTATTAGGATATGGGGAAATAGACCTATTTAGACATGGTTCTTTGGAGCAAATCCCATCTAAGTTGCCAGGAAATAAGCGGTTCAGTTCACAGGTCAGCATCAGTAGCTCCATCTATTCACAAACACTTCATGGAAATACAGCAGTCCAGTTCAGTAGTGTCGGGATAACAGCAGTGGTGGCAAAACCTACAGGAATAGCCAGGCCTCAGAAGCATCCTGAGTTAGCAGGAGGGGATTCAGACCAGCAGGGAAGTTCTCTGCTTGCTTCTCTCAGCTGTACAGGTCCATGAGATCAAACTCAAATTACCTCAGCACTAATACCTTTAACTTTGAGCTAATACCTTAAACTTTAACTTTCATTAAACCCTGCCCCTTTTATGTTTGTTTTTCCTTTTTGCACCCCCACCACTCCAGTTTATTAAACATAATCAGTTTTGTTGTAGATGGGATACTCAGATAGTGAGCAGTTTAAGTGTATCATCTCTACAGCCCTCTCCACAAACCCAAATAAAACAAAGAGTAAATAAATACATAAAAATAAATAACAACCAAATATCATTTTTCTGCTTCCTGACTTCCAAGGTTACTGATAAGAAATGTGCTGATAAACTATGGTTGAATCTGTTATTTCTGAGGATTTAATTTTTAAATTAATTTTATTTGTTTGATTGCTTTAGATTTATTTATTCTATTTCATGCACATGAGTAATTTTTTTTTCTCTTTATTAGATATTTTCTTCATTTACATTTCACATGTTATCCAGAAATTTTCCCTTACCCTCCCGCGTCCCCGCCCTGCTCCCCTACCCACCCCCTCCCACGTAATGGCCCTGGCATTCCCCTGTTCTGGGGCATATAGAGTCTGTATGACCAAAGGGCCTCTCCTCCCAATGATGGCCAACTAACAAAGTGAGTTCCAGGACAGCCAGGGCTACACAGAGAAACCCTGACTCGAAACCCGCCCTCCCCCCCCCCCCCCCCCAATTCAAATATTTTATGAAGTTTGAGAAATTTTACACCATTCTTTTAAAAAATAATTACTACCATCTCTGCGGTCTCTTCCCCCAAGACTGTGATCAGCATGTATAGCGGTGTTCTTGACCACGCCCTGTCTGCTCAGTTTGTGTCTTTTCTGCTGTTCTCCAGTCTAATTTAGAATATTTGCTCTCTAAGTTCATCATGTTTTCCCTCCTGTTTGGATGCATGGTTGATAACCTCTAGTAACTGTTTCAATGCTTGTATTTTAGATCTCTCTCTAACACTCCTTATTTCCATGTCATCACTATGTAGCTTTCCTGATTTCCCTTGGTGGCATGCTCACCGACCTTTCTATCTTGAACACATTTTCATAGATCCTATGCCTGTACATCTGCAGGCCCATTTCCTGCCAATTTGTTTCCTTCATTTTAATTGGCTGTGCTTCCCCGTTTCTTTGTATGCTTTGTGATTTTTGTTGCTACTGAAATAAAAACAAACAGAGCAAAGAAACCTGATCTTCCAGTCTGGGGAGTCTGGCTGTGGGAGGAGAGGATTCTTTCATTAGCTGTGAGCTGGGGGAATCAGCCTCAGGCTGAGCCTTAAGCTTTTCCAAGGCTTTCTGAGCATGCATCCTGTATGCCTTTATGTATGCATTTTTCAGTTTCCTAATTTGTGTGTCTGTGTTTAAACCATCTGCATTTCTCCAAGTGTCACTCTTGGCCCTCCATGGGGTCTTAATGCTCTAGTCGGTTTCATCTCTATTATCTTAACTCAGGCCCACAGTCTTCTGGATATATATATATATATATATATATATATATATATATATATATATATACACCCATGCATGTATACTTATCAACACACATATATTATTAAACAACTGCTTGTATAAGATCTCAGCTAGATAAAATGTATTCTGACGAAGGTCTACTGTGCATAGTCTTTTTGGTTTGAAGGGTAGAGTTGGGTGCTGCTTCCCCCAGGCTGACACCATACCATATGACAGTGCACAGGATGGAGTAAGCACGGAAACAATACGTGAAGAGTTCTTCCTGGTTGGAAAGTATATCCTTTTGATTGATGGTTTAATTAATGACTAATAGAAGGTTGGTGATTTCCTAGAACTTGTGTAGATTTATTGTTTCTGATTTATAGTCACCTTTTCATATTTCTGTGAAAAAAAAAAGGTTTACAGTTTTGTGGTAATTGTCTTTTAGGATTGTGTTAAAATTTAATTATACAGATTATTGACCTCACTTTCAAGGTGTCTTTTAAAATATTTTAAAATTTAAAATTTAAGTTTTAAAAAATTTTAAATTTTATATCCTTGGATCTTTAAAGTATTTTTAATTGGTGTGTGTGTGTGTGTGTGTGTGTGTGTGTGTACATGTGTGTGTGCATATGTATGTGTGCACACGAATATACAGGTGTCCATGGAGGCCAGAGGCATTGGATCTCCATGGAGTTGAATTTATAGACTGTCATGTACCACCACTCAGTGTGGGTGCTGGAAACTGAACTTGAGGCTTTTTTGTTTTTGTTGTTATTGTGGTTGTTGCTTTTGAAGAACAACAAGCACTTGTAACTACTAATGCATATTGCTGGGATCTTTATTTAACCTCTGTGTATCAACCCCCCCCCCCCCACACACACACGGAGGGGAGAGAGAAAGAGAGAGAGACACAGAGACAGAGAGATACAGAGAGACAGAGAGACAGAGAGATAGAGACCCAGAAAGAGACAGAGAGAGGAAAATCAAATACTCTAAAACAAACCAAAACAACGGAAACTCTTTTCCTTTGCCTGAGAAGTGGTTTTTTTTTTAAACATAGGAAAAATTGAGATGTCAGCTGTTTATCTTAGTTTTTACTAGTAGGTGTTTCCTCAGGCTTTGAGACTTAGCATACATTTTTTTTTTTTTGCTTGATGTCAATAGTTTCAAGGAAATCTTATGGTGATTTATAGTCACTCATTTGTAGACATTTTCTTTTTAGCACTCTTCAGTGCAAATTCCATCTTTCTCAGCCTCCCTAAATCCCATTCTTCCTCTCAAGTCTGTGAGAACAACACATACTTCCTGTTTCTTCATGATCTATCCATACATTACTCAAGTAATATATTCAAATAGAACTTGCAGGATTATTTGTTGATTTTTTTTCTTTTTCTTTTTGTATTTTTATTTGTTTCTTATTTTGAGATTGTCTTAGTTAAGGTTTTACTGCTAAGAACAGATGCCATGACCAATACAAGTCTTAGGTTCAGGAGTTTGGTATCAAGGTGGGAGCATGGCAGCATCCAGGCAGGCATGGTACAGGAGAAACTGAGCTTTTTACATCTTCCTCTGAAGGCTGCTAGAAGAACACTGACTTCCAGACAGCTAGGATAAGGTTATTAAAGCCCATGCCCACAGTGACACACCTACTCCAACAGGGCCACACCTTCTAATAGTGCTACTCCCTGGCTTAGCATATACAAACTATCACAGAGACTTTGTTTAATTGACTTTGAATACAGGATGGCCTGGAACTCACTTTGTGACCCAGGCAGGCCCTCACACTTAGGATTCTGCTGCTTCAGACTCCTACATACGGGGTTAGTCTAAGAGTTTCCCACCAGGCCTACTGCATCCTGTTTTTTTCTCCTCTCACTGTTTGAGTCCATGATCCCATTACCTTTTGTCCTGTGCTTCATAAATTCTGACACATTCTCCAGCTACTGTGTGTCAAGAAAATAACTTCAGTAGTGCTTACTTGGCTGGAGTTCAAGATGAAACAAGTTTAAAGTAACTTTTTGTTTTGAATTGTGACATTTGCAAAGTAATGCAAATTAAAAAAAATATTTTGGTATTCTGAAAAAGGGAGGTTTATAAGTGGTGCAGAGGTACAGCTTAGTCTGACATGTCTTCTCTGTTCACAGTGCCCAGCATGGAGACTGACATACACCAAGCGCTCATGCTCAATATGTATTCTTTGAAAAACCCTCTAAGCAGGCAAGGGATGTGCTTGTACAGACTAAGATTCTATAGACAATGTATTTAGTGTGCAAATAGAGATGTCTTGGCACTTCAGCATGATGGCTAGATAGCTTCTCTTTGCAATTCCATTGTTGTAGATCCTGGGCTGTGATTGTTCTCTGCTTTACCATCTATGACATTTACTCCTAAACTGCCATGGGGCAGTGCTGATGTCATTCATGGCTTTGCTCCTGTACTTAATATGTCAGGGACAGAGAAGATATTTTCTGTGAAAACCTAACTGTAAGTGTAAACCATAAGCTAATACTTAGGGCTTCTGCACATCATGTCCAGATAATATGATAGCCCAATGGCACATGTGTTTCTCTCTCTGTCTCTGTCTCTGTCTCTGTCTCTGTCTCTCTGTCTGTCTCTGTCTCTCTGTGTATGTGTCTGTGTGTCTCTGTCTCTGTCTCTGTGTATATGTGTCTGTCTCTGTCTCTCTCTCTGTCTGTCTCTGTCTCTCTCTCTGTCTGTCTCTGTCTCTCTCTCTCTCTTTCTCTCTCATGTGTAAGTATAGATCATTATTTCATAACTATGAGGGAGGCTGACAAACCTGGGCTGATATACACATTTTTGGTCTTGTGAGAAATATGATTGTTTTGTTTTATTTTTTAAAACTCTGAGGAGTTCAAACAGGTTTGCACAGTTTGCATTTTCTATGCTAATTTCATTTAAATGTCTTTTACATTTCTTTTAAAACTGTTTTTATCTGAGAAACAGCATGATAATGTATGCACGTACCGATCAAGTTGCAGTAATTAGTGGTTCCAATTCCTTTCCAATTTTTTTGTGCTTACTTTAAAATGTTTTAGGACTGAAATTGAACCCAGGGCCTTATAGATGCCAGGAAAGCACTCTGCCACTGAGCTATGTCTGAGCCTTTGGGCTAATCTCATCTAGTTAATCAAAATGTTTGGCCACGACAGTCATCACCTTGTGTTGTAGAGAACCAGAACTCAGTAGTACCTCACTGTTGTTTTGCCACTTAATACTCAGCCTCTTGTTCTCATCCCTCCACTACCTGCAACCTACAGTAATCATTATTTTATATCCAAACCGACCATTTTTAGCTACTATGTATAAAAGTAAGCATGCAGGATACCTCTTCCTGTGTCTGAAAAAGGGAAATAATAATATTATTTTGGAATAATAGCTTCCAGCTGCATATAATTTTCAGTAATGCCTGGATTCTATTCTCTCTCTCTCTCTCTCTCTCTCTCTGGCTAAATAGTAGTCCATTGGGCTAACCTATCTCATCTTCTTGATTTGTCTGTAGATAAACCTAGGTTGAATGTTGGTTGTTGTGAACAGTGATGGCATAAACACATGCGACATCTCTTTTTATGATGATTTCATTTCCTTTGGCTGTATACCGACAAATGGGATAGTTGGATCCTATGATGGATCTTCTTTGAGTCCTTTGGGAATCCATACAATTTTCCATAGGAAACAATCGTCCGACCTCACCAGCTGTGTGCTGTGCAAGTCCTGTTTTCTCCACGTCCTTCTCAGAACATGTCACATTTTGTCTTTTCTGTTGACAGTCGTTTCGTCTTGGGTGAAATGACGTTTTGTTGTATCTTGATTTGCATCTCCCTGACTCGTGATGATTTTTTTCTATAAACTTGTTAGCCATTTATATCTCTTCTTTTAAGAATGTCTATTAAAGCCATTCTTCTATTTGTAAACTATGTTGCTGGTAATATCTTTACGCCCTTTTATATTCCAGACATTAGGCAATGGTATAGTTTCTTTCAACACACAGGTTGTCTCTGACCTCTGCTGATTGTATTCTTTGTTGTACACAGTAGAGTTTAATAAAGCCCATTTTCTATTTTGTTTGTTTGTTTGTTTGTTGTTTCCTGTAGTTCTGGAATTTTGCCTAAGAAGTACTTGTCTATACTAATATTTTGGATTGTTTTTTTTTTTTCCTGATTTCTTTTAGTACTTTATAATATCAGGTGCTTCATCCTCCTTGAATTGGTCTTTGTCAATTTTCAATCTTGTGCATTGAGTATCCACTCTTCCCAACACTATTTATTGAAGAGAGTAACTTTTCTCCAGTACATTTTTAACATTTTCCCCTTGAAAATCAGTTAGGTAGGTGCATAGGTTCGTTTCTGGCATCTTTTCTCTGTTTCTTTGATCTGTGAGTCAGCTTTTATGCCAGTTCGACTCTGTTTAGGGTCCTATGACCCCATGGTGTGTTTTGAGATTAAGAATTTTGACATCTCTGGCTTTGTTCTTCTCAGTCAAGGTTGCTTTGGTGATCTGGGCTCTTTGGTATGAATGTTATCCTTCCAGATCCCCTTTGGCTTCAGCCTCTGAGACCTGAGCATCTTTTCCTGGATGATTTGAGATGATAGCTGCAGGAAAAATGCTCATGGAATGTGGGATTCAGGAAGACTGCAAAACAGGACAGCTATATCCTAGCCTGTGATGCTGCAAAATTATAAATTCTTTCTTTATTGGTAAAATAATGAGAGTACTTTCCCTTTTCACAGAGCTGCTGTAGGATTAAATATGGTCAATGATGTCAATCTCTAGAACAAACTTTGGAAAGTTTCAAACTAAAAAAAAAGAAATTATTTTTATTAGTAGTAATGCTGTATTGATATATTCCATATATATAATATATGTATATATAATATATCATATATTTTAGCTGATGAATAAGTGATAATTTTTATGTATTTGGTGCTTTGCCTTGCAGAATAAATTTTTTGGCTTTGTTTCACAAGTATATATTTTTAAAAATTTTATTTTTAATTTATTTTTTACACTCTGTATTTCATTCCCTGCCCCCCCATCCACCTTATGACTGCTTCACATAGCATACCTTCTCCCTACCCCACCCTGTCTCCATGTGGATGTCCCCAGCCCCCACACCACCTGACCTCTAAACTCCCTGGGGGGATCTAGTCTCTTGAGGGTTAGGGGTATCATCTCTAAATGAACACAGACCCAGAAGTCCTCTACTGTATTCATGTTGGGGGCCTCATATCAGGCGGTGTATGCTGTCTGTTGGTGTCCAGTGTTTGAGAGATCTTGGGGGTTCAGATTAATTGAGACTGCTGGTTCTCCTACAGGATTACCCTTCTTTTCAGCTTCTTTCAACCTTCCCTAATTCAAAAACAGGGGTCAGCTGCTTCTGTCCTTTGGTTGGGTGCAAATATCTGCATCTGACTCTTTCAGCTGCTTGTTGGGTCTTTGGGAGGGCACATAGTGGCCTTATTTGTGATAGCCAGAAGCTGGAAACAACTTTGATGTCACACGACAGAAGAAGGGATACAGAAAATGTGGTTCATTTTCACAAGTATCTTTTTAAAAGGCAACTAATATCTAGCTGTTTCCTTCAGGGGACCCAGTATCATTTGGCCTTAACAAACCCTCCTAGTGACAGTAGAAGCTATTGACTTTCTCTTCTCTTTTCTACCATTTCCCCTTTTACAAAACCAGGAACCTGACACATATATACCAGATCCTCCGGGGTTTGAGTTTAGGACTTCGGGGGCGGAGTTCAGGAGTGGAACCCCAGTAAACAGTTCCAAGGAATGTCGTGACAACTAGCCTTGTAGGATGCTGTTCCAGCAATAAGCCCATCTAGGAGTTAGCTGTTCAGAGAAATAGTAACTGATTGCTTTTAATAAAAATTACAGCAACAATTGTTCTCTAAATATATTGCGATCAAGCATGTGGCTACAGCTAGAGTACTTAAGATTGTGGATGTTCCATAAGCTCCCAGGATATTGCTAAAGGGAGCCTAGGAGCAGGTATTGACGCTGGTGAAGTGCCTTGCAGACAGTTACCAAGGTTTTTCTCCATTTGAACTCATTCCTCAGAGGATTCAGGGAAATTTTTGTTGATTAAGATGTTTGTCCTTTGGTTTCTCTTGTAGGTAATGGAGCTTATAAGAGTTTGTATTCCTAAGTCTTTTCCTTCATTATGAAATAATAATGGGTTACTATAGACTACTTACAAATACGTAAAATCAGATAGAAAATTCACCCTTACATGTCTCAAGCACATTGACTTCAGTCATGGCCCTAGTTTTCTTACTAATAATGTGATAAACACCATGGCCCAAAACAGCCTGAGGAGGAAGCCTTTGTTTCCTCTTCTATCCTACAGCCGTCATGAAGAGGACGTAGGCAGGAGCTCAGGAGGTGGGAACTGAAGCAGAGGCCATGCAGAAGCGATGCTTGCTGGCTTGCTCTTACGGTTTTCTCAGCCTGCTTTCCTGCATTTAGGGTTATCTGCCCACGGGTGCCACTGCCACAGTGGTCTGGGCCTTCCCCACATCAATCATCAGTCAAGAAAACGCCCCAGAGATTTGCCTACAGACTAATCTTACTGAGACATTGTATCTGTTAAGATACTTTCTTCCAGACCACCCATCCTTTGTTTCAACTTGACAAAAGAAACCTGCCCAGTACAGTCACCAACTCCCAAAGACAGCCACAGTTTGGGTTGGTATTCATTCCTCTAGGCACCTCCCCACTGTGACAAGGTGTTTGTGGGTTGTAGAGTGTGCAACAGAATGTTGTTCCCCTCCGGCCCAAAGATTTATTTATTCATTATATGTAAGTTCTCTGTAGTTGTCTTCAGATGTCCCAGAAGAGGACATCAGATCTCATGATCGGATGGTTCTGAGCCACCATGTGGTTGCTGGGATTTGAACTCAGGACTTTTGGAAGAGCAGTCAGTGCTCTTAAACTGCTGAGCCATCTCTCCAGCCCTAGATTCTCTTTTTTTAAATTCAGAACTCCAACCGTGTTTAGAGATGGTCTGCCTGGTATAGATGGAGAGTCATCACATGATGGATCTAAGCTGATTATGACAGTTCTTTTTTTTATGTCACCAATGATGAAACTGAAAGGGTGCTCTAGGACACTGAGACTCAAAGAAATGTCTCCTAGATGAGGGTGATGGAGGACCAGAAGGACCAGAAGGATTTTTATTTTTTTAAATCCTGCTTTAAAAATGTAAAAATGGCTTTGAACAGGGGCATTTAAAGGTACCATGGTGGATGAGCTCCATGCTCTAACATGAAGCTCCATGCTCCGGGAGACAAGCCAGTACCCTAAGGAGAGTGGAGTGAGAAGTTGAAAGGATCTTTGATCTTTGATGATACTCTGCAGTTTGCTCATCTCTCCAATCCCTTGTTAATAAGTGATAAATATCAGGATAGTGCGATCAGGGGGAGTGTTTCCTTGTTGATACTGATGTTGAACGCTCAATTTTTGACATTTCCATTTGTTTCCTTTTTAAACTAGTTAACAGGGTACATGCTGTCACGTTAGACCAGACGAACAGTTAAAACCCATCACAGTCCAGGAGAGGTTCTAGCCTGTGCCTGTGTTATTCGGAGATTAGATCTGGATGAAACCTACTCCAGTGCAGGAAAATGCAGTTCAGCTGAGGCTGTTCTTTCCTTGTGTGCATATGTGTTTTTGGAGCACAGATTCTTCATGAATTATTTGCATGGCTGAGATGCTTGGAATTTATTTTGCAAAGTGTGTGAAGGTTTGGCAAGTGTGGCGGCAGAAGCTCTGCTGGCCGCATTCCACGCTGGACTCGGTGAGTTGCCATTTGTCTGCTCCTGGAAATGGCAGCACATTGTGAATCTGCTTTTACACAGGTGCTGCGACATCCTGTAGAGGATGTTGTCTGGCTACCGGTCAAGGCTCATCTGATTATAGAATTATAGAACGAGTGATAAAAATAGGACAGATGAGATGAATGATGAGGGATATTTTCCCTAAATTACACACACACACACACACACACACACACACACACACACACACACACACACGGCCTGGAATGTGTTCTACTGAAATGAGAATGTTATAACTCACAGCATTCTGGAGCTATGAGTTGGGACTGACCCTAGCTCTGGAATAACAGCTATAGCAAAAATCTACCAGGCTTCCAGACAAACTTACTACTTCGCACTTAGCTCTTAATTTAAACCTCATAGGCAAGTATCTTCAACAGGTTTATAACAACAGACGGCTGAGGTTCAGAAACATGAGAAAAGACTTCAAGTAGAATTGGCTCAAATTAATATTTCTTTTCAGCATTCTCTCAGGCTTCTATTTATCTGGGGTATTCATAAGAACCACTTGGCTTTCTACTGGCAGACGGCTATCAATTCTTTTCTGTTTGTCTGATATATTGATGCTGAGAAGAATTATAAAGCAGTGTGGAAAAAAATTAAGCCTGATTCATACAGACAAAAAGGTCAGCTTTCAAGGATGTTGTGCATACGAATGTGAAGAGATCACGGAGAATGTCTTCATGAATTTAAGTAAGGAAATCTTATTAAATAGCGTTAAAGGGTGATAGTCCTTAAATCGAGCAATACTGAAATCAACAATTTCTGTTCCTGAAAAGAAAAACGTCCCTTTCAGAGTGGAAGAGCTTACAGCTCAGGAGGCTGGGAGGCTGCTGGGGGCTGCACAGCTCGGGAGGCTGAGGATGCTGTTGGGGGCTGCACAGCAGCTGTGATTTCTGTCAGGAATGGTCACAGTTGCAGGGGAGAGGGCATTCATAAAGTAGTGGGGAGACCACTAGGCCTTCCCCACTGTGCCAGCTCTGGAGGGCGGGAATGTGTGCTGTCATGGGGGCTGCTCCTCGTCCTGCATCATGGGTATGCTTCTCTCTCTGATCTGCTCCTTTCTTGGCTTTTCCTTGACAGTTATTTGGCATGGGAAGATTCTTTAATAATTATTCTGCTTATTAAATTTTGTCTGTTTCTAGGAAGGCTGGCCTTTGACACTCAATAAGAAGAAACGCTATAAAGTCTGAAAAAATATTTTCAACTTACCTAACTGAAAATGGGTGCAGAAACAGAATTGTCTAAATAACTTCTGATAGTTAAGAACAGGAAAAAAACCCAAGAAGAAATGGATGAGAAGTTTGAAAAGGAGGATTTATAAAATGTCCAATAACCAAAGGATATTAAACTTTATTAGTGATAGCAAAACATATAAATTGAAAACCTACAAATAGATACCAGCACACACTGGAATTAGAAACATTTTTAAAAAATATATGCACATTAAGCATTGGTGAGGATCTAAAGCAGCAGAAATCTTAAATGTTACTCTTAGAGGTATATGTTGGCATTTCCACTTCAGAAATTAAAGCTGTATCCTCATTCTGCTACTTATAATAATATTTTAGTGTTATAGCAAATAAACTAATTTCTATATTAAATGTCCTCTGTTGATTTATGCTCTTTATTAAGATGGTTCATTGGTTTGATATATATATAATGAATATATGTACAGGTATACATATCAATATATACATTATGTATATAATAAAAGTCATATATGTAGTTTATATATATCACATGTATAATATATATTTTACACACATATAGGTATACATATATGTGTGTGTATGTATATATATACCTACACACACACACACACACACACACACACACACACACATATATATATATATATATATATATATATATATATATATACATACACACATATATGTATGTATATATGCCATATGCTGAGATGACAGTAGCCAGTAAGATAAACTCAGTCTCCTGTACTATACTGAATTAAATAGTTTTCCCCCAAATTCATATTCATTGGAACCTTCAAATGTGTCTTATTTGGAAGTTAGATTTTTTCCTATAGTCCTTTAGATAAGACCATACTATATCAGAATATTTTATATCCAATATGACTGAAAACAAAGAAATTTTGAAGCACACATGTGTACACGTGTTTCATGTATAACAAACACTGAGTAAAAGTGGTCAGTCATAAGTGGTTGGGCAGAAGGGCCCTCAGTAGAGAACTTCCCACTGGGCCCAGAGCTTTCTCTGTGTGGTGCAGGGCCCTCTGACAGATGGGAAGACAAAATCCCGGAGGTCAAGGAAGACACAAGGGGAAGCCCCAGCTGCACAAGGCCCCCAGCTTTTGTCAGCCAGAGCTCTGAACCTAAGCATAACAGAAAAATAGCAGATTGGAACATTTGAAGACCTCCATATCAACCAGATGTGACAGCAACTTGTTGAAATCTTTTTTTCTGAATGGCTGAATCTAACTATTTGCAGCCAATCAGGGCCCTTCTAGTCCTCAATAAATTTTGTGGGCTTGGGACTTGAACATCTGTTGAGTGCAGAAGTCTGTGGAGGAGGGAGATAGAAAGCCATCAAAAGCCAACACTAACCAGCCTTGGATGCATGTGAAGCAAGAGATCCCTATGCTTAAAGCATAGTTCACTGAAGATGGAGGGAGTCTTCCTTGCCTTGGGGCTTCTGCTAAATCAAGTTGTTCTCCTGATTCTCAGTAATCCTGAGGACCTCTTGATCATTGCTGGCCAAACACACCAAAATGAAATGGTCACTTGTTGGAGATTGTTTCTTATCTCCACCCAGGTTATTAACTGCTCTCCATCTAAGCATGAAGGTAGGCAGAGAGCAGAGAGGAAACAAGGGTAAATATTGGTTACATGAGACTAGAGAACTCCAAGACCCTGGGTAGCAAGAATGTCCAACTAGAGTGTTTTGGCTGAGTCCTTAGCAGCCTTCAAGGTTCTTAGCTGGAAGATACAAGTATTACAGCCTTGTGATCTCAGGGGCTCAGAAATGTTGCCTATGTCAAGATTGTCCTTTTCCTGGAGGAGGGGCACCCTAGCCTCTAAAATGCTGTAAAGTGGATCCTGATTTGGGCGATTTATTCCTATGGACAAGTCAGTGGGAGTACTTATAAACTTGTCTAGATCCTGGAGGCAAGAAAATGAAGTCCATCCTGGATATATTGTAACTCAGGCTACTAGGCCACTCAGTGGCTGACTGTTCAAAATCCCTGAGTAGTCTTTGCTTGTTTCTAGATAATCACCCTGAAGGAAGAAAGCACCGTTCTTGGTCTCTTTTGGAAACCTCCTTCCTAGAAAGCACAGCAGACAGTGGAGCTCCTCTAGACAAATCTCAGAATGTCATAAGTACTCTCTGTCCATCGTTCCCCAACTGAACTCCTTCTCTGTCTTCCGTTCATCCTCCAGGAAAGAGTAACCCGCTGTATCCTCCAACTGCAACCCCTGGGAAGTATGTTCCTTCATATGCAAGCTACAATCACAAGGTCACCTGCAACCCCTGGGAAGTATGTTCCTTCATATGCAAGCTACAGTCACAAGGTCACCTGCAACCCCTGGGAAGTATGTTCCTTCATATGCAAAGCTACAATCACAAGGTCACCTGCAACCCCTGGGAAGTATGTTCCTTCATATGCAAGCTACAATCACAAGGTCACCTGCAACCCCTGGGAAGTATGTTCCTTCATATGCAAAGCTACAATCACAAGGTCACCTTGTACAGATTTGTGGCCCTCTTTATTTTCTCTTCTGACTTTTCTGGCTCTGAGAGAATCTGCTGCTGTCTGAGGTCATTGAAAACTCATTTACCTCTTTGGGTTGGAATGAACACAACACACACACAAACATGTCTCTCACACACAAGCACACTCACATATACATACAGCAAAAGATTAGTATTAAGTACCATATCTTAGGATAAATTGCCTTTGAATGGGTGTCCCCTCACTTTCCTGGACTTTGAGATCTACAAGCTGCATCTAAAAACTTGTTACTGAAGAAGAAAGGAGGAGAGAGAGAAAGAAAGAAAGAAAGAAAGAAAGAAAGAAAGAAAGAAAGAGAGAGAGAGAGAAAGAAAGAAAGAAAGAAAGAAAGAAAGAGAGGAAGGGAGGGAGGGAGGGAGAGAGAAAGAAAGAGAGATAGAAAGAAAGAAAGAAAGAAAGAAAGAAAGAAAGAAAGAAAGAAAAAAGGAAGGAAGGGAGAGAGAGGGAGGGAGGGAGGGAGGGAGGGATAGAGAAAGAGAGAGAAAGAAAGAGAGAAAGAAAGAAAGAAAGAAAGAAAGAAAGAAAGAAAGAAAGAAAGAAAACTCTTTGTACTCAATGGGGAAGAAGAAGGCCACAGCGGCTTCCAGTGATTAACTGTTGTAACACAGTCCCTATCGTGTCCTCTTTTGACATCATTAAATGCAGTAGTTCTTGCTGCATGATGTTGGTGGCTGTACAGATTCAGCCACCTCACCAGCACATGACATGGTTCTTGGGTCAACTACTCCATTAGAACTGTTACCACTCTCAGTATTAATTTTTGTTACAGGTCTTACAGAGATGGATACTTCTCGGTACTTGGATCCATTTTTACTTTTAAGACTGTGTATTTGGTTTTCAGAAACTATCTTTGATGTTCCCAGACTCTCAGACACTTTTTTATGTCAAAAATGTAAGAGTCTTCAGAGAAATCAAAGGCTTGAGGTTGAGGATATTGTTTGGCAGTTAAGAGAGTTGGCTGGTCTTCCGAGGGTCACAGTTCAGTTTCCATCACCCAGCCAAGGGGCTCAAAACTGCCTATACATCCAGCTCCGGGGGAACCTGAAACCCTAGAGGAGGAGAAAGAAGGAGAAGGAAAAGGAGGAGGAGGAAAAGGAAGAAGAGGAAGGGGAAGAAAGGGAGGAGGAGGAGGGGGAGGAAAGTAGTGTTTACCTTATAATACACTGGTACATCTTTTCTGTTCACATTTTTACAGTTTCTAGATGACAAAATTCTGATTTAGGACACTTAAACTAGAAGGGGGAAGGATGCCTGTTCCCTTTTCAAAGCATATGCCACGGGGCCCAAGGGGAAGGCTGAGACATAAAGGGATGCTCTCTACGTATTCTGACTGCATCCCGTCCAAGGACTGACAGGTTGCAGAAGGTGAGTGGGAACGTTCTGCCTGCAGGCCATGAGCTCTCAAGCAGTTTTATTTGCTTGGAGAAAGGATTTCTTTTGACTAATTTCTACCAAGTACTATTCCTCAGCCAGCCATGTGCCTGCCTGAGGGGATGCCTCTTTCTCAGGTTCACAGAAAGCCCAGTGAGCCGGCTTTCGCTTTGCATGCACATTTATCCATGATGTGGATAAACCACAGTTAAATATGAAGTTAAGCCGGGCGGTGGTGACGCACGCCTTTAATCCCAGCACTTGGTAGGCAGAGGCAGAGGCAGAGGCAGGCAGATTTCTGAGTTCGAGGCCAGCCTGGTCTACAAAGTGAGTGCCAGGACAGCCAGGGCTCCACAGAGGAACCCTGTCTCAAAAAAAAAAAAAAAAAAAAGAACTTAAACTCTTCTCCCAAATACGCCATGATGGTGGACATCCAAGAGATGCTTGCGTTTGGGAAACTGAAATAAAAAGGAGTCTAAGGGCTGTGAAATAACCACTGGCTGACAGAAAAAGGCAAATCTGTAGTTGGAATGCAGTCCCCGAGCTTGAAGAGATGGGAAGAACCCTTGTCAGTATGTTTGGTACATCCCACACTTGGCTTCCTGTTCCTCCTATTGCTTCCCTGTCCCCTCTACCTCCCTAGAAATAGCTCCTCTGTAGGTGTTGTCAACAGTACTGGTTGTGTTTTGTCTCCGTCACCCCCCTATCGACTCATCCCTTGTGCTCACCGACTCCCACTTGAGCGGTCTGTCTGCCGATGCATTATTGTCCTATGAAATAAAATCTCCTTGCCTCAAAAAAAAAGAAAGAAAGAAAAATGACTTCTTCGTAGAAAACTGATGATAAAAATAAAGTACATTTACTCAAGTTGAAAGATCTCTAAAACATTCTACAGGTACTTTCAGACAATTGGTTCTAGGCAACCATTGCTCTGGGATGCCCATTCTGTGAGGGGCTCCTTGAAGAGCTGCATGCCATGGTTATTGGGCTCAGAAGCACACTGATAATATCTCAGAGACTCTGCAAGGTGCTAGAGAAGTAATCCTGTTTAATGTTGGTTTTTACGTTCTTTAGTTTCTCTCTCTCTCTCTTTCTCTCTCTCTCTCTCTCTCTCTCTGTGTGTGTGTGTGTGTGTGTGTGTGTGTGTGTGTGTATTTTGCATGATGTGCACACATAATTCTGCACCTATGTGGAGATCACAGGACAACTTCTGGTAGTCAGTTCTAGCATTCTAATATGTGGGCCCTGGGGATTTCTAATGTTCTTAAATTTGATAATGAAGACCTTGATATTCTTAAGCCAACTAATACTAGGTACACCTGTGGAACATACATTATGTTACCAAGTACTAAATACATAGAAGCAAATGACTTACTAGAAAGAGTCATGGGTTTGAATTATCTCATTAGTTTCTCTCTGCCTGACTTCACAGACACTAGTCATTCAACACCTCCGGTTTCAGCATCAGCTTTCTCTATAAACTTTTCTGACCAATCTAAGCTTCCTTTCCTCTCATCAAACTGGAATTTTCTTATACTGACTTCTTCCCCACTTTGCCATTATTGTTTGCTGAGAGCCTTGTTTTGTCCCTGGCTTGAGTCCTGGTCCCCTTCTCTCATCCTTTATTATGTAGATGTTGGAACTTTTGCCTCAGATGCAGAACTTCATGCCCTGCTCATTTAATCTGGACTTTACTGGGCTTTGGAGAAACTTTAGTTTTAAGTTCAAGTATTTACATTTAAGAAATCTTATTGGAGTCATTGCCTAGTTACTCTACACTTGATCTTCTAGCCCACAAAGACTTGGCCAAATTGTCTTGATTTAATTTTCTTGGATAGTTCTTGCTATCCCTGAGCAAACACCCAATATTGTACCTTTACCAGGCCCCTTGCTCCTTCCTAAGTATGACAAGCACTGTGCAACTCTGTTTATCTTTTATGCTTAGAAACCCCTTATTACTCTTCAAAGTCAGTCCTTGAGGGCTACATCCCTGCCAGCACTATCTTCCCTTTTATGCGCATGAAGCACTTGGCGGATAGTTACATGATAACACAGTCATATTGCACTCTACATAAGCATGCGTTTGTATTTTTAAAATAGTTCAAATTCTGAATGCTGGGTCTCTGTGATGAGCTTACTGGTATTGCACTGCGGAGCAGTGGCACGCATGCGCGAGATTCTCAGGGGGTGTGAGCCGACTGAAAACAAACCAGCAGCCCTCTCTATTTAGAGCTGGAAGATATTCCCACCATCAGCTCAAAGGGATAGCATGCATGCATCTCTCTTCCTACAACATTCTATATTTTAAAATTCATGTTAGTTGTTGTTTATCTACCCCCCACCCCCTAAAAAAAAACCCCACTGAACACGGAAGTAGTTTTAGAACTCATGCCATACAACCTCCAAGAGATGGTGCTGATTGGTTAGGGTCAAAGCATATACTTCAATTCTGCTTTCCATTCTTCATGCCTTTGACGTTTCTTCTTTTACAGATGAGAAAATAGGTTTAACAAATTGCTCAAGAGACCACACAGCAAATAAGTAATATATTTAATGACATGAAGCCATGCTTTTCATTTGTTCTTTAGCACTCTTCCATCTCTTTTAATTAATTTATTAATTTATTAATTTATTAATTTATTAATTAATTAATGCATGGAGTTATATAGCCCACAATGGCCTCGAACTCCCTATGTAGAAGAGAATGACTTTGAACTCCTGACCCTCCTGCCTCTACCTCTCTAGTGCTAGGATTATGGACATGATCCACAACACCTAGTTTTATGTTGAATCCAAGGCACTGTGCATGCTAGGAAAACAATGTACCAACTCAACAATATACCTCAGCTGCCTTCCCATCCCCTAACACTAACTGAAGTCCTACCCCAAACCCCATCCCTAACCTAGCCCCAGGATACTACATTTGTTAATGTTTATTTTATTCCCGAATTTCCCTGTTGGAGAACCCAGCTATTAAGGTTGCAGTCCCCCATGCCCAGATGGTTTTCTGAGATTGGTGCAAAATGGAGGACTGCAGGGCTTCCCTTTCTCTGTCTGACGCTGTCTGGAGAGTGTCCCTGAACACAGGTATCGGGCTTTGTCTGAAAAATAACCTTGTACGGAGCTCTCTGAAAGCATAACTCCCATTCTGGCTTCTACCCATATGATAATTAGGTGTTGTATTATGTCCAACCAGCCCTTCCTGCCCAAATTGATGCTATGATGAACTAGCCATTTTAACCTGTACCCCTAAAAGTCCTTATATACTCTATTTATCCTTGGAACAATAAAGTAGATTTGTCTCACTGCAATGTTGCCTAGAAGTCTCTCCTTCACATTCAAAGTGGTCTGAACCCTGCACACCCCACCCCCACCCCCACCCTCTTCTGCTCCCTTTGTCCCTGCAGGCTGGTGGGGAGAAGGGAGGGCCACATTTCCTAGTCTCTTTAATTCGTTGGCAGTTATCTACATGTGAGGGAAGGATCCTGCAGTCTCTTTGCCTGTTCTTTTGCACACTATAGCTGCTCAACATGGGTTTGGTGAGTATTTAGCTTGTAATTTACATGCAAGCCGTATGTTTGAAATAGTTCCAAAGGCTTGTTTTTCCTCCTCCGTTTAAAATACCACTTTCTTCTCTTTAGCTTTTCATAACTAGCAGGAGCAAAGATTTTTCTAAGGGTCAGTAACCTTCAGCCCAGTTCCTGCACGGTGCATTGTAAATTCTAGACGGAGGAGCAATCTTGGATGGTGTCTCTGGACTATGCTGCTCCACACACTGGCTTTGGAATCATGAAGACTCTTCCCTTCCGCAGTTCCCAGACATTTTATGAGCACTACGTTTATAATCATGGTCTTACCAAGTGTCCTTACAAAAATCGGACACACTGCTAGTAACATCAGGAGAAGAGGATAAATTATCTCTGCAAACCCAAGTGTTGAACTTGGCGTAGCACGGCCAGCCTATCTTCCCTTCCCATATGCGGCTCATGAACATACATTTAAACAGACCAAAACCAAATAAACCAACCAACAAAAAAACAATAGCAAATAACTACCTTTTCCCCTTTATATCTTTTTCTGGGTGTCTAGAATCAATGATAGACTCTTTTCTATCTAATAGTAGCTGTTCCAGTATATCATTGTTCCAAAGAATCAAGAAATTACTAAGAAGTGTCCAAATGCTTGTGCTAATGTGACACTCAGCTCCAAATGATCCATCTCTCCAACTTCTACCTTGACCCGATGATTTACTAGCATGAGTGAAATTCTCATGATTGAAAATACATTGTTTTACAGCAGTATTTCCCCAGAAATAACAATAATACTGATAATGCCATAAATACCAACAGGCATTTCATTGTGAAATGTTTGAACAAACTGATTTCTTATAGAACACTACAATACGGAACACAACAGTTTGTCAAGTTTGTCAAGAATTATTGTTCATGGGTTATCATGCAATTAAGACAGCATTGTATTGCCTGGGTATGGAGGTGCTAAGCCCCCCAAGACAAGCACACAGGTACTTGCCCTGATCTTTCTGCCAACCCTGACTGAAGGGCCTCCCTCTCTTCTTTGCCTTGCCCCTTCTGAGTAAGGAGTCCAGTAGATTTTCAGTGAAGAGTTCCACATCTGTAAAGCAGGTAACCGCTGTATTTGCTGCTGCAGCTTGCACTGTGTCTGTGGCATCATCACTTGGCACCGAGTTTAGTGGCATAACAATCTGGTGTGTCCCCCTTTGAGTGACAAACTCCCCTTTTCTATTTATTTATTTTTGGATGTCTAGCACTTAGTTTAATGACTGGTGATTAATGTGTTCTCATTAATGTTTCTGGAGAAAGAATTGGAGCATATTTGAAAATCTGTGCAATAGATCAAGCCTGTTAATAATTCTTTTAAGAACACAGCCAGGTGTGGTAGTACATGGCTTTAATCTCAGCCATTGGGAGGCAGAGCCAGACCGAACTCCCAGAATTCAAGGCTAGCCAGCCAGTCAGTGGTGTATGTTGAAGCTGTTTTAAAACAAACAGACATCAATTTCTACATTCCGGGACATTCTTGGGAAGTAGGAAGGAAGTTTCTCAATATATAAGCACTCATTTATCTCTCTTTGGGGCTTTTAAAAATCATTTTATGTTAGATGAAAGAGAATGGAGTTTTATGAAGAAGCCCTTACCTGAGAATTCGTTCTCTCTCTCTCCTTCCTTCATTCCTTCATTCTTTCCTTTCTCTCTTGGTGATTTTTATTTACATATTTTAGTAATAATATTGGGGCTAGAGAAATTACTCAGTGGCTAAAAGCATTGCTGCTTTTGCAGAGGACCCAGATCCCGTTCCTCAAATCCACATGGCAGCTCACAGTCATTTGTAACTCCAGTTCCAGGCCACCTGATGTTCTCTCTGGCCTCTGTGAACACTAAGTATACACATAGACCTGCAAAACTAAATCATATATATATATATATATATATATATATATATATATATATATATATATATATATATATATATATGATGTCTGTGGCATCATCACTTGGCACCGAGTTTAGTGGCATAACAATCTGGTGTGTCCCCCTTTGAGTGACAAACTATTTTTCTGTATATGAGTACACTGTGGCCGTCTTCAGACACACCAAAAGAAAGCATCAGGTCCCATTACAGATGGTTGTGAGCCACCATGTGGTTGCTGGGAACTGAACTCAGGACCTCTGGAAGAGCAGCAATCATATATATATATATATATATATATATATATATATATATATATATATATATATATATGCTATATACATGTAATATATGATATAATATATATATATAGATAGATAGATAGATAGATAGATAGAGAGAGAGAGAGAGAGAGAGAGAGAGAGCATGTGTTTGTTGCACAAAGTAATAGATTCAATGCCATATTTCTATATAGGTACATTTATAGTGTCCTTGTGCTCTCCTTTAACCTGAGCATTTCTCTCAGTCCCTCATAATTCCTCTTTCATTTTTAGTTCTTTTTCAATTTCCCATGTGTGAGAAAGATGATGTGATACTTATTATTCTATGTTTGGCTTCTTTTGATTAACATATGTCCTCTTGCTGTCTTCTTTTTCTTTGTGACTGAATAGTCCCCCATTGTAGGTATAGACATGCATGCATACATACATACATATATCTCATGTATATATTTTATTCATATGTTGATGGGAATAGAGACGGAGTACTTGCCTTATCCATTGTGGATAGTGTCAAACAATAGGAAGTATGCAGCCATAGATGTTGTAATGTTTATGATGTTGGTTTCATTTCCTTGGTAATGTGCACAGGAGTGATGTGAATAGATTACACTGTACTCTTTCCTCCAGACTTTGGAAGAACTTCAGGGCTATTTCCACAGAGTTTGTACCTTTTTTTTTTTTATTTCCACCAATATCCTTGCCTTTTACTCTTTAATTTTTTTACATTTTAATTTATTTATTATTTTAGTAAAAATGGATTTTATACAATACATTCTGATTATGGCTTCCCCTCTCCCTACTCTTTTTTTGTTTTGTTTTGTTTTTGTTTTTGCTTTGAGACAGGGTTTCTCTGTGTAGCCCTGGCTGTCCTGGAACTCACTTTGTAGACCAGGCTGGCCTTGAACTCAGAAATCTGCCTGCCTCTGCCTCCTGAGTGCTGGGATTAAAGGCTTGTGCCACCATGCCCGACCCCTCTCCCTACTCTTCACAGCTCCTCACCACCTCCTTTCCAACCTAATTCAAGATCTTTCTGCCCCTCATTAGAAAGCAAACAGGTATCTATAGAGTAATAAGGAAATAAAGTACAAAGGGAGTGACAGCGGTGGGTTGATGGGAATCTGCATGTCATCCTTGAGCATAGCAGGGGCCATGCTAACTTTCTGTGTTATTCCAATTTAAGTATATGTGCTGTCAAAGCGAGCACTTGCATTTCACCTTTATAAAAGTTGCTATTTGGGGGGCTGGAGAGATGGCTCAGTGGTTAAGAGCACTGATTGCTGCTCTTCCAGAGGTCCTGAGTTCAGTTCCCAGCAACCACATGGTGGCTCACAACTGTCTGTAATGGTACCTGATGCTTTCTTTTGGTGTGTCTGAAGACAGCCACAGTGTACTCATATACAGAAAAATAAATAAATAAATCTTTTTTTTTAAAAAAAAAGGTTGTTATTCCTTCCCTTTCCAAGAAATTAGAGCTGGTTGATTGCTCTTCCCTTCCTCTTCCCCCCCACCTCCTCCTCTCCCTCTTTCCTTTCCATCAGTGTTGCTGCTGTCAACATACACCATTGTTTCATTATCCCCACGCTATCCTTCTTCTGTGGGATGACTGACAAATACAGCCTCATACCTAATCCTCACAGTCATTATCCTAAGTGCAGCAAAAGTTTTACTCCCCTTCTGTAAAATGACAAACCTGGGATTCTAAGAAGTTAGCTATGCCCCTGGCCAGTCACCCGTTTTTGGTTTTATCTATTTCTGAAGAGAGTGTAAATTCTATCCCTTGACTTCTGGAAGGGGATTTAATTGGTCTTTGATGGCTAATGCAGGTGTTCCTACTCTATCTAGCAGGCACCCTCTGAGCTCCTGAGAGGCAGGGTGGATGCTCTGGAGGCCAGAGCAGGGCTTCCTGCACTCATTCTGTGAGCATCTCCTCTAGAAACAAAATTTCCTTCTTTTCAGTTGGTTCTTCCCAATTCTTTATTTTCAACCCAACTGTTTTCTCGTGGGGTTAACTGTTATATTTCACTCTGGTTTGGCTTCACCAGTGTACCAATGATGGTGGATTTCTGGGCAATCAGACTTCAACACAGCTTTACATTTCTGCAGAACCTACATTTTAAACTCAGTTTGCCAGGCTGCTAACAAAGGCTCCTGTAGTACCGGTGCTTGACAGTTGATTCTGCCGTAGGAAGGGGAGATAAAAAGCCCAATCCAAGCCAGACATTTTCCTTCTGATTTGTTCAATTCTTAACTATCACTGACCCAGATAAATGGCAGCAGATGGACTGAGAGCTAACTGGAGGTAGGATGTGGCCACCCTTGTTGCTGACTCTCTCGGCTTACTGTCGAAGCTGACAGTCTGGGGGAGCAGAGCTATCTGTCCCCCGGGGGCATCCTGTGCTACCATGTGTTGCTGGAAACATCTCTGTGTTGACCTGTGGTCCTCTGTGGCTTTCTTGTCTCATGATTTCTAATGTTCCTGCACAGGTTCCTCTCCTTAAGTGACTGCTTTATTGCATCTTCCCCTCTGAGGCTGATTGCTAACACCTCAGGAGAAGTCCCCATTACCAGCATTTCTTCCTTCAGCCCTGCCATCTGTTCCTGGGCGTGCTTCTAATAACCACATCTTCTGTGACTTCCTTATGCCTCTACATCCCATACACTGTATGTGCCTCTCTCTCTCTCTCTCTCTCTCTCTCTCTGAAGTTGGTTCTTTTTAGGGAGGAGAACGGAAAGGAATGAGGGGGTTTATAGAAATAACGAGCATGAACTTTGCTTAAGGATGTGCCAAACCAACCCACTTACAAATCGACTGTTTTAGAGAGGCAGGTTTCAGAATTGGCTGGGGAGCTAGAAGGAAAGGATGTAAAAATACTTTGAGCTCAGCAGATATATATTTAGTTAACAGATTCAAAGAGAAGCAGATGCAGAAACCTGGAGAAGCAACCAAACCCCAGTATATGAGAATAATATATTTCAATGGGGCCTCACAGCTGATGCATGAGTAGTGAGCCCTGTCTGGGCAGATTTGAAGGAGGGAGCCCAAGAAGGCAGAGCTCATCTGAGAAGTTGGGGTCCAGCAATGTGGAATGCCTGATGTCTCTCACTGAGAAAGGCTCCAGAATCAGAAATTGCATGCTGCAATTTCCTCTAAGTCTCAGCATCAAATGGAGATCCATATGCCAGTCTGTGATGCCAGCATTGTCATCCTTGGCTGGCCCTCCAATGCCCCCGTTGCATTTTAAGACCCCTCCTGAGTGAGAGAAAGGGTGTTTATAAAAGGGATGCGCACGTGTTCCTTCACCCAATCAACACACACTGACTTGCCAGGAATCATGTTAGCTGCTTGCAAATATTGATTTGTGTTTGTATAGTGACTTAGAGTTTGCCAGCTATGTTCCAATACAAAGCTCTTAACAACTCAAGGAGTGGATTTTAATGCTTTCATCTTGCAGATAGGGTAGAGATAAGGAAGCTCAAGAGGTTAAATGACTTTGTTTAAGGTCTCAGCTCCTCGTGGAAAATCTGGCATCTAATATCTATCACTCAGTATACAGGGCATGGGATTAGTTGTTGAGATGCCAAAGATGAAAAAGACACAGCCGGTCTCTGCCCTCAGAAGATTAGAAACCAGAGTGTGAGAGCAAAGATGAACAAAGACTTAATTCTGTAAGGATGATGCAAGAGGAGACTGACTATGATAAGAGAGCTTCTGATAAGGGAAGCAGAATTGAGTGGAGACTGATAAGACTGTAAGGACTTTTCTCTTTTCAGGGCATTTGAATTGTAGTTGAGAGGAGATGAATCCAAATGCAGTCTTTTAGATGCAGAGGCATGAGTCAGATGTGGGGGCAGTGAGGGTAGTGGTGACCAAGAGGTAGAGAACAAATACTGTAATATAACACAGAGACCCTTCTGTTGTTAAGTATGGCCCTATAGTCTACGGTGTATAGACAAGGATCATTTCAGTGGCCCATCCTGAGATTTCTTCTTCGTCTCTCCCCTATAATGTGCCCATGTTCTGGCCTGTACTTGTGCGTGTAATCAAAGAAATAACTCAGCCCATTGGCTAAACGGACTGTGTATAACACTGCCCTTTACCTCCTAGGCTAGCTAATTCTTGTCCTCACTACTTCTGCCCCACCAGGGGCTCAAATTTCCTTGGAGCTAACTCTTAAAATGGCCTCCTCCTATACCTCTTCCTCTTCTTTCCTCTTTGAAGTGCCTCATAAACTTATAACCATGATGTCTGCTACTGCTGTAGTCAAATATACTTTTGACTTAGAGAAAAAAAAACCTCATGGTGTGCCACTGAAGGCCAAGGTGACCAGGATATTCATGATTGATGCCTGTGGTCCCAGTGTCATGCCTTGCTCATTCCCAACTCTCATGCATATCCCACGGCTTGTATATCATCTCTTGTAGGTTCTTAATCTGTCACCTAGTCACCTCTCTAGACCCATTCTGCATGTCACCCTCTCTGCCTATGTACACCATGTGACTTTGTACTTTTTCACTAGACTAACTTTTTCCTTTTCTTTCCATTCTACTTTCTCATCTTACAAACTGAGTTCAGATGCCCTTATGAGCAGCGACCGGGTTGTTTACCTGTCTTCTCAGTGGTGAGTCCTGGCCAGTGTTTTGTATACCAAAGGACAACATAAGTGTTGATAGAGTTTAAGTGGTGAATTATTCACCGAGACAGCATTAATTTATGGCCCTTCGGGTAAGATAAGGTGGTTCCCTTTTCTACCACTGTGTCTCCCAGGGCTTCTGTGACCTTTGGTATTTTACCCGAATGGCCCCCATAGGAAGTCTTCTTATATAACCAGGTCATAAGTTTCAGCCAAAGACACATTATCCTTCACCAGATACTCTTTGCATCTTTAATAACCACTATCCTTTCCTTTCTACTTAGTTAATTGAATGCTTGTGTCCTAGTTAAAGTAAACCAATCTAGGTCAACCAAGGGCTCTAAACCGAGAGGCAGCCATTGACTTTACCAAAGGGCTCTACAGGAAATTGCTTTTGACTCTCAGTTCAGATTATCTTACTTAAAACTAGTTGAACAGATTTTAAAAATCAAAGTAGACCATGCATTTTGAAGAGCGTGGGTCAGGGGTTTGGTGTTATTTACTCCTTTCTTGATGGTTTTGAAACGAGACAATTTCACTGTAGACCATTTTGGGTTTCTGTCTCTGTCAATACTTTTATGCAGACTAATCAATATGCTGGCCCTCGTTCTGCTTGGGAGGTGGCCAGATGAATGGCTGTCTTATTGCTATGCCTTTGTCACTCAGCATTTTTAATGGTTCTATGTTAGACTGAATTATGACCTTAAAAGTAAGCCTGCCACTATGCAAGACAGATGTATGTGTCTTCCTGACTTCTGCTCTCAAAAAGAAGTGGCAAAACCCAGCATGGCAAAGGTGGTGGTGCAGTGTTAGGTTTCTGAAGCCAGAGGGTCTTAGGCTACAAGCAGTGTATATGCTGTACTCAGCATTAGTGGCCATATTGGAATCCTCAGGCCAGCAATGGCGTAAAATGATGTTCCCAGTGAAATGACATGGCGGCACAACTTTACCATTATTCACTGGTGTAGACATTTTATTGTTTCTTTCACTTCCTGGGAGATTTTATGGATGACCTCATATCCTTTAATAAATAATTATTTGTATAGGATGGCTGGAGTTAGTCTCTGTGCAACTATAGAAACCTTCATCTATGCACTGATTCAGAAAGTTATTGCTCTTCTTCCCTTTCTCCTCCTTGACTGCCTGCTTCTATCTGTGTCCTGACTGTAAGCCCACTCATCTCATTTTTAACATGGAGGAAGAAAGAATGAAACATCTCTGCACAGGTTCTGAAAGTAACAGCTATCTCACACCATATGCATGCGCGCGCGCACACACACAAACACACACACACACACACACACACACTGTCACTTAAAATCCCAAAGGACACTGAAACTTGTAGTCTACTGGGAAACTGGAATGGAAGTCTGTCACAGAGCATCTTAATGTTTTTAGGCCTAGGTGTGTGATTTAAAGGACACCCTTTTTGTTGGTCTCAAACTAGCATGTTCCCTGAGAGATGCCTAGTCTAGAACTAGAGTCCCATGGATTGGCATCCTGTCATCGTTCTTTATGAGCTGTCAGATTTGCTTGCTTGCTGAATGGTCTTCTCTATAAAGCCTGGGTATCAGTAATGCCTCCTTCAGAAGGCTGTGATGAGGACTGGGATAATGAGTATGTGGCAGTCAGCATTCTGATTGTGAATAATATAATTCTGGGTAAATATTACCACTTAAAACTGTCTTCTTTGTTCATCATGTCACGAAACAACCTGCAAAACAAATGCTTATTTACTGTCCCGCTCAGTGGTGTTCTGGAATTTAATTTCACCACCTCTGAAAATCCAACTGTGCATTTGTATTCGCAGGTTCACCTTTGATGACCTCACATCAGTAGTCTGAAATTTGCCATTGTGACAATGAAATTTGCCATGGGGACGGGTAAGCATTACAAGGTTTCAGGTTCTGCTCTTCTTATCTTTCACTGTGGCTGCCACTAGTAGCCTCTAGTTTATTGTGTGGGTACCTTGTGTGAAGGCAGAGCCAAGCTCAGGGCCTACCAATCAGCTGGTGCTCCTCACTTATGCTTGGAGAGGCTGAGTAAAGGTACTGGAGTAAAGTAGACATAAAATTGTAGAGTTTGGGGCAAAGGTATATAAGCAATAATATGCCTCATGTCCAAAGGTTCTGAGTGTCAGAAGGTTGAAGAGTCACCCAGTATCCACAGACTTACTTTTTAGGCTGGAACCCCTGCTCGCCCCTGCATAAGCTGGGAAACCCCATCAGTCCTCCTCCCCCCAGCAATCCACCCAAGAGTTCCTATCCTACTCAGGGGCTTAATTTTTGACCATATATGGGCCCAATCTCAGCTCCTAGCTGCCACATCACTCCTTGCCTAAGCTCTATAAAACCCCCTTGCTTTAGCCCCGATGTGTGACTCCACTGACCTCCACCCATGAGATCAGCGAACTCACCTGAGAGTTGTCTCCTAGTAAATCTGCCTCTATCTACTTTTAATGTGGTGTAACATGGCCTATACCTGCTTCTCCAAGGGAGAGAGAAGGCCATTCATTACTCAGCAGTATAGAGGAGTTTCTTGTTAGCTGGCAGGGAAAACAGTGGTGGAGATAGAAGGTCAGGGCATACTAACTACAGAGGACTGATGTCCTTGGGCCTCACAGTGCGGAATGGAATCAAGCTGGATATGTAGCTTTGTTACTAGGTTGCTGGCCTCATATGAAAGAAGCCCTGTGTTTGACTGCTAGCACTGCTTTATGGCACATGAAGGTAATCATAGGACTCAGGGGCAGGAAGATCAGAAGTTCAAGGTCATCCTCAGCTACAGACTCATTTTGAAGTCAGGCTCTGATATAGGAGACCAACCTCAAAGCAAACAGAAGAAACTAACAAAAAGTGGAAGGGCAGGAGTTGTTTGTCTTTCTGGTCCTGGAATACCTCACTCAATAAGGTCTTGCTAGTTTGCAACAGATGAAGTCCATTACAGAAAACGACACATAATCAAAATGTAGAGATGTAGGACCCAGAGTCCAGTCCCAATGGATACAGTTATAAAACACTTAAGGCTAAGGGAACATTGTAATATTGTTAAGAGCCAGATTATTTGCTGAGAGATTCTGTCTCCTAGGAGTGTCAGAAGTTACACCCATACAGTCTTACCAACATGAACTGAACAGGGACATGAATAAACATGATAAACACATGTCTGACTAGACATGCTAAAGTGAACAAAGAAAAGTTCATGAGACCTCCACCCTACGCAAAGAACTACAGGCATAAGGAATGCTGAGATGGGGTGAAACAGTCCTTCCCGGGGAAGAGTACATGGATTGTTTCTTCAGTAACAATGGTCAGCCATGAAAGCATATGTACTTAGAAATGTGTGTGTGTGTCTCTTTGTGTGTGTACACAAATGCATGTATATAGCAAACATATGTATATAATTTAAAAGAGGCCATAGATTTAAAAGGTAGCAAGGAAAGATGTGTGGGATGGATTGGAGAGAGAAAATGGAAAGAAGAAATGATACAATTGTATTAAATCTCAAAAGTAAAAGAAGTAATTTTTTAAAAAGGGAAAGAAGGCTGAGTTGGTGATTGCCTGAGAAAGGATGTCAGCGACGCTGAGGAGCAATTCTGGGACCCTCCCTGTGCTGAGTTTCCTTCGCTGTAACCTTGGGGCAAATGGAATTGTTTAATTTGATCTTCCTGGGATCAGCTTGGGTAACTCTCTTAAATTATCTATACTTAGTAATTTGTGGGGAGAGCCCCATTCTTGTGTCATCTCAACCCTTTCTGAAAATCACCACAGGGTGTGGAGAGAAGACTTTAAACTGCTCCCGGTTCTCCAATCTTCTCCCACAGGTAGGCAAGGCCCACCCTTCCCCACTCCAAGTACCTGACTCCTGTTACATGAATATTTATCTAAAACACCAGTGTTGGGGCTGGAGAGATGGTTCAGCAGTTAAGAGTATGCACTGTTCTTCCAGAGGGCCTGAGGTCAATTCCCAGCTCCTGCATGGTGGCTTGTCACCTATAACTACAGTCCCAAGGAACTTAGTGCTTTCTTCTGGCCATGGCAGGAACCAGAAATGCATAGAATACACAGAAACACTCATAAATAAATAAATAAATAAATAAATAAATAAATAAATTTAAATAAGATAATAAAGAAAGAAGAAAGAAAGGAGGAAGAAAGAAAGAAAGAAAGAAAGAAAGAAAGAAAGAAAGAAAGAAAGAGAGAGAGAACAGTGTTGGATAATGGCATTAAAATATCCAGACAAGAAGGGAGTTGAGTTAATTAATAAACTCTCTCTTGTACTCATCTGGGTCAGGGCCTGACTTCATCCATCCCTCTACTTTTAGTATTTCACAGTTCCTTTACTACTTTAAAGATGAGCTTTACTACAGTTAATGGGGAAGGGTATTTCAGTATATATTCCAGTACAGGAGATAAAGACCTTCCGATCATGGAAGGGGACTTAGAGATCTGTTAGAATCCAACATTCCCCTTTGTGGAGTAGGCAAATGAAGGCTCAGAGATCTAGAGTAAAGCTCTTGAAGTTACCCAGCCAATCCTTGGTAGAGCCGAGACTTGAACACCAAGTTCCCTGTTCCAAACTCAGCTCTTTTGTTACTTGCAGTAGCTCTGCAGAAATAGGCGCACACAGATGACTCATGCCAGGCAGTAAACGGTGATAAATAACTGAATAGGTTCTGAATTGTGGGTTTTGTAAGGATCCGTTCAGCAGAGAAACCACCATGGATTGTTATTTCAACACGAAGGTATTTCCATTTCCCAGGAAAGGAATACACTGTCGAAAGGAGAAAAAAAAAATTGTACTCACTACTGAGCCTTTTATTCATGGGTTTATCCTCAAAAGCACAAAAGAACAGGACTCAGGAACAGTTATTATTTAGAAACGTTAACCTGAAACTGTGAAAATGCTAGACTTGCTTCTGTTGAGGGAGAAAATATCTATTTACTAGGAGATTAAAATAGTGGCTATTTGCATTTCTTTAAAATAGACTTTGAAAGTATTGTGATGGAATAATACACTGCCATGTGAGAGATGTGCCCACCCAATCACAGGGGCTTCACCAGCAAAAGCTAAGAACTGGAAAACGTTGGCAGGAGAATTACTGAAGCCTTGAGTCTGGCCCCACTCTGATCAATGTGTTTAGAATCTCTTATTGAACCGAGCTGCTACTGTGCCCTTTGAAGTTGGTTTTCTTTCTTTCTTTTTTTTTTTTTTCTTAATACAAGACCTGCTGACTACAGGCTTGCTTTGTTTGTTTTGTTAACCATAACAATTTCCCAGGAGAAAGGACACCACCTGATACTTCTGTCTAATCAGCAACTAGAACGATGGATCTGGAAGGCATAATTGTTTCTGAAGTCTTCCATAACTGAAATGAAAGGAAGTAAGGACCCAGTGTTTTTGCTGATGCTTTCCCTTCCTCTGAATTCAGAGTTACTGCACGCTGTGGTGATGTGTACATCACAAGGTCAGCATGGGAAATAGTGTGGTAGGATGTTGTCAAAACGTTTCTACCCTTGTACTGTAAATCCTTGATATTTTGATATCTTCTAGGTCCCTATTATAGGTTTCATAATCATTTAGACCTACTCATATACTTGGCTTGTATGTGTGTGTGTGTGTGTGTGTGTGTGTGTGTGTGTGTGTGTGTATTGCAGGTATAAGTAATTATCTGTTAATGAGTCATGTGTTATATTGCCTTTAAAGCACTTTTATTGATATTAACTGTATTTTACCCTTGAAATGTGCTATCTATAAATGCCACTTAAAATAACCTTTATGTATGCATGCCTATGGTATATGTGAACCCTCATATGCTTGTGTTTGCAGATATAGAAGGATATATGATATGGTGTGTTAGAGAAACTGCTTTGAATGGTAAGAATTGAACCTTCCATGGTAATTATTACCACAGTGACTCAATGTGGCAGTACATCCTTAGGGTTTTATCATTTGTTTTTGGCTCTTTCTTTCCTAAGTGATTATGTATGTAGTTAAGAGAATGAATTTAAAATATATCTCTTACTTTCCTAAGTGCTTAGATATGTACTTAAAAGAGTGCCATATTTTGTCAAGCTCTACTGTGTATTTTGTAACAGGAGTTTTCAAGTTGCTTCCTGGAAATGTCAACCGTATATAATCACGGGCAAAAACAAAACAGCGTTATGGGTTGTCCATAAATGTGTGTCCTGAAGACACGTGTGTCCCAAAGGATTGTGTGACACGTGCTGAAGGATTGGCTGCCAGCCGGTGGGCTTCAGGGAGGTTATGAACCTGGAGCTCATTGTCACTGATGGGTTGATACATGGATTAAAGTTGTGGCTAAACTGACTGCTGGGGTATGGAACCTTGCTAGAGAAATAGGCTCATGGCACATACCTGGGAAGGTTCTGTCTTATTCCAGTTATTGTCCTTTTCATTGTCTTTCTCTGGGTCTTGTCTGCCACAGGCAAGCAGCTTCTCTCCACCATGATGTTCCGTCTCACCACACATGGGTCCAGAAATGAAGTATCCAACTTCGTTCATGCATCTAAACTGTGAACCAAAACAAATTCTCCCTCCCTTGGCTGTTTTCTCTAGGATTTTGTCACAGCAATAGAAACCCAACACAAACAATAAGCTCATATAAGATTTGAGTGCACACTCCAAACTCTGCCTTCTTTTTTTCTGAGTGCCCTGACCCCATTGTTCCGGAAATATGAGAGTGGTAGGGCAGAGTGATGCTGAGTGCTCTAGCTGAAGAGGAAAAATGATCCAAATTCTTTTGGCTAAATTTACCACTTGTGTGATCTTGGGCAAGTTTTATTACTTCTCAGATCCTTACTTCTGTTATTGGGGAAATGGGAGTAATATCTGCTGTGTGCATTGCTGCTCTGGTGGTTAGGAGGCCCATAAATGAAAGATGAAAGTGTTTATAAAATACAGGAAGTGTGTGTGTGTGTGTGTGTGTGTGTGTGTGTGTGTGTGTGTGTGTGATACCTTATAAAATGAATCCTCATGCAGGTGGTGGAGACAGAATGGCTGCATTCATCCTGGAAATTTTATTTACAGCTAACGTTTCATTTCCTCTGTCCTCTGTCATCCAAATTTCCAAGCTCCGTACGATCCTCTGCATCCTCTGTCTTTATAGTTTTCTGTGGTATTTCCAACACTGGTTCACTATCTGGTTATTCACACATTTATTAAAACTTCATCCGGAGATACAGGATATTCAGGGATGATGATGATGATGATGAAATAGTTGAATAGACACATGAAGTACAGGTGAGGCTGAGGGAGTAAGGAACACCAGGGACAGTGAAATCCTAGAGAGGGGACAGGTTTCATATCAAAGTCATTTTCTATGTACTCGTATGGAGTCTTGCCCCCAACCACATTAAATGATGATCCAGAAACAAACAAACAAACAAACAAACAAACAAACAAACACACACACCTACTGAATTTGATAGAGTTATTCTTGGGGACACCACTGCTCCAGGTGAAAGGAAAAAATCTTACATGGTTACCATTTGGTCAGCTCGGCTAGGACAGATGGTCTAAAGGGATCTGTGTGAATAGCTCTGACTGTCTTTAGAAGAGTTTTCTGACCAGACTTAATTAGAATACTTCTTAGGACTTTGGGGTGGGGGGCTTCCTTTCAGGAAGTTCTATGCATGCTTGCAGCATGTACCCTTGGGGTGGTCTTGTTAGAACAATGTCATAGGTGTCCAGGACAACATTTCGTTTTGCTGTGACCTTTCATATGACTTGAGATGGCTCTGCTTTACGTACGGCTCTGAGGTTATCAAAGTTATAGACTGTGGCAAATTTGTCATAGGAAAGAATTCGTTCAAGCAAATTAAATCAGGGGTTGGCGGAGAGAGGGGGAGGCTGAAAGGGGGCGGGGCGACTCATCCTAGAATAGGTTAAAAAAGCAAAACGCCCAAAGTGGAAATATTAAAAATAGAGAAACATCCAGTACCAGATGGTCAGAACTATGAACAAGCCTGGGGACAAAATTAAATAAATCCTCATGGAAATATTTTGTCATCCACTGGAAGCCTGGATGGGCACCCAGAGCTGCTGAAAAGCCTCCTATGCTCCCTCTTTTATCTAGAAGCTACAGTGCTGAGAGTTGGCTGGAGTCTGACCTACTTTCTAGGAAACTTCTTATGGTTAGGAAGAAAAGAGGGGAAAAAATTGAAATGGTATCAAGGCAGTGGAATGCAGAGATAAAAGCATTGGCCTTGCTGTTAAGGAAAAATATTTTTAGCAGTAGTAACTGTCAATATTGACGGGGTGACAAGTAGCATTTATTGAGTGTTAAGTGTGCCATGTGCCTTGTTTCTTGTAATGATTACAAAACCGTGGTGTGTGTCTGCTACCACCCTTCTGATACAGAGGCACCGGTGGAGGCTCTGGCACGTCACAACTCCTAGACAGTGGGGACAGCATCTCCACCTAGTCCTCTTCCTGCTCCGTAGAACACAGTTTACACCATATGCCTTCCTGACTCATTACTCCAACTGACCTTTGGAAAGTCACTGTGTCTCCCTCAGTTTAAGTTTTTGTTTGTTTGTTTGTTTGTTTGTTTTTGTTTTTGTTTTTAACTTTCAAGTGATTCAGTTAGACTTGTCCCATCTGTTAATAACCAAGTGCGTAATTATTGGTTTAATTTCATCTCTTTCTCTCAGATGCTAACTGCGACAGGGACAGGAGCTTGGTTGGAATTCTTGTGTTCTAGCATTTAAGCACATGGTGTGTCTGGTAGACAGCAGATGTTTAGCAAAGAGTCAACAAAAGAGTACGTGTACACGGTAACACATTCCTTTCTCTGACTGTAAATTTCAATATTCAATAACATAAAAGTCAGCTGAGCCTCTCCTACACTTCAGCTTCATTTGGGGGAGGGACTTGTTCAGGTCATAGACTTGTTTCTTGGACTTGTTGAGCCAACTTCTGTAGGGTAATTTCTATCGTAGGCATTGCAATGGCTTAATCCTTACCCAAGCTTTGCTGTGTCTCATAGAAATGGCAGCTAAGCCTGTCTGAGTGTCTGTGTTGATGGCTTCCCTGAGACTGTATTGAAAGCCACCTGCTGTTAGTTGATTCTACATCTTACAAATGGACAGTTCCAGTTTGGGGGGAAAAAATGTTCAGTGACAATTTGTAGAAGTGACTCTTTTCCTTCATTAGGTTTTCCTCAGTAGAGCAAACTCGTTTCTGAAATGTTAGTTCACAAAGAAGGCCTTCTCCTTTGTCACGAGATGAATCTAGAACAGCCTCACTTCAACATCTTCTAAAGATATAGCGTCACCTTCTTTTTGATCCCAAATATCTACCGACTGTCTGATTGATCCCAAATATCTACCGACTGTCCCACAAAGGGATGGGCTTGTTCACTGACCAAGGGACCAAGTCTTTAAGTGGCTTAAAGACTTGAGTGAAGTGGAGGAAGAGAGGAACTCAGAATGACAAGTGACAGGTAAGCTTTCAACTCATTTACATTTGTGGATGTCAAGTACTCAAGCCTGGTGCGAGTGTCTTTGCTTGTCACTTTTCCTGCCAAAAGTGTAATAAAGGAAAGGTTTTGGTTCTTAGCACTTTATGTCCCCAGTGTTGGTTTCGGTTGCCAGAATACAGCTTTCTTTTGCATCCGCCGTCTAAATGCTATTCCCCATAACTGTCTTGATCTACCCAATGAGATGGTGCGATAATAAAGAACCTCTGTATTAAGAATTTGTGGGGATGGCGAGATGGCTCAGGGAATAAGAGCACTGACTGTTCTTCCGAAAGTCCTGAGTTCAAATCTCAGAAACCGGATAGTGGCTCACAACCATCTGTAATGAAATCTGTGTCTGATGACAGCAACAGTGTACTTATGTATAATAATAAATAAATCTTTAGGCCAGAGCAAGCAGGGCCAACCAGAGCGAGCAGAGGTCCTAAATTTCAATTCCCAGAAACCACATGAAGGCTCACAACCATCTGTACAGCTACAGCGTACTCATATACATAAGATAAATAAATAAATAAATAAATAAATAAATAAATAAATAAATAAATCTAAAAAAAAGAATTTGGTGTACACATCTTTAATCCCAGCACTCAGGAAGCAGAGTCAATCAGATTCTTTGTGAACTTGAGATCAGCCTGATCTACAGAGCAAGTTCCAGGACAGTCAGGACTGTTGCATAGAGAAACCCTACCTTAAAAATAAATATAAGAAAGAATTTGTGTGGAAAGTGGGCAGCCTCTTGAGTGTCTTGGCAAGGCTCTGCTTCCCTAAGAATACCTCTTCTCAGTGATGATAAGTGGTATGTGTGCACTACAACATTGTCAGCCATTCACCAGCTGATGAACAGCTGTGTTGCTCTCAGTACGGGGTTATTACGAATAGAGCTGCGCGGAACATTTAGGGTGAGCATAAGCTTCCATTTCCTCTGATACAAACACCTGTCGTGCGCCCCTCTAAACTTTCCACAGAGTTGGCTGCCCTAGTTTACAGTCTCCTTAGCTGTGAGTCCCCCCACATCCTTGCCAGCATTCGATATTGCTGCTGCTTTTAAACTGTAGCCATCTGCAGGTGTCCATTGCTACTGTACATAGTTTTAATTTGTATTCCCCCTACTGACTGATGTTTAAGCATCCTTTTATGTATTAATTTGCCATCTGTTAATTTTTTTTTGGTTGTGCATCCATTTATGTCTTTTGCCAATTGACTTTATCCTCATTTCTAAAGGACTTGTTCATGTTTCGTTTAGTTTTTTCTAATAGATTTTCAGTATTTGTTTTTTGACTTACAAATTTCTCTTACGTTCTGGATTTCAGCTCCTTTTCAGAGCTATCTTTATATGAGGTATATCTGTATATGTGTCTGAATAGAGGTATCTTTATATAGAGAGACTGTATACATCTTCAATCTGCTAGGTGATTTACTTTTTCATTCCTTTGGTAATATCTTATGAAAACGGAATATCTCAATTTTAACGTCTAGGTTATCAGAATTTTCTTCTTCTTCTTCTTCTTCTTCTTCTTCTTCTTCTTCTTCTTCTTCTTCTTCTTCTTCTTCTTCTTCTTCTTCTTCTTCTTCTTTTTTGTTTTGTTTTTGTTTTTCGAGACAGGGTTTCTCTGTGTAGCCCTGGCTGTCCTGAAACTCACTTTGTAGACCAGGCTGGCCTCAAACTCAGAAATCCGCCTGCCTCTGCCTCCTGAGTGCTGGGATTAAAGGAGTGCGCCACCACGCCTGGCCAGAATTTTTTTTTATGACTTGTACTTTTTTTTTTGGATTCTGTTGTGGCAATCTGTAACTTCTTGAAGATCATGGAAATGCTATCTTATATTTTTCCTAAAATTTTGCCACTTTTGTCTGTGCTTGAGGACCATGTGCAAGATTCTGCTATTGCTTTCTTCTGTAGTTAGAAGAATTTGCCACAAAGCCATTTGGGTGTGAGGTTTTCTTTTTGGCAGGATTTTAAATAGACAGTCATTTCTTTTAAACAGATATAAAATTGTTTAAGACTTTTTCTTATTTTCCTTTTAATTTTAGTAATTTCTAAGTTTGAGAAACTTCTCTTTTAAGTAAATTGAATGTTTTTGTGTATAATATTATATATGAAACACTTTCTATTAAACATTATTTATGTGTGTGTGTGTGTGTGTGTGTGTTTCTGTGTTTGTGTGTGTGTGTGTGTGTGTGTGTGTGTGATGAATTTGTGAACCTATGCAGGTGCATTTAGAGACTGAAAGATGACATCCAATGTCTTCCTCTTTCAGTCTTTGTATTATTGCTTTGAGAATTTTTGAATCATTATTCAGGTCCAAATGCCTTCTATTTTCTTTCATTTTTCCTTCTGTTTTATCTTTTTTCCCCCTCTGGCTTTGTTGTTTGCTTGTTTGTTTGGAGGCAGGGTCTCATATAATTCAGGTTGAGTTTGAACTTGTGTTGATAGGGGTGAACTTGAACTCCTGTTCCTTCTGCCTTCACACCTGGGGCTCAAATCCAGGGCTTAATGCATAAGGGGTAGCACTCTGACGAGCTATATTCTCAGCACAATATGCTTCATTTAATCATATAATATATGATAATTTAATCATTTAATATATATATTAATATATGTATATATTATATATATCCATGTGATTATGTTTATTCTGGTTTTGTGCATATTATTGACGTTAATTGTTTTAGCATAACAAGGCTTTATCAATGGCAAATAATGCTCTGAATAAAACTAAAAAAAAGAGTGAAAATTTAAATGTATGATTTGTGACTATGTAGAGATGCAATAAACATAGGTACTATGGGGCATGAAGCCACGATGAGCTTTGATCTAGAATGGCAGTTACTTTTTGAGATGAAAGATAGTATAAACAAGAAGTGGATTCATCACTATATAGTTAGAAGGGTATTATCATGACCTTCTTAGACTCCATATTTAGTTGTGGATCTTTAAATGATTATTATTTACTTCGTGTAAACTCTTAAGCTTTAAAACCTAAGTTTTTATTAAGTATATCAGACATGTAAAAGTAACTGCTCTATCACACAGGACCCAAGTATATTAAAAATTTGTTGTTTGTTTAAAATCTGACTTTCCTTCTTAATTATTGAAAAGAAATGCTATAACCATATATCAGGCACTGTTGCAGTCTTTTAGTTTACTCCTTTCTTTCTTTGCAGCATAAGAAGAACGCATTCCTTCATAGCTGGGCACGGTAAGTCTTATTATGTGGAAGTTTGTAGGCCTTCCTTACATTTGCATATGTAAGCGGAGTATTCTAAATCTTCACACCAAAATATAGACTCTATTCACTGTGCAAGGCCAAGTCTCAGCTTTTTTTTTTTTTTTTTCCCTTTTCTCTAACCTGGCCACAGGTCATTTTAGCACAAGAGGATTAATTGCTGGCCACTGTGAAAAAAATTATTAGGTGGCAAAAATAATTACAGCTGTGATGAATCCATTATGGCTGGGGTGGTGGTGATAATCTGTGCCTATATTTCTTGCTACTATTTTTAGTTCTTAAATTTATAAAAGAAAAACTTAATGATGCCATAGTGGTAAATAACTTCCAAATGCCAGTGGCTTATCACACACAATTTGTATCTTTCTTATGCTCTATTTCCAGTCATTCTGACCACTCTGACAAGCAAAATAGCAGCTATTTCCAATTCTGCTGGCTGGGGCCCCAGATGTAAAAGGAGCCTGGAATGGAGAAGGAGTTCCATTCTGGTCCTCAAATGACCTACCTAAACCTTCCCACCAAATGCACTTTCCAAATCTTGTCACATAGCTCTAGTCTCATTTATTTATCTGCATAGAGCACCAAGGCTAATACTAAGAAATTTGAAGTAAAACCTTTAACAAGAATATTCTGTTGAAGACTTGTCAACGGTGATGACAAACTGCTGAATCTGGAATGTGAAACAATGAAAAATAAAGATATTTGATTTAATAAAATGACATTTTTGGCTTCCTTTGTGAAAGAAAGAAAGAAAGAAAGAAAGAAAGAAAGAAAGAAAGAAAGAAAGAAAGAAAGATCCAGGATGTAGGGAGAAACTGAAAATATTTTGGGAAAACAATAGTAATGCCTACCACAGCCAACAAAAAGCCCCTGTTCCTCCAGGGGGTCCTGGCTGCGGATGTGGTAGAGCACTTGCCCAACACAAGGCTGTGAAGTAGAGGGTCTTGTTTCAGTCTCACTCCAGACTTAGATGAAAGGCCAGCCCACTTCCTTCCCTTCGCCATATGAAGCAAACTTGCTAAGGATACCGGGATAAAACTATATACATCTTCATGCTGCATAAAGACCATGTTCACCTCAAAGAATATTAAAGTGAGAGAGACCTATTTGGGGGGATTCCTGATTCACACAGAATGTATAATCTAGAACTAACAACAATAAAGAGGGTGATCGTGATGAAGCCTGTCAATAATTAGTGAGCAGTCTAATGGATTAAATCATATAATTTATTACACAAATACAATGATTGATTGATTTATAGATGAGGAAATGCAAACGTAATAGGGGCAGGACCTCGATTTTAATCTTGCATACAATAAGCCAAGGTGTTGGGGCTTTCTTTCAAATATTCTGCCTCTCCTTCCGGCAGACTCTTCCTATTTCCCCAGTTTCACCACCACACCGCTCTGTGCTCGTTTTATTTTAATGTCACCAAAGTGGTTGTTGTTGTTTTTGTCTAGACTCAGAACTCATGTCCATACTAGTATGCAGACAGAGACCATCCTTCATCCGTGACAGTTTAGCTGGCTCCCTGCTCTTTATTATATGTTCATATATTTATGTATTTTTAATCATTTGAGAATCCAAGCTACACTGAAATAATATTATTGATAAAGTATAATGGGTTATGATGTGACTCCTGACTAATCTCCTAAAATATATCAAGCCCTCCATTTCCATCATATTGGCCATTGTGGGTAGGGCTATTGCATCAATTTGACATTTCATAAGGTTGGGCCAAAAATGAGGAGAGTGGTTAGGTGTGGGAAGGAAGGACTTAAATAGAGAACGGTGAGGAAATTGGAGAGAAGCAATACTGGGAGTCTGTAACTACTCTAGAGCTGCAAAGACACTGGGAGAAAAATCATGTCCAGAGTCCAGGAAGTAGGACCAGTGATGGAGAGAAGAAAAGCTATGCAGAACATCTCTGCCTACAAAGCATATACTCTCTATCAATGGCTTGAGTCACTGGGACACCTGCTAAAGATAGAGATCATGAGAATTAAAAGAGGAGCCCCTGCCCTGTGTTCTCATCTCCTCTCTCTGATGTGTTACCAGCCCGTCCCATTAGCCAGGTCCATCCAGATGCTGATTGAAAGAGAAACTAAGAAAATGTAGTCACTAGTCTAGATAATTCTAGGAAAGGACAGAGAAAGGACTTAGAAAGAAACAATTGGTGTGTATGCCAACCATTTAGAGTTTTCTGTGACAGAGATTTTGTATAGCTCATTGGTGTCATTAAAATTTTCAGTTCTTTCCAAATATATGTTAGATGATACCATCTGTTTGAGTGATGATTTTTACTTTCAAAGTGGTTGATTTGACAGAGATATAGCCATACTAAATATATTTTATTGTTATTTAGGGGTTGTAGTTTCTGCATTGTAGATGAAAAAGAATAACGTATGGCTCATTATATCTAATTAATTATACAACCCTTTCCTCCGTTCCTTTTCCCACCCTGGTTGCCTGAAATTGTGTTATTTTATTTAAAGTTTACTCAGTATATTTTGCAACGAACACCTAAAAATAATAGTTTTCAACTGCAATTCAGGATTGTAGTCCTTCAGAGCTAAGTTGAGATTTATGACTGTGTCTATGTGACGTGAATTTACCTCCTTGAAAAAGATGAGAACAAAGTCAACTAAGCCGGTTATTGTGAGTCACAAAGAACAACACTTTCCAAATCATTTATACACTTACCATATAAGACTATGAAAAAAAAAGCCATAATAAATTTGAGGAAGGCTGCATAACTTGTCCCCTTTTTAGAGAAGTCCCAGTATTTAAAGGATTAGTGATATGTGAGGAGAATGCTCTTTAATGCAGCACTCCAAATCTAGCAGAATTCAAAAGGAGAGCTAGCTTCTACCATCACCCAGGTAAGCGGGAGTGGGTGTCTGGACCAGGGCTGAGATCACAACACTGCTGTGGTGGGTGGTGGTGACAGTGGGAACATTGTCGTTGTCTATGACTGGGGGAGGTGTTGACTTGAACAGAGAAGCAATGACAAACCAATGGAATCATGGCATGCTTAATTGTTTTGTTATTGACCAAAAGAACAATTATATCCATGACCCAGATGGACGTGCTCATTCTGGCATCATTTGTACCCATAAAACCCAAATAACTACTCACCTATAGTAATGATTAGATAATATATTGGATATACTATATATGCTGGTATATACGCATATTATTACTTCAACTTATTAATGAGGATTACTGACCTCCATATTAATAGACTTGGAGTTGCCAGTCTTTAATTCTAGCACTAAAGATGAAGAGGTAAGTAGATCTATGTGAGTCCAAGGCCTGCCTGGTTTACAGAGTTTGTTCCAGGACAGGAAGGGCTACACAGAGAAATCCTGTCTCAAAAATCCAGAAAAGATAATATACTTGGAGTTACTTGCATGATGTTCTGTTGCAACCCAGCTGTGTAAAAAAAAAAAAAAGTTTCAATTTTGCCCTGGACCTGCAGGGATAATCAGTGAGGACCCATGGCAGGAGAGAGAGAGAGAGAGAGAGAGAGAGAGAGAGAGAGAGAGAGAGAGAGAGAGAGAGAGAATGGGAGGGACAAGGGACACGAAAAATGAGAGCAAGTCAATCATACTGATCAAGCTCTGAAAACTTTAGGAGTGGCAATATAAGCATAAGCAAAAGGAGGCTCCAACGGAGGGGGGAAGAGCCCAGAGGGTCTCTGAAGGTCAGGTGGCAATCTTCAGCTCCTGGAACCAACGGTCACAGTGTCCTCTTTTCCCGTAAACATTCTTACTGTTATGACCACGGATGTTCTCTCAGGATGGTTTATGTAAGCTAGAAAACATCCACAAGGCCATGGCTGAGGCCATGGATCCCGGCACAATTTTATTTTGAAAAAAGAAATCATATAAAAGAATTGAAAAAAGTACATTCATCATGGAAGACTCCATTGTTCTAATAGACTTAACTGTGAGGACAGTCAGGGTAACCTGTAAGACCCTTACCAGAGAGAGCCAGTGGGCAGTGGGCAGTGGGCAGTGGGCAGTGGGCAGTGGGAAGAGCAGGTAGACGGAACAAACAACAGAAGATGCGCAGCATCCCACAGCAGGTGTGTTGGTCCTCTGACTCTCCCAGCCTTGTCACCTCCACTCTTCACTCTCTCAAGATATTCTGTAACCTGATAGGTTAATAACCTGATAGGTTATCCAATCCCAGCTGGCACATGTCCATAAAGGCAACAGTAAGTGTAGTTAGTAGGTGTGTGTGTGTCCTTATAGAAGGGGTCATGAATCCAAGGTGGGAGAAGCAGACGATGGAAATGATGTCAATATAGCATATTCATGTATTCATGTATGCAATTCTTTCTCTCTCTCTCTCTCCCTCTCTTTTTCTGTCTCCAGAAAGCTGAGTTCTATACCTGCTCCTCTGCTGGACAGAAGAGTGAAAGGTGTATATACCATTGATAACTGATACACACACACACACACACACACACACACACACACACACACACGCTCCATTGAGGGAGAAATTGTCTATGTATGTATATATATATATGAGAGAGAGAGAGAGAGAGAGAGAGAGAGAGAGAGAGAGAGAGACTGAGGGGTAGAATGTTGAGCCATTTGCCCCAGTTAAAATGTTCGAAAATGAAGGGACTCTTGAGTACCGAGGCAGAATATTTATTGCCTTTTATTTTGTAAAATGGGAGAAATAAGCCAAGGAAGCAGTGATAAGTCACTCAGAGAAGTAGGAGCAGCATCTGTCTATCTCAGGACCACACATGCCGAGCTTGATGAACTGTCGGGTTCTGAGCCACAGCTGGCTGCATCAGGTGGTGTGTTTGCTGGTTTGGGATCTTGTCTCAGCACAGAACAGGAAGACGCTCAGAAGCAGAATGTGTAGGATGCGCCTTCTCTTGATTCAGCACCTCGCCATCTCTTTACCAGTTCTTTTTGCTCCATTGAAGGAGGTACTATCTCTGTATGTAATTCACCTTCCAAGAGAGGAGTCTAGAGGTTTTAGTAATTGTAGTATATGGAGGGCTCTTCCACATAGCTCCCTATAATCAGGCTATCTGGTACAGCCATGAAAGGTTAACTTGGAGTCTACTCTTTTCTTTCCCAGGAACAAAGCAAAACAAAGGAAATTAAGTGTTTAGTATTTAATATACCAAATAATATTTTCATGAAATCAAGAAAAGCTTAAAATCTGGAAATCCTGAATGTTGGTAATGACACTACAAATTGCTGGACACAGCTGTGGAGGACATGGGGTTGGAGCCAACGGGGTGATAGGCAAGAAGTATCAGGCACTCAAGGTTTCAGGTGACAACAGGCTGTAAGAGAGCCTTGAAAAATATGTCACTTTAGGACAGAACCCAAAACCTAAAGGAACAACAGCAACAACAAAACACAAAGCAAACAAAACAAAACTGAAGTTGCTGCTGCTATGAAGAGAATATAGATAGATAGGACCAAGGCCTAGCAGTGGTCACTCTCACAGGGCACATGAAAGGTAAAGATGAGGGCAGTATCGCCCAGGAGATAATCATGTCAGTTATACAGTCTATATGGGAACCATTCTGGATGAACTTAGCAATGATATTTTTATGAGTCTTGCACAATTATGGTAAGAGATGAAGAACCAAGAACAATTTTGGTAAAAAAAAAAAGCTCATACTAAGTACCAATGATAGCTTTGTATCAGAGATTGAGACAGACAGACAGACAGACAGACAGACAGACAGACAGAAAAAGAGACAGAGACAGAGAGAGACAGAAGAAGAGACACACAGAGAGACAGAGACACAGAGGGGGGAGGGAGATGGAGAGAGGAAAGACAGAGAGTGACAAAAAGACAGAGAGAGGGAGGGACAGAGAGACAAAGAGACTGACTGAGACTGAGGGAGAGAGAGAATAAGAAATTTGGTTTCTTTATCCTAATTCCTAACTCGACCAGCCGAGTGTGTAGTGGTTGCAAATATTTTTTGAAGGAAACAAAAATATTTTCTCTGGAAGCTAAGCGTGCACAGTAAGAAACAAGACGTTTACAAGTGGCTCTTACAGATGATATTCTAGGAAATCTGTGTTTAATTTGCAGTAGTCTCATTATGCTAATTGGATTTGCTGTAATTTGTGCATGTCCTTTAAAAGATGGCTGAGGGTAGGTAGGAGTTAGCATGTAACCTACAGTTCTGGAAATAACCTGTTCCAAAGCATGGCCTTGTGAGGATGACTTAGGCCTTTTTATACAGTACGAAATTCCTTTTATTTTATTGTTTCCCAGGGAGACATTAACAAATATATTTACCTCAAATAGAACATTAATAAATAAAACCGAAGGAATGATTCTATCCAGGTCTAGCCTGAGGAACTGCTGTGTTTATTAAGCATAGATAAGGTTAATTTCAGGAGCACAAGCAACCTTATACAACACCAAAGCTTTCTTTGTGATCTCCCATCCATTTAACCTTCTACCTCAGATGCACTCTGATAGCTCCTGAGACCAGGTACGGAATCATATATCCCTGGGCTGGGGTAGGAGTGGCTTGGGGTGTATCTGTATCTCAGGTGAGGGTTTAATGACCATCTCTGACCCCTCGTTTTCTGAAGGAACGTTAATAGCCCTACTCATCTTGTGTGAGTCTCTTGGGTGTAATCCCAGTGGTTCTGGTTAAGATGGTAATGGCTCTTATACCCTGAGGCACCTCTCTCTTCCTTGGTTCCACTCAGGTTTGATCTATGGGTAGAATTATTTGGGAGACTGATAAATATTTCCTTTTCCTTTCTTTGTCCCACATCTGCTCAGCTGGAGTTGGAGGTTGGATTTCCCACACCCTTTAACCCTTGCTGAGCACAATTTTATGAAGATTTGAGAAGAGGGATTGTGGGATGGCTGGAGAGCTAATCCTTGTGTGCTCCTGAGGAAAATTGACGATGCTGTATTCTTGTGTTGATGGTTTGTTACAGACTGATTTTAATGAAGCCCCATCATGAGTGCTGAATAGGCTTCATAGTTGATTGAGAAACAGAAGCCCAAAAGAAAGATCAGCTGGTTTCCTTCCCAGTAGCACTAAAGCAGCTTAAGTTAAAGAGATCAGATATCCCTGAACATTGGCTTGGAAGGTTGAAGTGGTTGTCTGGTAACTTGTTGTGAGACTGCGCTTGCCTAGAGCAGCATTTCTCATCCTGTGGGTCATGACCCTTTGGGGGTCACCTAAGACCATCAGAAAACAGATATTTGCATTATGACTCATAATAGTAGCAAATTACACTTATGAGGTAGCAACAAGATAATTTTATGGTTGAGGGTCACTATAACACGAGGGACTGTTAAAGGGATGCATTAGGAAGTATTAGGAACTTTGAGAGCCACTGGCCTAGAGGTTGGCCTGTTTGTAGTACTGTATGATGATAACAGGACAGAAGTCTTGGGTCCTGGTGTGTGTTTGTGTGTGTGTGTGTGTGTGTGTGTGTGTGTGTGTGTGTGTGTCTTCTGAAGGTGACTCCTAGTATGGAGAAAGTTTACCTTGTCCAGAAATGTTCCTTATTTGTTCCCTGACATTGCTTCAGCCTGTATCCCTGGAAAATGTGAGAAGAATAACATAATCTAGTTATATACTACATCATAGTTCATGTGTTCAGAGCTAAGACTAACCAGGAGCCAAATAAATTACAAAGAGTTTACTAGGCAAATGAGAGGCTAGACAGTTAAGAAGGGATGGAGGCCCAGTAAGCTCCTGGGCGTGATCACTGCAGCCTTAGCATGGGGCAAGAGAAGACTCACTCAGAGGGAGCTCAGGGCCAGAGGATACACTGATCCCATGCAGAAGGAGCTCAGGGCCAGAGGATCCGCTGATTCCACTCAGAGGGAGCCCAGGGCCAGAGAATACACTGGTCCAATCTGCTTAAAGCCAAACACACTGTTTCAGGAAGTGGGAATTTCACATATATTGCACTGGCTTGCTTTTCTAACCATGTTTTGAAAAAGCCTCTTCTATCTAACCTCAGAGGTGAGAATGCGGGGGGCGGGGGGAGGGGGGCTGCAAGGGCCGAGGAGAAGGGCTAGTTATTTAGGGAAGTCAGAGAGAGATGATGTGAAACATTCTGGTTAAAATTGGACAGAAAGAAGCAGCAGTTAAAAGTCACTCTGTAGGAAATGAGACCAGAGGGGACATTTAAAAGCTTCCGTTTTGTCTCTGTGGAATGTCACCTTCCTGATCCTTCCATAGTAGAAAGGAGATCTGAATTTTCTCTCAGGCACTGTTGGGAGCCAGGAGAGGGCATGGTGGTATGTGCTACTGGCTCATGATCAGGAGAAGGCCTCGCGACTTGGTCATGCCTAATGATGGATTGGGTAAGAAGGAGCCATTTAGATTCCTAGAATGGTATTTTTTAATTATCTTCCTCATCAATGAGATTTAAACTTTTCTGGGAAAGATCACTGTGTAGGATGCTTTGTTAAGGTTACCTGTCTGATGTGTCAACTTCTAGACACATGAGGTTGAAGATGAAGACAAGGGGCAGAGCAGAATGTGCAGCCCATGCAAAGAAAAATATGTCCACATAGATGCTGGAAAACTGGTTTCTTCCATGGTTGACCAATACCATGCAGTCTGCTCATATGACTATACATATGAGCAATGCTAAATGGATTCAGTGGTTTTTATATACATGTATGTGTAGATACACACATGCACACTTGTGTACAATAATAATTTAAAAAGAGATTGTGAGTGTGGGAGTGGATGTGTGGAAGGAGTTGGGGGGAGGAATTGAAATTGGAGTGGGGATAAGAGAGGCAGGTGTGTTGTAGACCCTGGGCTCATGTATGGAGATCTATGACCTCCCCCATGCCCCCCCCCACACACAAAAAAGAACTTGAGAGGGGCCAGGGTGGAGGTCTAGAGTTGACATCACCTTTCAGTTGACCCTTATTGGAGGAAATAAATAGATCTGAATACCTCACTCTGATTAAATTTTGCCTGGCCAGAAGAGCTGTAAGCTTTAGTAAGGTAGATTTCTCCAAAGAGGTGAGAAACAAGTGAAATTTGTCTTTCAAAAGTGTTCCTGTTAGCTGGAGAAATGAATGCTACTGACATCCTTACCAGCTGGTACAATGCATAGCACAGTTGTCCCTCAATATCTACAGTACATTTACTGGTTCTAGACCCCCTGTGAATACCAAAACCAGAGGATGCTCCAGTTCCTTATAAAAAATGCCACAGTGTCTGTCTGCAAACACACCTCCTCCTGTATGCTGAAAATCACCTCTTACCATATCTGTCTGGTACAATCCAAATATCATGTACATGCTGTATTGTTATTACACTGTGTTATTTACAGAATAGCTACAGAACATTTCTGTCCATGGTCAAGACACATTCAACCATAAGACTGTGTTTTTGATCAAGGTTAGTTGAATCCATGGATATGGAACTCTCAGATGAGACAGGCCTAACATCCTATCGTACCCTGAAGAACTCTGAAATAGTGAATCACCCAGTCAAGTTTGAGAAAGTTGCTTTGGCCTGTAGGGTGAAAAGGAGACTGCTTGGTGCAGTTCCTATCTTCCCACTTGACACGTATCTCCTTTCATTCCCACCCTGTGCTTTCTGAAGCTTACTTACCACACTTGGCTTCTATCTTGATTTAGATATTGTTGAATACTGATCTTATTCCTTCAGTACAGATTTCTGAATCACTGACTTTTTGTCCCTCATAATGCTGGGCACATGGTAGAAACTCCATAGAGCTAGTTAAGTTTCACTGGGCAAACGTTGACTTTTATTTGAGAGATACCTCTGTGCCACACTTAATTGATACATAAAATACATTGTGGAAGTGTCAGGTGAGCGGGTCAGAGAAAGGGCGCATTAAACTGGCACCACACTGCAAACTTTGGTTGATCACAGGCCTTGGTCCTGTTTGCGTGCCACTGTAATTGAAGACCCAACAGAAGCCAAGCCTGAAGGTGACCTGCATTTGTTCCTGATATCCTCAGTCCCAGAGATACCTGGATGTCCTTTTCATTCCTCTAATTCTCTGGATCTACTCACCTCTCTCCTGCCCTGAATTTGTTGGCAAACCTTTTCTTCCTTAGTTATTTGTCTCTTGGGGTCAGAGCAGCCTTTGAACTTGTGTAAGGGAATAGATTCAAGGGTATATTAGTTGTTTTTAAAGGGAAGGTGAGGGTGTGACCCTTTTCTCCTTTTCTTTGCCTTTCCTTGCCTGGGAGGAAAAGGAAGAATGACAATCAATTTTTAAAACTGGCCTTGGAATCTAGATCTTTGTCCCCATTGATAATAACTTTGTGAATACAGACTGAGTCGTCCCCAGCTTGTCATTTTAATCTGAAAATTAATCCTACCATTCAGTTCAACCAGTTTAGAGAAGTCTAAATCCCCAGGACCCAAACTAGTTTGGTTTGGTGAATATACTACTATTTATAGATTAATTTATTTCTTTTTCATGGAAGAAAATCACATTTCTATTTTCAACTATGATCTCTAATGCTAACTCCAAAGTCTCAGGAGAATCCATCTAAGCATGGCAACATCTCTTTCTCTCTAGTATCTGAAAACCTGCAGGGTGCTGTTTTGTTTTTCCAGCCTGCCCTTGGGGGAGTGGCTGGCAGTGCTTTGCTAATGCCAATCAATTAAATCAATCAATCGATCAATCAATCAATCAAATCACCATTATGACTGGGCTACGCTGATATGAAAGAGGAGCAGTCAAACCTGGGGAACATTAGAATGTTCTTGTATAGCTAACAACTGCACTGACCCAAAGGCCAGGATGATATTGCCCATCAATCACCCTTTAGATATTCCTGCTTAATCAATGCTCACATATGCACACACTCACACACCCATCCACACATACATCCCCCCCCACACACACAAACACACAGGGGAAGAGAGAAACAGAGAAACTTGGAGACTAAACACACATGAACAATTAAACCACACTAGATAAAGCCCCAGTCTGTAAATGTAGTTCCATTTGAACAATGGCCTGATACCATCAGGGATTAATAGTTCCAACCTGTTCACAGTTCACAGTATGCTTGGATGTCCCATCTCAATATGTGTTCCTATCTTGTACTGGTAGAGAAAGGCAGAATTTTAAAGTAATCTTTCTAGGCAAGATTGGAGTTTGAAATGTTTTATTAACAATAAGAGAAACTTCAGTAGATATAAGTGCAATGCATTATTTCAATGTGAATCTGACTCTATGTTCATAGTTTATCAGGCAGTTGTGTAGAAAAATCAAAGGAAGGAAAATTGATGCCTTCAAAACACTGGAACAATGGAAAAGTACAAATTTTGATGATTAGGGGTCCCATGCAAATGTAGCAAGAAGAAGGAGTTTGTTGTCAGAAAACTTAGGTTACGTGTTTGATGCTTTCAAACTCTTAATCACTGGGTAAAACATCTACGTGGCTTAATTGTCAACTTGATATAAACTAGAGTCACCTTGGAAGAAGAAACATCAGTTGAGGAATTACCTCCATCAGTCTGGCCCATGGACATGACTGTGTGTCATTTCTTGATTAATGATTGGGGTGGAGGCCCCAGTTCACTGTGGCTGGTCCTACCATTGGGTGGGTGGTCCTGAATTGTATAAGGTAGCAAACTGAGAAAACCACAGAGATCCACTAAGCAGTGCCCCTCCACGGCCTCTGCTTCAGTTCCTGCCTCTAGGCTCCTGAGTTGAATTCCTGTCTAGGAATTATTCAACCCTATAGGTGGAAGAATAACATGAACTAACTAGTACCCCCTGAGCTCATGTCTCTAGCTGCATATATAGAAGAGGATGGCCTAGTTGGCCATCATTGGGAAGAGAGGACCCTTGGTCATGCAGACTTGAATTTCCTTCAATGATAAACTGTAACCTATATAAGCCAAATTAAACCCATTCCTCCCCCAAGTTGCTTTGGTCTGTGTTTTATCACAGTGACATAAAACAAAACTAGAACAAGATATTTGTCTTGTGAGTTAAAGTAGAAATCAGCTAGGCAATATATGTAAAGGCTTTTATAAGCTCCAATGACATAGCAGCTATTAATCATCAGTGAACCCCCGGGAAGATTTTTCTCTGTTGTTCTGGCTGTCCTGAAATTGACTGGCCTCAAACTCTAGATAGAGATCCACCTGCTTCTGCCTCCCAAGTGATGAGATTAAAGGCCTGTGCCACCAGACCTGGCATCAGTTAATCTTTTCAATACTGGCAATAAATTTCACTTTTATTATAGCAGGGTGCAAAGAACAAGCAGATTTTGAGAGATAATTAATTCTTCAATCTATCTGGCTTCTCATTAGGAATTCCTGTTAGACCACCTCTGATCCTCTATCAAAGGTGTTTCCCATAACTGGGACCCTCATGAATTCATTATTGGGACAAGATGTGTTTTCTGACTTTTCCACAGTCTATGAAGAAATTGGCATGGGACAGCTCATTTGATAAAAGAATGACGTGACAGTGGTATAAAGCTGTCTAGGTCATAGGTCATGTGCTTGGGGTCACACGGAGTGGTCTAGAATTAGAGAACAAGAAACTAAAGGTTCAGGACAATATATAAGAAATAAAAAAGAGCTTCAAGCGTAAATGGCATCAAAGGTCATTCTGCTTGTAAAGACTCATCAGAGTTCCTTTCCAAGGAAATGCTAAATAAATGCAGACTTTATAAATTCTTCTCACTGGCAATAAAATGCTGTTCCCTTGTATTACTTCTTTGGGGGGCGAGATGCATAGAGAGGAGATGGAGATTGGAACAGACCAACATGGAGGCCCTATTCTTATTAGTCCAGGGTTCGGCCAAGCATGCTAGCATGTGTTTGCAATCCTATCCCTGGGCTGTGGAGATATGAAAATCCCAGGAACTCACTGGCCAGCCCGCCTACTACACATGTGATCTCCAGGCCAGTGAGAGATCCTGTGTGTATAAGCAGGGTAGACAGCTCCTGAGGAACAGTGTCCACTGTTGTCCTCTGGCCGCCACAGGTCTAGCCACATAAGCAGCCTCTGGCCTGGGTAGCACGGTGCAAGGACTCGCCTTTCATCACCTTTGCCCCACAGCAGTATCTTAGCCCCATCTTTTGTTCTGAAGGAACTTGTTCCTGATTCATTATTGTTTTGCTGTGTGGACTCTTGTCTAATGCCTTCTTCTGCTCATGTGTGTGTGTGTGTGTGTGTGTGTGTGTGTGTGTACACTTAACATCATTATATAAATTATTCATATAGTCTTTCTCTGCCTTCCTAGTCACTATTCATGCTCTCCTTGAGCTGCTTATAAATCCCAGATTTAATGGGACCATAGTACAGGAAGACAGACTGCAAGAGGGTCATCTTATCATTAAGCTGGAATACACATATACACAACAGGTAAACCAATTTGATTGCTGCAAGATGCCACTGAATCCAGTTAAGCAACCAGCCAATTTGACTAGTGTTGGGGGGGGGGGTGACATGAGTTGGAAATCAATCAATTAAACCAGTTGGCTTAAATTGACTGGTCATTTCAGTTCCAAACACTTTGTACTGGGTAGCTACAGCCTTAGAGAGCTTCTGAAATACAGTTCCCATAGCAACTGTACAAAAGTGGCAATAAGAAGCAGTGCATGTGGAATTTATTTTATCTCCTTTGCCTGACTTCCTTTAGTCCCATCTCATATTCCCCTCGGCTCTGGCCATCTGGGCATGCTCTTTTTTTCTTAGCAGTTTTTTTCCCCCCTGTAGGAAAGAGCTCCATTTAAAATGCTCTTTCTTACTTTGCTCTGACAGGCAGTTTGAGATTGTCATCCACAACCGCGAGCTCCAGTCCTTTGATTCTCTAGTGAAATCCTCCCTCACTTGGCCCTGTCCTGCCTTGATTTCCAGGGTTCCTGTGCTATAGGATTAGAGAGTTTATTTCGAGAGGGCTTAAGACTTTTAGCCTCCACACCTGTTCTAGGTGACTTCTCCCAGGATGAGGCTCCTCATTTCACACACGGCTGCTCCCGGATACTCCAACAACCTCAAAGGAAGAGAAGCAAGCTCCATGCTTCACCTTCCTGCTTCCCATCAGCTTTCCTATCTCCACCAATGAGGGGATTCAGAACAGCCTGTGTTTGAGCACTTTACAGCGTGATGTGATTCAGCCTTGTCTATTGATCTGTATCTCGACACAGATGTTCATCTTCTGATTCCCTAAGATGTCTTCATTAGCACCTCGCTGAACTTCCTTCTTTAAATGGGTATGTGACAGAGCAGAGCAGGCTGCCTCAGCCGGACTCATTTTATGACTTATGGAAGAACTTATTTACCCGTCTTTATAAGAATTACCTCAGTGCTATTTCTGACACCCGTGTAAGGGGTGGCTCTGAATCACACGAGGAGCTACCGTCTCCCTTAACGATTCCTCCTAGGCTACATGCCACATTGGTTTGCTTTAATAGTCAAAGTCTTCTGAAACCTCATTCTAATGTTCTTTGAAATTTATGCCCAAACAAGAAATCCACAAGAACCTTCTTTTTCATCTAGGCATAGTGCCACTTGCCTTTAATCCTAAGATTTGGAAAGTAGAGACAAAAGGATATGGATTTCAAGGTCCTCCTTGACTACACAGTAATTTGAGGTCAGCCTGGGCTACATGATGACATTTTTTTCTTAGAAATAATCTTCTTCTGCTAAAATGGTTTGTTCAGTGGACCTTCAAAGCACTTTGCCATTTATAGCTGCCCGCTGTTGCTCGTGCCATGCCTTTAGGCATGTCAAAGTCTTCCTCTTCACTCGCCATTTAAATTCATAGCTCATATTAAAGCTAACTTTGAACACATTGGCATGTATATTAGGATCCCTTGGCTGTGTTTATATTGGTGTGTGGCTGTTGTCTAATAAACCAGTGCCAAAGTCAGTGGCTTAATACAATACACTTTATTCTTATCCCTGAGGGTCCACTGAACTATTCATCTATTAATTACAGTGCTAGAGATTAAACCCAGGACCGCATTCATGGTGGAATAGCACCCAGTACCCTATCATTGAGCTATATCCCAGCTCAAAGGTCAATAAATGGACTTGATTGATCTAAAACGGGTTCAGCTGGGCTGTTCTGCTTCATGGAAAGAGTCAAGTAGGGCTGAGTCTGGTTTGAAGGGGGCACAGTCACTTGGGGAATGTTCTCTTGCCCAGCCACATAAGTAGAAAACAAAACACAAATAAACAAAACCAACAAGCCAAGTAGATGAATATGATTAAGGCTTCAGGTAAAATCATATTTTTGAAAGCTCCATGGCTAAAGGAAGGTGTGTATGGCCAAGCCCATGATGAGGCTGAGCAGAGAGGTTACTCTGCCACTGTGGAAGTGGGAAGGAGAATGAGGAGTAGGTGAAGATAATGCATATTGGCTCATCACTCTCTGGATGTGGAAATGTTCATTTCCCTTGTTGTAACTTCCCCACCCAGTTATATAAACACCTCCTCTTTGAGGTCCTTACAGCATAAAAAAGGGTAGGACTGTATTTGGCTTATCATCATTTTTCTCCAACCCAGCCCCTACATTAATGACTGGAAGATACAGATACAGGAACCCAGGCTTATAGGTATCAATTATTTCACTCCATATTGTAACATCTTTAATTTTCACAAGAATTACCAAAAACTTAAGTAGAAGGTAATGAATGTTATGTATGTCTCCTGCCACTGTCTGCAACACAGTTTTCCCTGTAGTGAACAGCTCCTACAGGAATGGGACATTAGCTATGATTAATCAACTTTCATTGACAAATATCAAAGTCCATAGTCACACTTGGTATTGTGTATTATCTGGGTGTTGACAAATTTAAGATAGTCCAGACATACCATTATAATACCATTTTATTGCCCTAAAAAAATCATGTATTCTCTGCTTATTTCTCTCCCTTTCCCAATGGCTCCTGGAAATCACTGATATCTTTACTGTGCTCATATCTTTGATTCTTCTAGGATGTCATGTAGCTGGGGTCAGATAATATGCAGCCTTCTTAGCATGACTTCTCTTCTTTAGTAATCCACATCTATTAAATATATCTATGAAAATACACATGTGTTTTTCTAAGGCTCAGTAGTTCATTTATCTTTAGTGATGGGTAATATTCTATGACTACTCCAGGCAGTGAGAACCACCTGGATGCGCTAGCTTGTTTAGTTTTCTACTGATGGAATTAAGCTGTGATAAAAGTCCACCTGCAGCTTTTTATGTTAACCTAATTTTTCATCTCTCTTTGGTGAAATAGCAAGGAGTGCATCTTTTAGACTGTACAATAAAAATATGGTTATTTATTAGGATTCTACCCAGCTGCCACCCAGCGTGTCCGCCATTCTGCATTGCAAAAGCAACCAAGAGGGTTCTTGTTATGCTGCACCTTTGCTCCCACGTGGGGCATCATTGCGCCGAGTTTTGATCATTCTAATAGATGCAAGGTGAGGTTATAGTCTTTAGTCTGTATCACCAGATGCCCTATGTGGTACATACTCTGTGTCTTATTGCTCATTTGCAACCCACTTCATCCTGTCACACTACTGCACACCCACAGCCAGTGCGGCAATAGGATTAGAAGCTGGGAGAGTCGTTCTGGGATGATCTAGATGATCCGGTTCAAGAGTACTGCTAGCTTGCAATAGGCAGCCAGTGAGTGATTATTTCCAAACTCCTAGGCATTTAAAGAGCTGTATGGAGGTGATTAATCAAGATGGCAGAATATTTTTATTTGGATTTCAAAACTCAAAGCTCCAAAAATAAAAAAATGGGACACACCTAAGAGATTTTCTTGGGTGTCATTTGAGTCTATCAAAGGACAAAACTTTGGTTCTCTATTTTTACCTCTTGTACTGGCTAGTTTTGTGTCAACTTGACACAGGCTGGAGTTATCATAGAGAAAGAAGCTTCAGTTGGGGAAATGCCTCCATGAGATGCAGCTGTAAGGCATTTTCTCAATTAGTGATCAAGGGGGGAGGTCTCCTTGTGGGTCTCTGGGCTAGTAGTCTTGGTTCTATAAGAGAGCAAGCTGAGCAAACCAGGGGAAGCAAGCCAGTAAAGAACATCCCTCCATGGCTTCTGCATCAACTCCTGCTTCCTGTTCTGCTTGAGTTCCAGTCCTGACTTCCTTGGTGATGAACAGCAATGTGGAAGTATAAGCTGAATAAACCCTTTCCTCTCCAACTTGCTTCTTGGTCATGATGTTTGTGCAGGAATAGAAAGCCTGACTCAGACACCTCTGTAGAAGTAATTGTAGTAAGTATGATACATTCGGTGGTAGTCTCTGAGCTGTCACTTAGTTGTCATGACAATAGAGTCCTTTCTCTTTTTCACTCTGCCTTCTTTCTGGCATAGATTGCAAATATTTCCTTGGGAAACTGTTTGAATAGCATACTCCCAACTTGCAGTGCCTTTGATGGTCTGTGGTGCAATCAGGATTACTTCTTACAGCTGTATTGCTGATCACCCTGCATGAATCCTTGCCAGGGTTTTGTTCACAGGGAGAAAGTTAGGCCCCCTGGGGAACTCTCAGCTGCAAGGCATTAGAGTCATGGCATAGGTTTGAAGGTAAGTTAGATCTGGGTTGAATCCTAACTCTGCCATTTGATTTCATTGTAACCTTGAAAACATTTTGTAGCCACACAGAATCTCAGTTCATTTATCTGAGAAACTCACCTTCAGCAGTTTATTTAAAAATGGTATATACTGCTAATAATGTACTTAGGGAATAGCTATGTTCAACAATGCATATTTTATGTAAAAGGTACTTGGTGAATATTGATGCACATCTAACCCATCCATTCTTCCCATCTTGACTCCTATGAATGTCTACTTAATATGTGCACTTCCATTTTCCCTGATTACATCTTACATGCACTCAGTTTTTATCAACATTACAAACCATTCATCATCCAATTAATTAATAATCATATGTATAGGTATATATGTGCCCACAAATATTTATTTTGTAAAAAAAATATTTATTTTGCTTGTTAAAGAAATCTATAACTTTGGAATTTCTTACCCTAGAGAGGACCAAACTTAATCTCCATCTAGTTCAATGGTTTCAGTTGAGGATACTTTCTCTTCCCTTGACAGGCATTTGACAACTAGACAATACTGAAGACAGTTTGTTTATTGCCATGGTATGGTAGAGGACATAGTACTGACATCTTAAGGAAATCTAACTAGTTCCACTTCCAGGGGTCAAAAGCCTGGCGTATTTCTCTATATTCTACATTGCACAAGGCAACTACAGTCCCCACAGAAGTATTTGTTGGCCCCTAATTTAAGTAGAACCATAACTAAGAATTCCCAGAATCCAGTTGGAAGATGTCCTTCATGTGAAGAGTGGCCTTTGCCTAAATCCTACTCTTATAAGAATGACACTGAATTCAGACAGGGTGGAGTTACTCAATGGTTGCTGAGCAATTTTTAGTAATTTACAATAAAATTGTAAGCCTTTTTTAATTAATTTTTTATAATCATACTCATTTTAAAAATTTAAGCTCTATATTTCATTTCCCAGTTACCCCTTCACCAAACCCCCATCCCATGATATCCTTCTTCCTGGTTACCCCTTCACCATTCCCCCATCCCACATCCACCCTCCACCTCCCCTTTGCCTGTTTGAGAGTGCTCCCCTCCACACCCATACTTTCCCACTTGCCCCACCCCTCCAGCATCCCCCTATACTGTGGTATCAAATCTCCTCAGGATCAAGGGCTTCCCCTCCCATTGCTACATTTGTATCTGGAGCCATGGATCCCTCCAGGTATGCTCCTTGGTTGGTGGTCTAAACTTTGTGAGAACTGGGTAGTCAGGCCAGCCTATGTTGTTCTTCCAATGGGGTTGCAAACCCCTTCCACTCCTTCAGTACACACTAAAACATGGATATTAGCTGAGAAACTGTAAAACTTTTAAAAATGTGGTTCTAACTCATCCATTCATACTGAATTTGTAAACTTGTACAGTCACTCTGGAAATCAGTGTAGCAGTTCCTCAGGAAGATGGAACTGATCTACATCAAGATCCAGCTATACTATCCTTGGGCATATATCTGAAGGATACTTCATCCTACCACAAAGAACCTTGCTCAACCATGTTTATTGTTCTATTCATAATAGCCACAAATTGTAAACAATCTAGATGCCTTTCAACAGATGAATTGATAAAGAAGATATGGTACAGTTACACAATGGAATGCTACCTAGCTATTAAAAAATGAAAACACAAACTTCATAGATAAATGAAGAAAAAAAAATCATCCTGAGTGAGGTAACCCAGAAAGACAACTATGCTATATACTCACTTCTATGTGGATATTAGGTGCTAAGTCAATGGCAATGAAGCTACAATCAATAGAACCACAGAGGTTAGGTACAGAGTAAGATACCTAGGAAAGTATAGATAGATCTCCTTAGGAAGGGGAAATAAAATAGATGGCTATGGATAGACAGGGAAGAGTGAAGGGAATGGAATAGGAGGATCATGTGGGGAGGGGGAGAAAAGAAGAATGTGAGAGAGGGAATATGGGGAGACACAGCTAAAATCAAGGGCCATTTGAAGGTTAGTATGGAAACCTAATACAGTAGTTAAGTATACATATATATATATATATATATATATATATATATATATATATAATATTATATTAGTAGTATACTTTATATCTCTATGAAAATTATCTAAATGTAATCATCAAATTATGGGGAAAACAGTCCCAACTAGACATCACCAAATCAAGCTTCCAGTACTGGGGATGGGCTACAACTAATTGGGTTGTTGGCCAAAGGGATCTCATAGGAGCCACCAAACAATTTAGGCTGCTTCCAAGACTAGAGTTGAAGACAACATCCGCACAACTCATTGGACATGAAGAATTTGTGTTGGTAACTACATAGAGCTTTACAGGAAGGTACTCTACAAATTATCATAGCTACAAACCCTTTGATCTACAGTAGAGTCCTGTTTGAAAGATATGTTAGTATAATGGCAGCACAAAGAATTTGGGAATAACCAACCAATATCAACTTTGACTTAAGGCCAAGTCTATGAGATGATAGAAACTGGACTTGACACTGCTTGGAAGACCAAGAACCTGAAACTAGATAGCCCAGGGACCTAGGGGGAAACCAAATACCACTATTCTACTAAGATAATACATAAAACATAAAATGATTCCTAATGACATTCTGCTATATTCATCGATCAGTGCCTTGTTCAGCCATCATTGGAGAAGAAGAAGAAGAAGAGAGAGAGAGAGAGAGAGAGAGAGAGAGAGAGAGAGAGAAAAGAAGAAGAAGAAGAAGAAGAAGAAGAAGAAGAAGAAGAAGAAGAAGAAGAAGAAGAAGAAGAAGAAGAGAAAAGCTTCCTTCTGCAGCAACAGATTGGAACAAATACAGAGACCACAGCCATACAATATGTAGAAAGTGAGAGACCTTGGCATGCTCAGCCCTAAAAGGAATGTGTCCATAAAATTCCATGGAACCGGCAGAAGATGAGGTGGAAAGACTATAAGAACCATAGGGTATGGAGGGCACCAAGGAGACAAGACCCTCTAAATCTACATGATAGAGGCACAAGTGAACTCACAGAGACTGCAGCAGCATGCACAGGGCTGCACCAGATGGGGTCCTAAAGCTGAAAGGAGAACTGGACACATGCTCCATCCTAACCCAGCAGCCATCTCCTTTGATAACCATTTGCTAATGAAAAATTACTTTTCTCAAAGAGGCTTTCACAGAAGAATCAAACAAGTCTTAAGGATTGGTCACATGTCCAATAGTAGATGGGCATCAGAAAACTAATTCAACCACATCGTTGGAGGTTCTGTGTTTTATAACATCTGTTTTATTTGGTATTTTTCCATTTTTTTTTTTTNGCCATCTCCTTTGATAACCATTTGCTAATGAAAAATTACTTTTCTCAAAGAGGCTTTCACAGAAGAATCAAACAAGTCTTAAGGATTGGTCACATGTCCAATAGTAGATGGGCATCAGAAAACTAATTCAACCACATCGTTGGAGGTTCTGTGTTTTATAACATCTGTTTTATTTGGTATTTTTCCATTTTTTTTTTTTTACTTTTATTCTGCCTCTGTCTCTGTCTCTGTCTCCCTCTCCCTCACTCACTCCTTTTCTCCCTCTTTCCCTTTCTCCCTCCCCCTTCCCTCCTTCCCTACAGGTCCTTCTTGTATGTATTATGGCTTCTAATTTTGTTTCTACAGGATTCCTCAGTGTGCAAATGGGTGGTTCTCTGCATCTATATCTGTTTTGGTTTATATTTTTCCCTTTCATGGGCTCTTTTCCTTCTGTTTGCATTGTTCTATCCCAATATGTTGGTTTTTGTTTTATTTTGTTATTATTATTCTTTAGAAGTCTGTTTGTTTTCTAGTGAGAGACAGAAAGAGAGTGGATCCTGATGGGAGGAAGAAAGGGGGTGGATTTGGATGGGAGGAGAGGTAGGGAGGAACTGGCAAGAGTAGAGAGAAGGGAAAACATAATGAGGATATATTATATGAGAAAAAAATCTATTTTCAATTAAAGGGGGGGAGATGTGGTCTTAACTATACAATGGTAAGAAGCAGAAAGGCCTGGCCCATGCCTTTCATCACTCACAGCCAAAGGTGAGTGAGTCAGACGGTTCTGGCAGAGACTGTAGACAGCACTCTTTTTTTTTTTTTTAACTTCATTTTTTTCTCTTTATTAGATATTTTCTTCATTTACATTTCACATGTTATCCAGAAATTTTCCCTTACCCTCCCGCGTCCCCGCCCTGCTCCCCTACCCACCCCCTCCCACGTAATGGCCCTGGCATTCCCCTGTTCTGGGGCATATAGAGTCTGTATGACCAAAGGGCCTCTCCTCCCAATGATGGCCAACTAGGNGCCATCTCCTTTGATAACCATTTGCTAATGAAAAATTACTTTTCTCAAAGAGGCTTTCACAGAAGAATCAAACAAGTCTTAAGGATTGGTCACATGTCCAATAGTAGATGGGCATCAGAAAACTAATTCAACCACATCGTTGGAGGTTCTGTGTTTTATAACATCTGTTTTATTTGGTATTTTTCCATTTTTTTTTTTTACTTTTATTCTGCCTCTGTCTCTGTCTCTGTCTCCCTCTCCCTCCCTCACTCCTTTTCTCCCTCTTTCCCTTTCTCCCTCCCCCTTCCCTCCTTCCCTACAGGTCCTTCTTGTATGTATTATGGCTTCTAATTTTGTTTCTACAGGATTCCTCAGTGTGCAAATGGGTGGTTCTCTGCATCTATATCTGTTTTGGTTTATATTTTTCCCTTTCATGGGCTCTTTTCCTTCTGTTTGCATTGTTCTATCCCAATATGTTGGTTTTTGTTTTATTTTGTTATTATTATTCTTTAGAAGTCTGTTTGTTTTCTAGTGAGAGACAGAAAGAGAGTGGATCCTGATGGGAGGAAGAAAGGGGGTGGATTTGGATGGGAGGAGAGGTAGGGAGGAACTGGCAAGAGTAGAGAGAAGGGAAAACATAATGAGGATATATTATATGAGAAAAAAATCTATTTTCAACTAAAGGGGGGGAGATGTGGTCTTGGTTAACTATACAATGGTAAGAAGCAGAAAGGCCTGGCCCATGCCTTTCATCACTCACAGCCAAAGGTGAGTGAGTCAGACGGTTCTGGCAGAGACTGTAGACAGCACTCTTATTCTGAAGCTACTGCATAACTGGAAATAAAACACAAGCATGAGTTAACAACATAAACACTGGCTGAGTTCTCTCGCTTCTCACTTCAGCTGTCCTGTGGATGAGTTCTTGACCACTAGACAGTTGAGACATTTGAACAGCTCTCATAGTCAGTAGTCAGATGCCACAGTGAGCTGGCAGGCCCAGTCTCCCCACTCTAATCCCTCCTCTCCTTTCACCTCTTCCCATGGGGATGTGTGATGAGCCCACCTTGTATGTTACAAGTGTCATTTGGCAAAAAGGAATCCAGGTATGGACCCTGACCAATCAGAATTAGATTTAATCTATGACCGGTTGTTGCAAATGATAGAATTTTGCTGAGTTAAACAAGAAGGGTAGTTGGAAAGTAGAAATCAACAGGCAAGGTAAATAGAAATTTAAAGAGAAAAATAATGTAGTCTGGCTACTTGTTTGCCATATCTATTTTCCCTTGTGTCACCCAAAGCAAGGTCACATCTAGCTTCTTTTGTAGTGAGGTGTGGTCATGTGGGGGGCCGGCGGATTGTGGGATGAATTGATAATTACCAGTGTTATCCTGGACATTGTGAGAAACTTCATATCACTTCTGACTGGATTTGGAGGCTTAGGGCAATCTTGAAAGCTGTATGTTGAAGGTTGAAGTTCTGCCATTACTAAGTAATACAACAAGAAATCTATGAGAAGCAAGACTATATCCAGGGTCCCACATGGAAGAGGGGTAGAGAGGCATGAGGCATGAGCTGACAGGCCACAGGGCAGAAGCAGATACAAGAAGGCATCGATGACCATGAGTGAAGCGTGCATGTACTCAGTTTTGTTAATCAGGCATTTCTATTAAGCCCTATGCCAGCTGTGTCTGACAGGTATGATTCTGTTTATGGACAGCTGTTGGAATTGCCAAAGAGGTACTTGATAAACTCATGAGACTAGAAAACAATTTTATGTACGCACCCCAGTGGAAAGACTGTCTTTCCCTCTGAGAAAGCCTGGTGTCAGAGCCAGGTGCCACACCTTCGACAGCCTACACCTTTCTAGATGTTCTCTTGTTCTGCTCAAATATTTTTCATTTGTTATGCTCCTTAAGGTATCAAAGAAGTCTTTAAAAGAGGGAACACAAAAAACAAAGAGTAGTCATGCTGGGGAAAGGGACAAACAGGTCTTTGGTGAACTTTCCATTGCAGGCACCCTTGGGTTTTAATTAGGGACAGCCTCTTTTCGCCTACTTCAACGGCAGTTTCCTGAGAAACACAGGTGCCCACAGAAATAACCTGGAAATGGCCTTGGAACTTGTTTAATGTCACTGCCTAATCACTTCCCTAAATGTCACTGATTCTGAGAGCTCTTTTTATATTAGGTTTCTCTCTTGCTTCTCTTTAATCCCAGGTAGGAGACCCCGATGCATCTGTAAGGAAGAACAGACCTTTCCCCTGCTTGGTTCCACCCTGCCTTTCCCCCTGGTGTTCTGGGACAAGCTCCAGGCAGGAAATACTCAAAAGATCATGTAACATCCTAGTTCACGAAGGAATGTTAATAACTGAGATTCCTTTATTTACTAAAAATTGGAGTTTTATATATTGTTATGATTCTTCTGGGATACTGGCAATATACCAGCTTTTGGACCTTTGAACTCAGATCTCTTGAAATGTCTAAGGGTAAAAGCAGGACCTCTCAGAGCCTCTCTGCTTTCTCAAAACATCCCACCACCTTATCCAAGACTTTTATTCTACAAGCATTTCCCTAACCTACTGATAGAGTTTAGTATTGGATTTACATATACCACAAAATAAAAGTAGAGCAGAATTCATGCTTTGGGGCTTTAGCATAAAGGGATAGCACAAATGGTGTGGTGAAGGGTACTCTATTTTTTTCTCAAGACTTCAACTTTATACTGATTTAAATATGTTTATATCTTTCTCTCTTCTTAAAATGTAATATAGTTAAATGCATTCTCTCTCTTGCCCTTATTTTGGCAAAATTATTTTTGTTGAGTAACACTGGGTAAAGATTGAAAGCCTCAGTAGGAGGGCAAAGCAAGGCTTTCCTCAAACAGTCGGCTTTCTCAGGTCTGCTCAGCAGCATCAAATGCCAGTCTGTGGGACTCAGAGATGGGTAAGATCAGTGCCTGCATCTCCGTGAGTTATATGAAGATGTTTCATCTCATTGCTAATGGCAGAAGTGTAAATTAAAACAACGATGAGCTAGAAAGATAAAGGAATCAAAACATTTCATCAAAATAACTGAGTGACTCACACAGGAAGCCAGCAGGAGCAGAAAAGTAGAACAAGAGAACTGTGAGACAGAGAGAGAGAGAGAGAGAGAGAGAGAGAGAGAGAGAGAGAGAGAGAGAGAGACTGCGAAAGAGAGAAGCATGAAATAAAACAACAAGCCAATCCCTATCAAGATGACTTTGAGCATAAATGAGTTAAACTTCCTAATCAAAGGAAAGGATAGCAGGACACCTAAAAATATATGATCCAACTATTTGCTGTCAAAAGAAACACACTTTGTATTTAGAGGCAGGCTGGGAATAAAGGTTGGGGAAAGATAGGTTTCACAAATGGCGACGAAGCACAGCTCTGTGAGAGCCAGAATTCCATCAGCAAAATGGACTGTAAGTCAAGAGCTGCTGCCAGAGACGAAGAAGACCAGCAGGGTACTTTATTATAAATATAAAACAGTTGTGTGTATGTGTAAGTATCTATGTACTCAACATCAGAGCAACCAATGGGTAAAGTAAATGTTTATGGGAATTAGGAGAAAAATAGATCATGAAATATCAATAAGAGTCTCTTATGCTCTGTTTTTAACAATGGAGGGATGAGACAGAAAATCATTAAGGAAACATTAGATGTTAGATGTAAATTCTGCATTCCATATAGGTAATCAGAAATACTCTTTTTAAGCCTACATGGAGCATGTTTATCAGATCACAAAACAAGTCCTAACAAGTTTTAGAGGATTAAAATTTTATCAAACATCTTTTCTGACCACAATGACACAAAATTAGATATCAGTATCAGGGGAACTGGACAAGGCACACATTGTAGAAATTCAAAACCTTTTTTTTTCTTTAGCAACCAAAGATTCAAAGAAACCAGCAATTCAAAAGTTAAGATGCTTTGAGGTAAATGAAAATGGAAGCACAATATTCCCAAACCTAAGGAGTGTAGCTAGAGTAATTGTTAGAAGTAATCTTCTCTGAGCATCTGCCTCTGTATTTGTCAGGCTCTGGCAGAGCCTCTCAGGAGACAGCTATATCAGGCTCCTTTTAGCAAGCATTTCTTGGCATCCACAATAGTGTCTGGGTTTGGTGACTGTATATGGGATGGATCCCCAGGTGGGGCAGTCTCTGGATGGCCTTTCCTTCAGTCTCTGCTCTACACATTGTATTTACACATTGTATTACACATTGTATTTGCTCTCGTGAATATTTTATTCCCCTTTCTAAGAAGGATTGAAGCACCCACACTTTGGTCTTTCTTCTTCTTGAGCTTCATGTGTTCTGTGAATAGTATCCTAGGTATTCCCAGCTTTTGGGCTAATATCCACTTACCAGTGAGTGCATGCCATGTGTGTTCTTTTGTGATTGGGTTACCTCACAATGATATTTTCCAATTCCATCCATTTGCCTAAGAATTTCACTAATTCATTGTTTTCAATAGTTGAGTAGTACTCCATTGTGTAAATGTACCACATTTCTGTATCTATTCCTCTGTTGAAGGACATCTGGATTCTTTCCAGCTTCTAGCTATTTTCTATATAAGGCTCCTATGAACATAGGGGAGCATTTGTCTTTGTTATATGTTAGAGAATCTTTTGGGTATATGCCCAGGAGTGGTATAGCTGGGTCCTCAGGTAATACTATGTCTAATTTTCTGAGGAATCACCACACTGAGCATGGGGTCCCCAATGGAGGAGTTAGAGAAGGAGCTGAAGGGATTTTCAACCCCATAGAAAGAACAATAATATCAACCAACCAGACCCCCAGTGCTCCCAGGGACTAAGCCACCAAGCAAGGAGTACACATGGAGGGACCCATGGCTCCAGACACATGTGTAGCAGAGGATGGCCTTGTGGGGGCATCAATGGAAGGAGAGTCCCTTGGTCCTGTGAAGGCTGGATGGATGCCCCAGCATAAGGAAATGCAAAGGCGAGGAGGCAGGAATGGGTGAGTGGGGGAACACCCTCATAGAAGCAGGGGAGGGGGAGTGGTTAGCAGTCTTCTGGGGGGGGGGACCAGGAAAGGGAATAACATTTGAAATGAAAATAAAGAAAATATCCAACAAAAAATAAAGAGCCCAAGTGTAAATGAAATATTAAATAATGGAGTATTAAATAAGGTAGAGGAGGAGGAGAAAGAGGAGGAAGTCTTCTAGTGCTAAATAAGGCCCACATAAAGAAAAAAATACAGAATCAATCTGATGTTATATCTGAAGATACTAGAGAAAGTAAAGAAATAAATCAAAGTCAGAGGATGTTGAAATATGAGCAGAAATCCAGGAACTAGAGATGAACAGAGTTATAGAAAAAACTGTTTAAACTAAGAGTTTAGGTTTGAAAAATAAACAACACAAGTAGCTTTTATCTAAGCTAAGGAAAAAAAAAACTTAGAAAACCCACCTAAAATAAGAATTTAAAAAGGAGACATTATGCTTGATATTAAGAACATACAAAAGATGCCGAAAGATTACCATGAACATCAACACTGGAGATGGCACAGAAGTGCATAAATTCCTGTGTAGATGCAACCTACCAAGACTGGATCATGATGAAACAGGAAATCTGACCAGGCCAATAACAAGTGAGATGCCCCAATCAGTAATAAAACGTATTTTACACACACACACACACACACACACACACACAAATAAGCCTAGAACTTGGTGCCTCATTGATCTTATTGATGACTTTCATAAACTATTTATATTGATATCAACTCCTTCCAAATTCTTCTAGACACATTATATGAACCAGCATTACCCTGATCCTATTGCCAAAAAAAAAAAAAAAATTAAAGGCCAATAACCCCAAATAATATGGAGGCAAATGTCTTCAATGAACCAAGTTCAATCTTACATTAAAAGGAACTGGGGTTCATCCAAGGATACAAAGAAAACTCACACATGCAATCAATCACTGTGTTAATGTGAATTAATGGAATGAAAAATAAAACTCAAACACTTACCTTTATAGACACAAAAAATCCATTGCAACATAATAAAAACTGAAAATGTTTTTTTTTTCTGAAATCAGGAATAAGGCAAGGGTACTCACTCTTGTCAATTCTTTTCAACCCAGGACAAGAAGTCCTGTTCACAGTAATTAGGCAAGAAAGTAAATATAAAACACACATGGGTCCCAGTGTGCTTGCTCAGCATGTACTATGTCCTAGGTCTAGTCCCTGGCACCATATAAACTGGGCATGATGGCACACCTTGTAGTCGGGAGGTGGATGTGTGTAGAGCAGAAGTTTGGATCATCCTTGGCTACATAGTGAGTCTGACGTAAGCCTGAGACACATGAGACCTTGCTTCAAAACAAACACACATAAAGAATAAATTTCAAACAACAACCTGACTCAGAAGTGTAACTGCCAATGATAAGCTATGCAAGAAACTTTAAATACTCTATCTTAAATCTGTCAGAACTCATGAATTCAGTAAAGTTGCACAATGTAGGTCATCACACAAAATAGTTTCATCTCTATACAATAACAGCAAACAATTCAAAAGATGAATTGAGGAAAGGAGTGTCACTGCTAATACTCTCAAAAGGAAGAAATACTTAGGAATAAACATAACCAAGGAGCAAAGACTTTGAAAATCACAAACATCATTGAAATAAATTATAGCAGACATAAGTACTTAGGAAGAGATTCTATGTTCATGGATCAGAATGATGGACATTGCTAAAATATCTATACTGGCCAGAGAGACAAATAGGCTCTCCAATCTCCAGCCATATTCTAATGACATATCTTTGCATCAGAAGTAAAACATTCTTCAGATTCCTGTGAGGTTTCCAACAGACAAGTGTTCTGTCAGTAAGTGAAATTCACTGAATAGGAAGGTCTTGGAATGGTGTTCCAGATGTAATTAAGAATCATCACAGATGTTAACAAAATTACTGTTCTAGAAACTCCACTCCTCATTAATGGATATTTGAGGAAAGCAGGGAGAGATCTCCAGGCATTAATAGCCAAGTCTGGGGATCATACCATATCTGAGAAAAACATTCTCATAGGAAATACAGGGATACATATTATGTGTATTAAGAGCACTTTTTGGTAAATGATTCAAAGAAATAAAAATGTATGCCAGTACTTTGTGCATACTGTGGCATTTCTATAAATATATCATCAAGCCAAAAAAAAAAAAACAAACAGATTTATATATAGCAAAGTGGACATATTGAAACTATTTCAAACAAAAAAGCAAGACAATTATTTTATGTAAAGCTCATTAAAATTTATGGAAAGTAAACCTGCAGACAAAAGTGCTATATATTTTGCTGTACATTTCCATATGGTGATACAGTTGTGTATAACAATACAAAAAAAGGTGAATCGATACTTTAACAACATAAATAGAGAAAAGTTAAGATGAGCATCCAGAAGAACTCAGAGACCTAAAGTAAAACACTGACACTTTGCCTTGAGTATAGAGTGTAAAACTCTCAATTCAGCATGTCAAGTTAAGGATAGTAATCACCGGCTTATTGATGAACTCCGAAAAAAACAATCTCGATAAACTTCTTGGGGGAAAAAAAAAGAATTTAGGAGATAATCTAAAGCAAGATCACTTCCTTTGTGGATATCATTAGAAAGAATGTTAGCTGCACAAGAAGTCAAAGAGGCAAGGTACTGAGAGGAGTCTAGAGAAAAGGCTTCTCTGGAGGCTATTGAATTCATGATAGAAGGAAGGAGATCTATATAAATAGGCAGTTGATGCCAGTGGACTTGTTCTTTAAAAGAAATCCATGAAGGTATGGAGACTGGAGTCAGAAATCCACAGAAGGACTTGATGTGCTTCTCCAGGTCACCTGAGGCACATACTCTGTGCAAATCATCCCTCCACATGTTTTACAACAAAGAAGTGGATCACTAAGGAACATGTTGGGTGACACACGCTCATCCTTGTGGGCTCATGGGTCTGAGGGAGACTTGGGAATCTATGTTTTAGCAAGGTCTCTGGGTAGTGTTTATATTCCCTGGAACTGGGTAGTACTCATTAAAGGCACAGGAGAAGAGAATTTTGGGGCAGGAAAAAGAATGCTTATTTTGTGGTGGGTAAAAAGCTTTAAGCATGGTTGGGTGGGCAGATGTATAGACAAGTAGGTACACAAACAGATGACAGATTGATGGATAATAAACATGATAGATAATAGATGATAGACATATATATATATACATAGAGACAGACAAAGACAGATGATAGATAATTATAGATTAGCTGGGTGATAGACAAACAGATATATTGGTAGATATACTAATTAATTGCCTACCACATCTAGAAATCTGGCTTCAAAGCTTGAACAAAGAGTAACTACAATTGACACTGGTCTAAAGTAGAGAAATGTAGCTATACTTTTGACCTAAATATTTCATGTTGCCGCTGAGGGTTCACCCATTGCAGCAGGTCCTCTCAGAATGAAGCAGGGGCACAGAGCTCACTGTACTGGGAAAGCAGCAAGAACTTTACAAGACCCATTGCAAAGGAAGGGGACTTTTCTACTGGCTGGCCTTTTGTGAGATGGGATGTAGTACAGAGAGGTTTGGGACGGGAAGAGCAGGAGGAAAGTTACTAATCTGAGATAAGCCCCTACTCTGTGTCACATGCACATGACGTAGTGCTGTATCTCTGCTAAAATCTCATTTACTCCATCCCCTTCTGCCCCCAACACACTATCCCATCTGACCAGCAAATCCAGTTTATTAATCAGGAATCATCTCAAGAGTCATGTTCTGAATGTCAGAGATCTGTGCTCCTTCAATGTGTCCAGTGCACCAAGATCATGCCTGCTTCTGCTATGGATACAGCCTTGCATCTGCCCCTTTCCTAACAGTCTCAACATCACAGTGCAGATTCTCAAATAAACAATCACTGGTTTGCTAACAAGGTAATAAACCGAGTGATGATTAGAAATAAGCCACTCTGTGAATGTCAGCCATACCCGTGGTTGCCCACATGAAGAGCAGACAGAAAGAAGTACTCAGAAATAGGCATGATTGCTACGGGTAGCCTGGAAAAATGTGCATCCATTTGTCTGTCACCAGTGAACCAGGAGGTAAAGAGAAACCAGCAGACACTATCCTATCATGGGTAATTTGGAAGTGTTCGAACTGTTCCTAGAGCAGCCCGTGATAAGCTTTCTCGTTGCTCAGGGCAAAATAACCAAGGAAACTGAATTTCAAGATAATTATACTTGCTATTTTCTGATACCAATAAGAGAGAAAGTCCTATGAGTGTAAAGAGACTTTTTTTTCCAGATAGAAAAACAGATTTCTGGTTAGCCGAGAACCATCACTCTGGAACGAACTTTCTTTCTTTTCCTTTCTTTTCTTCTTTCTTTCTTTCTTTCCTTCTTTCTTTCTTTCTTTCTTTCTTTCTTTCTTTCTTTCTTTCTTTCTTTCTTTCTTTCCTTTGTATTAGATATTTTCTTTATTTACATTTCAAATGTTAACCCCTTTTCTTGTTTCCCCTCTGAAAACTCCCTATCCCTTCCCTACTCCCCCTGCTCACCAACCCACCGACTCCTGCTTCCTGGTCCTGGCATTCCCCTACACTGGGGCACCGAGCCCTCATGGGACCAAGGGCCTCTCCTCCCACTGATGACCAACAAGGTTATCCTCTGCTACATATGCAGGTGAAGCTATGGGTCTCTCCATGTGTACTCTTTGATTGGTGGTTTAGTCCCTGGGAACACTGGGGTTACTGGTTAGTTCATATTGTTTGTTATTCCTCTTATAGGGCTGCAAACCCCTTAAGCAACTTGGGACCTTTCTCTAGTTCCTCCATTGGGGACTTTATGCTCAGTCCAATGGTTGGCTGAGAGCATCCACCTGTGTATTTGTCAGGCAATGGCAGAACATCTCAGGAGACAGCTACATCAGGCCCCTGTCAGCATGTACTTTTGACATCTATAATAGTGTCTGCATTTGGAGGTTGATCATGGGATGGATCCCCAGGTGGGGCAGTCTCTGAATGGCCTATCCTTCAGTCTCTGCTTCACACTTTGTCTCTGTATCTCCTCCCATATGTTTTTTGTTCCCTCTTCTAAGAAGGATTGAAGTATCCACACTTTGGTCTTCCTTCTTCTTGAGCTTTATGTGGCCTGTGAATTGTATCTTGGGTATTCCAAACTTCTGGGCTAATACCCACTTATCAATGAGTACATACCATATGTGTTCTTTTGTGACTGGGTTACCTCACTCAGGGTGATATTTTTTTCTAGTTTCATCCATTTGCCTAAGAAAACACATGGTATGCACTCACTGATAAGTGGATACTAGCCCCAAAGCTCCAAATAATCAGGATACAATTCACAGACCACATAAAGCTCAATAAGAAGGAGGAAGACCAAAGGGTGAGTGCTTCAGTTCTTAGAAGAAGAACAAAATAATCACAGGAGCAAATATGGAGATAAAGTGTAGAGCAGAGACTGAAGGAAAGGCCACCCAGAGACTGTCCTACCTGGGGATTCATCCCATATACAGTTAACAAACTCGGACACTATTGTGGATGCCAAGTAGTACATGCTGAAAGGAGCCTGATATGAATGTCTCCTGAGAGGCCATGCCAGAGCCTTACAAATACAGAGGCAGATGCTCACAGCCAACCATTGAACTGAGCACAGGGTCCCCAATAGAGGAGTTAAAGAAGGGACTGAGGAGTTGAAGGGGTTTGCAACACCATAGGAAGAACAACAATACCAACCAACTAGATCCCCCAGAACTCCTAGGGACTAAGCCATCAACAAGGAGTACACATGGCTCCAGCTGCATATGTAGCAGAGGATGGCCTTGTCATGCATCAATGGAAGGAGAGGTCCTTGGTCCTATGAATGCTCAAAGATCCCCCAATGTAGGAAAATCAAGGGCAGGGAGGTGAGAGTGGGTGGGTAGAGGAACACCCTCATAGAAGCATGTGGAGGGAGGATGTGATAGGGTGTTTCCAGGAGGGAGGGAAACCAGGAAAGGGGATAACATTTGAAATGTAAGTAAAGAAAATATTCAATTAAAAAAGAAAAAGTACCCAGATGTCCCTCAACAGAGGAATGGATACAGAAAATGTGGTACATTTACATGATGGAGTATTACTCAGCTATTAAAAAGCAATGACTCTGGAACTTCTCATTGCACTGTCTAACCTAATTCGCACGGAACACTGGGCACACCTTCACATATTTCTGTAGCATCCTAATTATATATGATAGTCCTGTACATTCCATCAGTGTGGTAATCCATTGTAAAGCATATAGAGGCAATACCTCTAGAACACTTTGGCTATTGATTTTCAGGAGAGAGCTGTGGAATCACATAATGTCAGAGAACATATTAACCCAAAAGTCTCGTTTTGGCAGACAACTCTAAACCTTGGGAAGATATTACTAACTTGAGTTAAACTTGTATGCACTTAGGCAATCGAATGCTTCTCAGGCCGCTCATCTGCTTAGTGACTTAACATTCCAAAACAGGTGTTGAGTATACAGATGACTATGACACAGCCTCAGAAGCCAAGGATTTAGCAAACTTCCTGGGAATAAACCCATAAACAGCAGTATATTTTGGGTTCACTCTTTTGAGGACAGTATGACAGTACTTAAGTTATTTTCTTTAAATAAATTACCTTGGTCCTTCAATTAATTCTCAATAATTAATCCCACAGAAACAGACTTGGAGAAAAGTGAACATTTAGTTATAAAATGCACCCCCCACCTTAAGAGTGTTACTTAATTTCGGAATAAAGTAGGGTATCTGATACCTTGACCTCTTTGCAGTCACTTAAATCTGTGTGGAAGAAAAATATTAACATAAGAAGATGATTGTGATATACTGTTCAAAGATCAAACAGTAGCTCCCACTGGACATTAGAGATCATGAGTCTATTTTTGTAGTATGTTTTTTTCTTTATGTCCAGAATAACCTCTCAAAGTGTTACCAGTAGGCACTGCTCCTTTCCTCTTGGGTGCATTTTCTAAACACTTGGCAGTGCATACCCATTTGCCTTAAAATAACAGAAGAAAAACAATAAGATCTCTGGATATTTTGGGTTCCAGAATAGCTGATCTACCCATGCGAAGACAGAGCACTTGGAAGTCTGACCTGGATGGACACATTCATGCGTAACCCACTGAGCATAGTTTATGTGTAAAATATCCTAGAGGAAAAGCCAGAAGAAATGTTTTGTTTTTCCTACATTTTAGTGAAAGGGGAAATATACAAATAAACGTGAAAGAGCACATTGCCAGCATATGAGGGTACAGCTCAGCTCAGGGACAGGCGCTGACACTGCTGTTGGCCCTGTTGAGGTTCCTAACAGTTTCCAAGGCAGCTCCCACGTCACCTCCCCTCCCCTCCCCTCCCCTCCCCTCCCATCTCATTGTGTCCCACACTGGCAGTGTGTTTTGATGAACTTGATTCTCTGAAAATAGGTAATACAGGCATCTGTGCTGGTTCCTTATTAGACAGAACAGTAAGTTACCCAGAACATCCAAAGTAAATAATAAGAATTTAGTGGCTATTCGATTGCACCAATCTTTGTCCTCCACAACTTTCAGCCTATTAGGGAGCCATGAGCATGACATCAGCAGGAGGGACTGAGACAAATGCAGTGGGAGCACTGCACCAAGGACAGGGTGGAAACTGTACTTACCTCACGGAGACTTCCAGGCTCTCAGACAGATTAACTTGGAATAGAAGGAGCACATGCGTTCCTCTATTTATTTACTTGGCAGAAGGTGCCTTATTTTATATAGATCACATAGCCATCACTGAAGATGTATGCTATTTTTAAAAGTGTCACACCCTAGTGGAGAGAGCATCTGGCTTCTTGAAGGGCACAGTGCAGTCTGAGGAGACGCAGGGAAGGAGGTAGAAATAAAGAGTAAGCACCTCCTCATCTCCTCCTGGAAGCTTCGTCAGTTTGATCTTTGCCTCCTCTCTGAACCCAGCTCACAGAATTTCCAGGGTGCTACAATGGTTTTGTTTTACAGATGGACAATCAGAGGTTGTCTGTCAGAGTTAGAAATGTGCATACTTATAACTGCACACTTGGCAGCAGAGACATATTGCAGACCCAGGTCTGTCCAATCCCAAGCTTGTGATTTTTTTCTGTAGCACCCTGTTGGTTCCTAAGACCATACAGCATATGTGCCATGGTATCAGGTCAAAGGGATGTAGAGACCCGGAATGACAGGGCATGCAGACTTGCTGCTTAATACTGAAACTCTTCAGTGAGGTTGTGTTCGGCTTTTGTGCATTGGTCCAAGCAATGCCTGAGAGGTGGTATGGTCAGTCAGTGTAAATGTGATCGGATTCAAATGTGTCTTTGCAATTACTTAGTGGTAGTGCCCTTTAGCAGTATCCTTATCTCTGGTGCTGATGGGATTCTACTTACAGTTGGGGCAGGCAATGGACATCTATCCTGGAAGCCAATGTCCAGGAAGACTGGTCCTAGGTCCAGCACGCTTCATCCTTTACTGTGGTGTCTGCTCATTCTTGAATATCACACCCCCTGATTCCACACCCCACTCTTGTGATTTATATCCTCTGGTCCTACCATTATGGATTTGTTTAATTGAGGACAGGATATGTCAATTCTACCAGGCAATAATAAGACCACTACCTCATTTTTAGAGCCAAATTTTAAGCAAGCTTTATTCACTGCCAGGCAAGATGATAGACACTAGACCAGTCAATACTTGGTATTTGCAGAAAGAACAGCCCTGAATTATGTTAGTCCAGTGTTTATAAAGGCAAAACCTACAGGCTACATACTTCCCACTTTTGTCCAATCCAGGGCAAAAATACATCCTGACTTCCAGCAATGCCTGAGAGAGGTCATGCTCAAGCATTGTAAATCTGATTAGATTCATATATGCCTTTGCAATTACTTAGCTACTTCCAAATTCATGCATGCTTCCTGCCTATGTACCTACCACCTACGTGTGATCAAGCACATTGTGTACTTTACAGGAGTGAAAACACATGGCTTGTTATATTACATGAACAATAGTTGCCAGTATTCTAGGGAGTTATTTGCCCTTGGGCAAGTGGAGCTTACAGATTAGAGGCATTATTTTCTAGACCTCTTAAGCACAGCAATTTAAACTTAAAACATAACTGTAGCCATCACAGATACTAGTGGGTTGAGCATGACTCTTATTTTGCGTTAGAGAATGAGCACTGAGCTCAGGGTACCTAATTCCTTGATGACATCTGAACATGCAGTATCTTCTCCCCCAAGTGGTACCCTTGTTCTTCCTGGTCTTCAAAAAGCCACTTCCAGGCACCTAAGCCATCTTGATCTTGAAGACTTCTGTTATGAGAGAAATCGAGTGTCACAGTTCTTTAGGCTTTACATTCTCACCAAAGCTTAGCTCTCTAATGTTTCTTAGGCCCTAGAAGGTCACTACTTGGGTTTAAAATCATGGGAATGTAACCTTGATCTAGGAGTTAATAGAGTTCATTCTCAAAACTCACCCAATTCAATTACTCATTCTGAACTATTTGTTTGGAATTTTGGTCTTACTTTGAGTTAAAATCGGCCTCTTAGACTCAGTCTCAGACTCAGCCAGGGAGGTTGTACAACTGACCACGAGCCATACTCTGGAATTTTTATAAGATTACCCTGATTGGAAAGGGATATTTCTTATAGAAGGCTCTGTACGAGCAAGTTTTAGGCAGTATCTTCCACAAACAGTTTTGGAATTTCTACCATTCCATTTTCTTTGCTAGGAACTCTTCAGGAATTTTGCTTGTTTATTTTCTATAACCCGACACCAAATAGTTCCAGTTGCCCTATGAACAGACTGAACTTTGATCAACATGGGTTGTCCTTACTTGTAGGACCAATACTTACATTGCAGAGACTGTATAACTTCTCAGAGATTGTACCTAGTGGCTCACGGTAACTTTCCAGAATTCTATACTGGCCAGTTTGGTCGGCCCTTTGCATGGCCAGGAATCTATATACAAAGAAACTCTCCTAAATGTACCCTTCTCCCCAGTATCTGATGCTCTAATTTGGTTAAGGGATGATTTCATTCATTCCTCTGCCACCCCTCTCCATGATAATAATTGTAGCTAGACTCTCAGGCCACAGTATAAAACCTTCAGTGAGAAGTCTTCAGTGATAATTTCCTCCAGTTGTGGCCATCACCTAAGAAACTGTGAATCAGCTATGAATCACCTAGCTCTGCTATGAATCCATTAATGGATTAATTCACTGATGCAGTCAGTGCCCTCATCATCCAACTGCCTTTTCCTAGAGCCATCAGCTGGGACCAAGCCCCTAATGCAGGATCGATACTTCTCAAATCCATAACAGATCCATAGCATCCCTCCTCTTCTCCTTCCCCCACCCACTCCCTCTCATTCCCTCAATGCTTCCCCCTTTCACTCCTTTTTCTCCCATTGCTGACGCTGAGCATGGCAACCTGCCTATTGCTGTGAAGTGGTACCTTGCTGGGAGGCTAGGAGGGACATTAAGACTCTTAAGTCCTCCTTGGTTTTGCTTCCAATGAGTTAATTTTTAGATGTGGTGAGATTAATGGTAACCTTTTGTTGTTAATAAAGAATGACAGATGTGCAGATAATTTTGAATTGTGTTAATGCTATGAAAAACAAATCAGCCCTGTTGGCATAATACCTGATTTAAATAATGAATTAGCAGCACATTAAGTTTCAGTGCCTTTGTTGAAAAGTGTAAATCTGAGAGCAAGATGTGTGCGTGTGAAGTATAATACCCTAGTAATTCTGAGTTTGCTTAATTCTCTTATTGAACAAAAAGCACACATTCAGTCTCTTTGGATTTTCTGATCAAATTCTCAAGGATAAAAGTATTACACTATAAAGATCTTTATAAATTGACACAATCTCAACATAGTATAGCCTGTGATCCCCTAACAATGAGTTAGAATGTTAATTAGAGTATATATCCTTTTAGATTTTTGGTTTGTTTTCTCTATAAATTATTATCAGAAATCTACTTAAGAGAATTTTTTTCTAGTAATTGGTATCAAGTAATATTAGAAAAATGTTACCCATGTTTCCTATTTTACTCCTCCATTAGCTTTGAGCATGCTGTAGACTCTCCTCTTCCATATAGCATCTTCTGCCCCTTTAGCATCAAAGCCAGGCCAAAGCTGACTCTTTTCTTGACCATGGCTGATACTACTCCTTTGTAATTAGAAACAACTTCATAATCAGAACCAAGCTTCAACGAGTTTACATGATTCATCCAAGTTTTCAGAATTATCAGTGACTGAGCTAGAGTCCACCTATGAATTTTCTTGTTTCAGACCCATCATACTGATCTAAATTAGCAAAACAGAGGATTAGCTCCACTCAGCTCATGGCCATAGTTTCATCCTTTTTATAATTAGCCCTGGGATACACTCACCAGTTAGCTGTTTTCAATATACATCACACACTTAATCTATCTCTCCAATACCCAATAACATTTGAAGTTTGAGATTCTTATCCTTGGTCTAACTGGACCACCCTGGATTTGGAGCTAGGTATAGAAAGATTTGTATAGATTCATCCAATTATTACCAGTATACACGCTGGGAAAACCTCCAAGCCCATTTCCTTCACACTTGGAATAAGAAAACTTAAGATTGTAGAGCTGTTGCAAAAGCTGAAGCAGATCAGCTGTAGCGTGCTTGGTGTCCTTTAAACATCTGTTTTCAGTGATCGCCTCCTTCAGTGTTTCCCTTGGTGAAAATTTTACCCCATTCTCTTAGCTTTGAAGGTGCTGCTCCGAGAGAAGTGTCAGTCTAGGTGGTTTTAATTGCTACTGTAAGAGGATATTAACTAGAATTTTCCTTCTCTTCATTTTGACCAAAGTATGGAACTGAAAGACACTAGATGTCAAGGAGTACGGGAGAGTAGTCTTCCTGCTTCCACATGCAAAACTATAACAGAAGTGTTCAACAGCTTCTTTTATGATCTTGGTGTCTCAACATTGCCAGAGATAGAAAAGGAGGCCATAAAGGCAAAAGGTACAAAGACAGGAGAAAGATGTCCTAGGATTTGCTTGTGTTTTTATCTCTACCCACTGCTTTGCTTGAGGTCTAATGGGGGTTGATTAGCAGAGTTTGCTATAGTTGCTGTATGACTCTTGGTGGGGAATTGGGTTCTATCTAATTCTCATGCAGGAAATCTAGAAGACAAATGACAGATTGCTTTGGTGGCAACATGGGATGCTGGTATAATCAAATTAGTCTGCATTCTCCAAGGTCATGCAGGCAAAGATACAATAGTGTCTTTCTTGTCACGTTTGTGGGCCACGTGGAAGTGGTTATGGCAGATGTAATTGCTTCACCTCAGAACCTTTCATTGTGTTGTGATCCTACTGATTTATAATTAAAAGTATTTCTGTTCCTAAGGATTTTTAGAATGGGAGGAGACCCTTGTACTTACTGGGGAAGCAGATAGAAATGCTAAGGAATTGGAGCAGCAACTAGTCATAAACTTCAATTGAAGAGATGAGAGTCTGAAGTGTTTTCTACACCTATAAATGCCACAACTTCCTAGATTCCAAGCTAGAGTGATCCTAAGGTGTGCATGCAGCACTGTCCAGAGCGCCTACTCCATCCAGCGGGAATAAGACACAGGACAACCAGGTTTCTCCTCAGGACAGTTTACTCAGAACGTAACGTGGCCAATGGTGCATGGCGAATGGCAAAAGGCTGGCCCAGAGCCTCCCCGGAAGCAGCTACTTAAGCCCTGTCCTGGCCAATCACCGAGCTGCCCCGTGGCTCTCGAGTGACTACACCAGGTGTTCTCGGGCACAAGATCAAACAACAGCTGACACTGCCTAATGCTAATTTAAGAGTTGTTTATGCCAGTACAACTGAGACGGTCTGTGCCGTCTTTAAGGAGCAGTTGAATGGCTCCCTACACAGCACCATTTAGAAAACTCTGCCAGGAGGTCTCTAACTGCCAGAGCAGGTGAGGGAGCCATCTTGGGTCCTGGGTTCCTCAGAGACCAGTCTGCACAGGTCAGCTCTTGAACTGTGAAGGGTGAGCGAGCAGACTGCAGAAGCAACACAGCTTCTGGGACAGGCAGAAGCGACATAGCTTCTGAGATAGAACCCGTTCCAGGCTCCAGACATCTGGGCACCTTCCTCGCCAGAGGTGAAGTGCCTGCCCCAAAGAGCTCTGACTGCCTGAATAGGTGAGGGAGCCATCTTGGGTACCAGGTACCTCAGAGATCAGTCTGCGCAGGTGAGAGTGTGGACCGCCAAAGAGACACAGCTTCTGGGACAGGCAGAAGCAACACAGCTTCTGGGAAAGACGCCGTACACCGTTCTGGGCTCCAAACATCTGGGCACCTTCAGAGGAGAGGTGCCTGCCCAGGAGGACTCTAACTGCAGGAGCAGGTGAGGGAGCCATCTTGGGTCCCTGGTCACCCAGAGACCAGTCTGCTCAGGTAAGCTCCCAGACTGTGAAGGGTGAGCGAGCAGACTGCAGAAGCAACACAGCTTCTGGGACAGACCCTGTTTCGGGCTCCAGACATCAGGGCACCTTCCCCTCCAGAGGAGAGATGTTTGCTCAGGAGGGCTCTGAACACCAGAGCAGGTGCGAGAGCCATCTTGTGTCCCAAGTCCCTTGGAGACCAGTCTGTGCAGGTGAGCATGCAGACTGCAGAGCCAACACATCTTCTGGGACAGGCCCTGTTTCGGGCCTTCATCTTCAGCCAGGAGGCAGTTCTGCATGCCAGACCTCTGTGCACCTTCCCTGCAAGAGGAGAGCTTGCCTGCAGAGAGTACTCTGGCCACTGAGACTCAGGAGAGAACTGGGCTCCGAGGACTGCTGACAGAGGCTAACAGAATCACAGGAGGAACAAGCTCCAACCAGAGACAACTATAACAACTAACTCCAGAGATTACCAGATGGCAAAAGGCAAATATAAGATTCTTACTAACCCAGACACTATTGTATTCTCCAGCAAAATATTGCTGAAAGGGCCCTGATATAGCCGTCTCATGTGAGGCTATGCCAGTACCTGGCAAACACAGAAGTGGAAGCTCACAGTGAGCTATTAGATGGAACACAGGGTTCCCAATAGAGGAGCTAGAGAAAGTACCCAAGAAGCTGAAGGGTTCTCTAACCCTATAGGTAGAAGAACAATATGAACTAACCAGTACCCCCAGAGCTCATGTCTCTGGCTGCATATGTTGCAGAAGATGGCCTAGTTGGCCATCATTTGGAAGAGAGGCCCCTTGGTTAGGCAAACCTTATATGCCCCAGTACAGGTGAATGCCAGGGCGAAGATGTGGGAGTGGGTGGGTAGGGGAGCCAGGCTGGGGAAGGGTACGGTATGGGGGACTTTCGGGATAGCATTTGAAATGTAAATGAAGGAAATATCTAATTAAAAAAAAACCCAAAAAAGATTCTTACTAACAGAAACCAAGACCGCTCACTATCATCAGAACCCAACACTCCCACCTCAGCCAGTCCTGGATACCCCAACTCACCGAAAAGGAAGACTTGGATTTAAAATCATATCTCATGATGCTGGTAGAGGACATCAAGAAGGGCATTAATAACTCACTTAAAGAAATACAGGAGAACATTGTTAAAGAGGTAGAAGCCCTAAAAGAGGAAACACAAAAATCCCTTAAAGAGCTACAGGAATACACAACCAAACAGGTGATGGAATTGAACAAAACCATCCAAGACCTAAAAAGGGAAGTAGAATCAATAAAGTAAACCCAAAGTGAGACAACTCTGGAGATAGAAACCCTAGGAAAGAAATCAGGAACCATGGATGCGAGCATCAGCAACAGAATACAAGAGATGGAAGAGAGAATCTCAGGTGCACAAGATTCCATAGAGAACATGGGCACAACATTCAAAGAAAATGCAAAATGCAAAAAGATCCTAACTCAAAACATCCAGGAAATCCAGGACACAATGAGAAGGCCATCATTGGGAAGAGAGGTCCCATGTTATTGCAAACTTTATATGCCCCATTACAGGGGAACGCCTGTGCTAAGAGGTGGGTATAGGCGGTTAGGGGAGCAGGGCGGGGGGGGGGGGCGTATAGGGAACTTTTTGGATAGCATTTGGAATATAAATAAAGAAAATATCTAATTAAAAAGAATAAAAAACCCTCCATTGGTAGCTGGCTTAATAATTAATATTTCTTTTCATGGCTATTTTATCCTTTCCTAAACAACTTTTCCACTTGAGGAGTGAGATTCAGTACAACTTCTAAATACACAACTGCCATCCGAACTCTTGCCTCATGATCTAGGAGAATCAAAACTAAGACAGAAGAATATGCTTATTGAGTCTTATCAATCAGATGACAAAAAGCCCCTAACATAGTGCCATCCAGAGGCAGAGGCATGATAGTCCTGCCCAGAATAGTGAACATCTCAGGTATGGATGCACACATTGGCCAGGAATTGCATGCACTAAAGTAGAGAGTTTTGCAATATTACTGGCAGTTCTTAAGTATGGTAGCAATGGCAATTATGAAGACTGTGGGATCAACCCTTGGTCAATACTGTTGTTAGACTTTTGTTTGTTTTCAGCCAACCACCAACTAACAGCTCAGTGTGACTCCCAGAAGAGCTCCAGTGGCATTCCCAGAGACTATGTTCCCTGTAGAGGAGGGCAAAGTCAGCTTCACTATCATCTGTGTCCACTGTCTGCATCAGCTGGACTATCTGTGTCTACTGCCTGTATGAGACTATGAGAAGGGACAAGCTGCAAAGACCTCATTCACAACCCTGGACTAGGTTTTAAATTAATGGTAAAATAATTTATTCTTTAATAAATAGCGCAGCCCTGAAGCCTGACATGGAAACATTGGATGCAAATGTGAACTTTGAACCTGGAGCTTGTCCTAAGCATCTGGGCCTCTGAAATAGCTCTCCCTGCGGTGCAGTAGAAGAGTAGTGTAAAAGTAAAAGAAAAAAAATCACCACATCAAGAAAAAACAAAACAAAACAATTTAGCTGTAGAAAAAGTATCCATGGAAGCTGACCTGCAACAGAGCATGTGTGTGTGCACACACACAAAGCGTGCCCTAAATAAAGATCATGTAAAGGTCCCAGGGCACTGGCTGTGTGTGGGGAACTTTGAACTCTACACTTTTCTCCCTACCTATTGGAGGTATATGCTTTTATTTTATTTTTTTAACTTTTTTCTTTTAATTGTGGCTGTGCTTGTGAATGCTTGTGTGTGCATGTATGTGTGTGTACATGTGCAGCTATATTTGAGGGTACTTGTAGAAGCCAAAGGTCAACCTTGGTGCTGTTCCTGAGAAGTGGCTGAGAGCCCATCTGATTTTTTGCGACAAGGCTCTCACTGGCCTGGAGCTTGACAAGCAGGCTAGGTGGGCTGGCCAGTGAACCTTAGAGGCTAACAGTTCATACCATTATGTCTGGCTTTTTTGAAAAAAAAATGGGTGCTATAGATCAAACTCAGCTGTTTATACTTATCTGGTGAGCATTTTACCAACTGAGACATATCTTCAGCCTAGAAGTAAAGTACATCACCAGACACTGTTTCTACTCTTATATGTGTTTAATTTACTGTTCCTGGATGGAAGAATTTGGAAAACCCAGTGGGGCCACCAAACTCAGATATCTGTCCACAACAATAGCATGGCAGGGTCCTGTAGAAAATATGAGGCACCTTCCCAAAGACAGGTATCTTATCAAATGCTACTTGTTTTTAAGATTTACTCACAATATTCTTGGTGATTCTAGCACAGTAACTACAGTCAAAACACATGTTGGCTTCTTTGGAAAATACATTATCTGATCTAAGAAAAGAAACGTTATCACAAACAAAGGAGTTATAAGACTAATATGTTCTGGCAGAACCATGGAGAACATACTCAAATACATGCTACTAGAGTGTGGGTTCAACAGTGAAGACTCAGAGAAGAGAGGATCTTTGATCTGAGCATGTTCTTCCATTAGCTCCACTTAATTAATGTACTAGGAAAGGCTTTGGGGATTAAGTCTCCTCTGCTGCATGGAGTTTCTCAAACCTTGGGAAGTGAAGACCTATGGGAAATGAGATGAAGGTGGTGTGAGTATGTGCTGTCCTCTTTCCTCTCATGTGGAAACAGATTTCTTACATGGCTGTTGAACCTTCATTCCTAGAGTTTTCTCAAAGGACTAAATAGCAAGGAGTGAAAGAAAATAGTAGATTCCTACACAGTGAAGAGATAGTCACTGCCTGTGACAACTGAGAAAATGAGTGAATATGAACTAGACGATGAGGAAGTTGCCCATCTAGATTCAAGCTAAGCATCTTTCAGGTACAGAGGTAGAAAGGCATCATGGAACAAAGCCAATCTTAGTCAAGGTTTTTGACTCCCTTACCTGTTTGTCTTTATTGAATTCAATCCAGAGATTCAGGAGTCTGCCTAGAAATTTATGGGTGGGTGACAAGCTTAGAGGAATAGAGGAAAAAAAACACAAATATTATTTCATTAAATGCTCCAAACATTCTGTTAAGGTAGCCCAATTTTGAAGATATTCTTAAAATTATTAGATATTATATTTGTAGTTTTAAAATGGAGACCTATCTTTGAGATGAAAGATCATCGTGCCTGCCAACTTTTCTTCCAATAGCTGAGAAAATAGTTCTATGATGTAATTGGTTGAAAGTACAGTGATACCAAGCTCTACTTGATGATATTGTAAACAAGAGGGCCATTGGGATTTACTTTTTGGTTCTAAATGCAGGGGTATTTACTTTTTACAAAAGAACTCAGCAGAAGGAATTTTCATGACTGTCTACAATGTAGAGCAAGCCACATGATGTCACTGCGTTTGTCAGTAGTTCATTGTATAACAGCCATAATATCTGTGACCCAAAGCAAATGTTTTTCTTTTGCCATGTTCCTTTATAATCCAGGAAATATTTTACAGGGTATACGACTGTAGCCTGATATTAAAGAGCTCATGTAGCATGCACAGGTCCTGACTTCAATCACCGACACCATATTTAAAAAAATAAAAGAGCACAGAATGTACAGTGTCTAAAGCCACATTCAGACCTTGGAAGCTCAATTCTACCTTTTTAGCATAAACTTTCATTTTTAATGGGTGTAAATAATTTATGTTAGAATTATTTGTTCTCCAAGCCTTCTTGATTGATTCTTGGACTTAACAATTTTTCCCTTTTTGTTTCAGATGGTGTGTGTGTGTGTGTGTGTGTGTGTGTGTGTGTTTCTTTCCACATTAGAGTTTATCTTAGTTAAACTCAACTTGTCGAAAACAGTAAATAAAATTTTAATGAGATATGGGTAGAACCTGAGATATCAATTTCTTGCATTAGATAACTATAGCAACTCTATAGGGGCAAAATGTATGTCTAGACTAGTGGTTTTCAACCAGGAGTGGCTTTCTGCCTCCTTCCATTACCATTTAGACATATCTTAGGCTGTCACACTGGAGAAGGGGATTTAGTGGGTAGATCAGTGGGGTAAATGTCTGCATCAGCTTCCTCCTGCTGTCTAAGCAATTACCTGACTTAACAGCAAGACCAGCACCTACCTGTTACTTCTTGGTTCTGTCAATCAGAAGTCTGACAGAATGGTAGAAGTCAATCTATATTAATCTCTCTGCTTAGGGTCTCATGGCACAGAATCACAGAATCCAGGTGTCAGCCAGGCTGGCCTCTTAGCTGGGGACTCTGGAAGAATCTATCTCATGTTTTCCAGGTTGAAACAGAACAGAATTCAGTTTTTTGAAGATGTGATAAATCCCCACTTCTTTATGGCTGTTACCCACAGGTTTTGTCCTCACTTAAGCTGTACCCATATGAACTTGCTTCTGGCTCTCTACATTTTATAAATCAAAAGTGAAGCATTGAATATCCACATGTCTTGAATAGCTGACTTACTCTTGTGTTGCTAGTAAGGGACACCCTTCTTTGCAAGAGCTTCTCTGATTGGATTTGCCATATCTGAATTATTTGATTTTTTACAGTTAAATATTCTGTCCTTTAATTATACCTACAGGAATTTTCTCACAGCAGTACCTAGATTGTTTATTTGTTTGTTTGTTTGTTTTTTCTGAGTAACCATTGGATTTAACCTTGGGGAACCATCTTTAGAAGTCTGCTTATTATAATACCCTACAGTGCACAAGACAGGCTTTTATAACCAAAACTTTTATCTGGTTCTACATTTCAATAACATTTGGTCTAGGCATATCCTTTGGTGTATGGTGAAAGTATTTCTACTTTTCTGTCTCATGAATAGAAGATTCACAATCCACAGCAGTTGAAAGAAACATATGTTACTGGGTTTCTGATCACAATCCAGAGCCCCCATAACTATGGGTCACAAAGATGTTATCGATTATTTGACATCTGTCAGTCCATCTATTTTTACCCATCTGCCTCAATTAGCTTAGTTGATGTTTTCTATTCTTAGATAAAGGGATGCTTTACAGGATATTTAATTGAAAACTTAAGGAGTGAAGAAATTTTTTGTACTTGGACAGATAAACAGATTATAAGTATGTGTGTGACTAGGATATAAATACTCGATTTTAGAGACTTCCCTATGGTCTCTCACAGCATAATTTGTGCCACACAGTAGCCACACAGTAGGTATTTGTTTAATGTACAAACTTCTAAGGACAATGTAGCATGAAAAGCATCTTGATGTTGTTATGTCCAGATTTAATTGGCTCTGAGACTTTATCAGAGACCTTTTGAGGTATAAAAGAGATGAAATAGGAGGTTGGGAAGACAACTTAGTTCATAAGGTGCCTGCCACACAAGCTTGAGGAGCACACACAGTTTTGAGTATGGTGGTATGCATTTGCAATCCCAGCATTGGTGAGGCAGAGACTTAGTTCATTCCTGGGACTCAGTGGCCAGCTAGCCTATCCTGATTGGCAAGCCCTTGAGGTCCAGTGAAAAACCTTACCAGCTCCTGAGAAATAACAGCTGAGGTTGACCTCTGGCCTGTGCATCATCTCCTCTCTGTCTCTGCTCCATATACACATATGCATAAGGATGTACACACTTACATGAATGTATACATACATGAATGTACCCACACACCTGTACTCTCCTGCACATACATACAATTGTACATAAATACTCATGTAAAACAGGAAGTTATTTGACTTTGAGCCAAAGTCATGTTTTTTGTGCATTTTTAGGTTACAGAAACCACTTGGTTCAAATTCCCACCCAGTAAGCTGTTTGTTTGACACTCCTGAGGAATCTAGTTCATATCTGAGACCTTCCAGATGGATCAACCAAGAGGCATATTCTTCAAAAGTAATCCACAAAGCATGTTTTTTGTATGCTCTCTGAACAAAGTTTGGAACATAGTAGACCTCTTTGCATACTTTAAGTTGCCATGTAAAACCCTTGTACATAAATGTAGTAGTTGCAAAGGATGTGGTTTCTAATATATTCCATAGCCTATATGGTACCTATTTTACCAGTTGGAGCAATACGTAAAACTCATTCACCTTGTAGACTGTCTCCAATACTGGTGGGAAAATCCATTTCAAATAATCAATAGAAGCAGTCTAGCTAGGGCTGCTTTTTTTTTTCTTCAAGAGAAAAAGGGTTCATTTTTCCATTTAAATGAACCACAATATTTTCATCTCAATGACAAGTTACCTTTCAATTTCAAAATAAATGAATGTATAGACAGATAAGACATATAGCCTTAAAATGAGTTTGTCCCCTATGTGATCTAAAGTATAATTCCTTCAAGAACTTGTTACATATTGTGTTGTTGTTAGGTTGTTTGGTTGGTTGTTTGGTTTTGGTCTTTCGTTTTTGTGCTCCTGCTATTGCTGTTATTGTGTCTCTGCTAGTTAAGAGTCAAGATTGATGGTTGATAAGACAAGTCCACCTTTTGTGAAATAGGAGAAGTGAGAGGGGCAACAAAATATAAAATTTAACCCCCAATAGATGCATGTGTGTAGAAAAGGTAGCACAGGTGTGGAAGACTGGAAATACTTTCCTTAAAAGTATATATACACTATATCCTCCTGGATACTTTTAAAATGTACTCTTAAGAACGTATTTCCTCCAGTTTAAATACTACTAGGTAATAACTTACTATGTGCTTGGAGAAGTGCTCACAGTATGGAGATGGTGAGTTGCAATGTATTTCTTACCATAAGTTCATTCTACTGTGGATCAGTATCTCAATCCCTATTGACCACTGACATTGGAAGATGCTGCGGTACACCCATTCCTTAGCATTGAATCCCTAAGATTCATATCTCAGGCCCATGGCTGGGCATCATTCTTCATCACTACCACTACCATTATCATATTTTCTAATATTATATAATGTTATATATTATTTTCAGTCCTCTCATCTCTATTCACCTTTACACAAAGTATTCTAAAACTCAAAATGAATATTTTCCTATATTTTGATATCTAAAACAGGATAAAACACCGATGTTTATGATTTTCCTTATAATGTAAACACTATTCTTTTTAAAATGTTTGCTGTGTGGTTGGTACTTGAAATAGTCCTAAAAGGAGAATATTATCATTATCATTCCTATCTTCAATTTACAGGCAGGAAAATTGAGTTGGAGAAGACCTAAATTGACTAAACAAAATCAAGAAGTTCACTGTGTGCCATGTTTAGCAATTGGTTAATTTATTACTGCTGGATGAGTAGTTGATTCAACGGTAACATGATACCATACAGATATATCTCTGTAGGTGTTCAGAAGGAAGAGCAGAAGAGATAAGAATAGACAAAATGACAGAGTCATCTGCACAGTCTCTGATGACTTCACTGGACAGCTAGGAGGCTTTTGTCATGCATATGGAGCGAGAGTCTATAATGACCTCAGTGACCTAATGCAGTGCAATGGCTTCCAGACTGGACTCCTCATCCACAGGAGTCTGTGGAGGTCCGTGGCCTGCTGCAGAAAAGGGGGTCCAAACAAAAAGGACTTTCTATGTCCCCTCTTCCAGCTCAAACACTTCTATCTCCTGCCTTCTCTAGTGCTTTCTATTTAGCTCAATGAGGAGTAGTTAGAAACACAGGTAAGTAAAAGCGGAAATAAAGATAAATACGTGCAGAGAGGTGGAGAGATAAAGAGAATGAAGAAGACATAACACAGAAGGATGAGGTATTACAAAGCACTCTGAGGAGGGTAGGAAGATGGCTCCGTGGTAAAGAGCACTGGCTGCTCTTCCAGAGGACCTGGGTTCAATTTCTAGCACCTACATGGCAGCTCACAACCATTTCTGTAATTGTAGCTCTAGTTCCAGAGGATCTGATGCCCTCTCTTCTGACTTCCAAAGGCACCAGGGACTCAGGTGGTACACAGACATACATGCCGACTAAATATTTATACAAGTGAAATAAAAATAGTTACAAAAATAATTCTGAACCTATGTGTCCTCAAATATAGTGTAGACTCAAATAGTCCTTTAGATTTGCATTTCCTTTTTTCTTAATTATTTCATTTATTCATTTAGTTTACACCCCAATCGTTGTTCCCCCTCCCTCCTCTCTTCCCAGTCCTTCTCACATCCCTTTCCCCCATCCATCCCTCCTCCCTTTCTCTTCAGAAAACGGGCAGTTTTCAGTGGCTATCAACCAGCCTTGGCATATGAAGTTGCAGTACGACTAGGCGCATCTTCTCCTAGTGAGGCTAAAAGAGGCATCCCAGTTGGGAGGAAAGATTCTAAAAGTAAGCAAAAGAGTCAGAGAAGGCTCCTACTCCTGCTGTTAGGAGTCTCACATGAAGACCAAGCTGCAAAAATACGCAGAGGGCCATAGCTTAGTCTATACATGCTCCCTGGTTGGTGGTTCAGTCTCTGTATGCTCCTATGGTTAGTTAATTCTTTAGCTTATCTTGGGATGTCCTTGACCCTCTAGCAAATAATTTATTTTTGAGACAGGGTATTTTGTAGCTGGTCTTATACTCCTTAAGTGGCTGGGGTGACCTTGAACTTCTGATCCTATCACCTAAGCACTAGGATTATAGGCAAACAATACCACACTCAGTTTTCTACAGTGCTGGGGAGCAAATCCAAGGCTATGAGCAAGCCAGGCAGGTGCTCTGCATTGTATCCCCAGCCCTTCAGACACCTTTGCTGAATAAATGAAGAGTAAATGAATAAATAAAGAGATTTGATTCTGATAACAATAGCTTTGTAGGGTTGTAGTAAGGATAAATGTTAATATACAGAGCTTAACACAGCCTGAATCTTACTGTTTTACAAGTAAAATAATAAATATAATAATTGTTATTACCCACCCTGGGGATCTTTGATGGATGTGCAGGCGCCTGTGTGGTCCTTCTTTCTAGGCTGGATAGGAATCCCTAATTTAAACTTGTGTTATAATATACTTCTGACTCTATGAAATATGCTTGAGCCCAGAGAGGATTTCCCATCAAGGGAAGAGTCTGAAATCCTCAGATGCTCTTTGGTTTTCCAGTCTTAAGGAGTATAAGCTAAATAACTGGCAGCTATTGCATGCAAGTCTTGAGTGGAACCACATGCAGTAAAATTGTCCAGCCATCCAGAGAGGTCAAGATTCTGTAACCAAGAGCATATTCCCCCCACCCCCACTATTCCTTGGGGTTGAATCATACCACCCCAGTTTATATTATTTGGTTTCAGCACAAAATTCATGAATCTACAGACCAGAAGAGAAGATATAGAAAGGCTTACTGGGGTTTTGGCTTGAAAATGTATGTCTTTAATTTGCCTAAATCATTTGCAGTTAAATGCCACTGTCTCCCAAGTCACACTGAACTGTAGTATGATGTAAGCTATCTAGGGTGAGACTTTGTCTTTCACAGGTTGTGGGAAAAGGCACAGACACCTTAAGCATTCTTAGCATAGCAGATGGTCTCATTTGTAACAAAAGAGTAAGAACACTGGCAATTCCATGACATAATCTGAATTTATGACATGTAAAAAGAATCCCGGTGCTGATATAACCCCAATACCAGATGTTGTAGAGATACATCTCCTCTGGAAACACTTAATGACTGCCCCAAGTCTAGAAGACAGACCACAAAGGGTTAATCCCGAATAAAGAGTTCATTTTACAAGACAACCTTTCTCCCCTGCTAAAGAGTTTTCCTAAACAGCCAGATCTCTGGTATCCACAGTGACGTCTCAGGGGTCACAATGAAGCAAGCAAGCAAGCAAGCAAGCAAGCAAGCAAGCAAGCAAGCAAAGACTCACCACTCTCTGAGGCCAGTGAATCCAGAGTCACTCGATGTGGAGAGTGGCTTTAACAGGCATCAGGCCCTCTACTTCTGGGAAGGAACACTTATCTAGGTCATTGGCCATCATTTACTGTGTGACTTTGGCAGTCAGAGGGCATCACTCTGTGGTCTGAAGCAACTGTGCATTGTTCAGCTTGTACTGAACTGTTATCTTGAATGGAATTCTTTTTCTTATCGACACATATGAAGATAGACCTGACACTGTCCTTCTCTCTATAGCACCGTGAATAGAACCCAGGGCCTTTGGCGTCTTACACAAGTGCTTTTCACTGTGCTGCTCCCCAGGCCCCAGGTGATTTGTGCTCAAATAAATGAAAGCAGAGATGGGGTGGGAGGAAAAATATGGAGTATCATTCATTTATGGCGTGAGCAGAAGGAGGAAAATGAAAATTTGGAGTAGGGCTAGATGGGAACATAGGGTCAGAAGGAGAAATCTTTTTTTTCTCTTCATATCAGACCTCACTTCACGACTGTAGCTGATAGGCGTGGGTAAGTGGCAGCTAGTATTCCCCTGAGCTTTCCTTCATGATGTATAGCATGAAGAGGAGGCAGGAACACACACTCCACGACTGACCAACTCGGTGAGAAAATGTTGCACACTTTCTATACTCAAAGATGGGAGGTAAACAAGTCGGGACAGAGGAGGAAGAAGAAGAAGAAGAAGAAGAAGAAGAAGAAGAAGAAGAAGAAGAAGAAGAAGAAGAAGAAGAAGAAGAAGAAGAAGAAATCACAGTTTTAATAAGTTATCTGAGTGCCCTAAAGACCATACTCTGTTTAGTGTTCCAAGCCAGCGTTCCCAATAACTCACATAAAGTAAAGCATACTCTATTTTGAAGATGGCTACTATAATAGAATACACTATTCCTGTTTCTGAAAGGATCCCAAACTAGTCGTTCACTGGTCTCTAAAAGATTTTTTTTTTTTTTTGCAGGCTGCTAAGAGCCTTTTTAGGAGATGTAAGCATTTAACTGAAAAAAGCAAATGTATCAAGAATCAAGCACATTGACAAAAAAATTAGAATCAACGAAGGGACATTTTTTCTAGCAGTACACACGATGTTGAAAATTTTTACGGGTCATTGGTTCCTGCACTCTTCTTTGCAATTTCCCCTTCCCACCCTTCAAGCCCATGTATGCTTTGTGTCTTCAGAATGTGGGATCCTCGAGAAAGAAGGGGTGTTCAATACACCGAATGGATCCTGGGCCTGAAGATGAGTGTGCGGGGGAAGAAATAAAAAAAGCAGATGGAATGACATACTTTGGAGACTGGTGGAGAGATGCAGTCTTTGATGCATATTTAGGTTCCTGTTTCTGATTCTGTCACAGTTGTGTTGACAAATGTCCTTGCCATCTCCCTAGTATAAGCAGTTTATGCTTAGAACCAGAGGCAGAAAAAAGGGATTGGGGAGTAGCAGGGACTCTGATCAGTCAACAGGAAAAAAAGTGTACCCCAAGGGGAGAAGGTTCTCCTGGAGCAAAACTGTACCTGGAGACTGGTTTAGGTTGAAGCATAGAGCAATGGAAGAACTGAAGCCTGCTTCTTCTTAGGCAAAGGAGTGCTTGTGCTGAATGAAGGTGGGTTGCTGACAGGGTGGAGGTGGGGATGGGGGTGGGTTTGCTCCTCCCAGCCCCAAAGCTGGGGAACAGCAGGAAACTGGGAATGGTGTTGGAGAGGCTGTTATGCCAGGACAAGGTGTTGGTTATGAGGGTGGGTGGGGGCCTGAGGGGTGGCTTGGAGCCCTGGCGGTGGCTGCCTGACGTCACCGGCCTCTCTGGCAATAGGCTAAGAGCTGAGCTCCCCGTAGCAGCAGCAGCAAAGGCAGCAGCGGCGGCGGCGGCGGTGGCGGCGGCGAGGGTGGCAGCAGCAGCGCGGCTCTGTCTCTGGTCCCAGCGCTGCTCCGTGCCTTCTGCAGCCGCCACTGCAGCCAAGGCGGGGGCTCCTTCTTTGCAACTGGGTGGTCCTTCCAGGTAAGAGACAGTGGTCAGGATGAAAGCTTCCATGGCCAGGGGCCCCAGTGGCAGGATGAGGGCGGGTAAGACCACTCCCGCGGCCTGCGCAGGCACCTCTGGACAGAGCTTCAGCCCCCGCCCCTTCCCTGGTGGAGGCTAGCGCTTTGCCTTGCTGCTCCGCAGTGCAACAGTTTGCACCTGCCTTTTGGGAGAGGCAAGGGAGCTGTGCTGCCTGCCGCGGGTCCTCCGGCTTGGTCCTCTGCCACAGCCTCTGGGGCCCCGAGGCCAGGGCCCGGGGAAGGCTGGAGACAAGGTCGGTTCCCCAAACTTTGCAAGAGGGAACCCTTCCCCTTTCAGTTCTTGCTCTGGAAGAAAGAAAAAGGATTTTGGATACTGTCAAGTGGGAGGCTCAGAGAGATGAGGGATGGGGGGCGCTTGGGAGGATGTGCCTCCGCTGAGAAGGGTGTTTCAGCTGCTTTTGATAAGGAGAAAAGGGGAGGAAGGTAGCAAGGAAGAAGGCTGGAGAAAGGTCGAGTATTATCCTGTGTGCCAGATCCAGCGGGTCAGCTGTGGCCAGGGACAGAGGCAGTGGGGTGTATCCCCCTGGGACGGGGACCTTGGGGGTCTAAACGTCCAGACTGGAAGTGTTTGGAGAGGGAGGGATGGGGATGGAGGACTGAGTACAGGGAGCTTGCTTGGAGTGCGTGCTGGCGAGAGTGATCCTGAAACGAGGTCCACAGGACACAGAGAAGAGGGCAGTTGGCTTTCTGGGAAGTAGAGAAAGCCGCTGTGGCGGCCGCTGTTGGTGGCAATTAGAAAGTTGTGCAGGGGGCAGGGCAGCTGCCTTCTCTGCTGAGTAACCAGTGTCTCCGCGGTGCGGTACAGACGCCAGACCCCATCTGAGCCAGCAGAGCATCTGGCAGCGGCTCTCCTGGGCTGCCAGGAGCGGTAGGGTTGGGTCGGTGGGTTGTGGAGATGATAGCGTCCATTTGAGGGCCGCTTGGCAGTGGTGTCAGATCCCTCTCTTTCTCTGCACTGGCCTTGGCAGTGGTCGGGACCCTAACTAATCCTATTTTCTTTGCAGCACTGTGCCTGGGGAAAGGAAACAGGATCAAAGAAGACCGGGGACAATCTCCCTCGGGCCACTAGCTCTGGCCCGCTTGCTTGCCGGCAGTTGCTGCCTCAGTCTTTGGCTGGAGAGCTCACTCCCTCCAGCGCTAGAGAGCAGTTGGGGTGGTGTGGGTTCCTGTCCACGTCTTGGCTGGTGGGAACCGTGTGTTCAACAGAGGAAGCCTGGTGGGCCTGGCCCCTCTCAGCCCAGCGCCGATGAGTGCCAGGGCGCCGAAAGAGCTGAGGCTGGCCCTGCCGCCTTGTCTCCTGAACCGGACCTTTGCTTCCCACAACGCCAGTGGAGGCAGCAGCGCAGGTCTCCGCAGCTCAGGCGCAGGTGGTGGCACTTGCATCACGCAGGTGGGACAGCAGCTCTTCCAGTCTTTTTCATCCACGCTGGTGCTGATTGTCCTGGTCACACTCATCTTCTGTCTCCTCGTGCTGTCGCTCTCCACTTTCCACATCCACAAGCGTAGGATGAAGAAGCGGAAGATGCAGAGGGCTCAGGAAGAATACGAGCGAGATCATTGCAGCGGCAGCCAAGGTGGTGGGGGGCTGCCTCGGGCAGGTGTTCAAGCCCCTACCCATGGAAAAGAAACCCGGCTGGAGAGGCAGCCCCGGGACTCCGCCTTCTGCACCCCCTCCAATGCTACTTCTTCCTCCTCCTCCTCATCCCCTGGTCTCCTGTGCCAGGGTCCCTGTGCGCCTCCGCCTCCACTGCCAACCCCCAGTCCACAAGGAGCACCCGCAGCTTCCTCCTGCTTGGACACACCTGGCGAGGGCCTTTTGCAAACGGTGGTACTGTCCTGATTGTGCAGCCCCTCTCCTGGCCCCTTCCTCGTCTCCAGCATCTTGACCATCCTCGCTTTTGTTCCTCCTTCCTTCCTTTTCCGTTCTCCTTTGGCCCCTGTTTTTCTCTGCCCTCTTTCCTTACCTGGCCACCCTTTCACTGTCTCTCCTCCGCCGAGGCACTGTGCGGTATTTGTAAATATTGGGCGAGGAAAAGTCTCAGAGGAAGAAATAACGCTGATAATACTTTACTGATATTTATAGTAATTATTATACTACTAATAACACAGTCCAAGCGCATGACAAATCACATAATTTCTCATTGTCAATGAAGGCTGCATCTTCTCTTCCCACCCCGTGCCCCCCTCAATAAGGAGGAGAAACCGCACAAGCTACCAAATATTTAAGACATTGACACCGAAGCAAAGGGATGGGAGGGGGCCGGTGATGTTGTATATAGCTGTCAAGTGAAGGTTTAGTCGCCTTTCTGCCCCTCCCTCACGGGCTTTCACTTTTCCTTTAGCTTGTCTCCCCTCCCCTTTCCGCACCTTCAGCTGGGCTCAGGCAATAGTATATTATAAAGGCAACATCTACATTAAGCACCAGAGACCACATAGAATGTCCCAGAAAAACGTTTAGGACAGGTAGCCCCTCTCTAGTCAGTCATCATCTCACTTTTTGCTTCCCCCCACCCTGGCAGAATTAGAGTTTACTTTTAGAAATATCACTCGCTGGCCGAGCGCAGAAAAAGAAAACAAAATACCAAACCAAAACAACAACAACAACAACAACAACAACAAAACCCATACTATCTGATTTGCTGCCCATTAGGGCCCATTTGCACACTTGACTGGTGGTCGTTTTGTTTTGGTTTGGTTTTTTGCTTTGGGGGTTGTTTTTTTGGTTTTGTTTTGAACCTCAGAGATATCGGGAGCTGTCCAGCCAGGTCTGGTGCTGAATATGTCTCGCCTTCATGGTTACTTCCTCTGGTTGTGCAGACCAAAGAAGGAGCTGTTTTGGAAAGTGATAGTCTTGGTTTTGATTGGTTTCTTTATTTTTTATTCTACAATTGGATTAGTGTGTGGTTTTGTTTTTTTATCATTATACATTGCATAAGTTACCTTTATGTAAAAAGAAGTATTAGGTAATATGCAGTTCTGAAAATGCAGTATCTAACCAACTAGTATGTTTCTGTTTTATTTTTTAGAACAAGTGCACCTTTGTTATATACTTATTATATTGGTACCAAATACAGAAGAAAACTATAGTTCTGTGATATGTCCTCCAAACTGTATATTCTTGTTTTTCTGACTTTCCAGCTGTTGATATAATGGTTGCCACTGGCTGAGGAAGTCAGTGGTGTAGGCCTGGCTTCTGCTGTTTCCGGAAGTGTTCTTTTGTATTTTACTGTGTAGTAGACTATTATAAAACGATGACACCCATGTTTCCCCTTTTTCTTTTGTGAATAACAGAAACAACCACAACAGAAAACAAATAATGGATGTGCTGGAATGCCATCTATTAAAAACATGGTTAATATTTAAACAGTGCCTGTGGTTCTCTGCATGCAGTTGCCACCTGGAGGCAGCTCTGAGTGTGCTTGCTTGTACTGCATGTGTTTGGGGGAAAGACTGGTGGAGATGTTGGGCAATTTGGATGACAGGACATGACAATTTCCAAGTTAAATCCGTAAATGCTTACAGGATAAAACTGTTTACAGCTTGTTTAGTTATGGCTCCATGCCTGCATCTGATATACAGCAAAGGGGATCTTTCTTCTTCCCAAGTCTGGCCTAATTAACCTCCCTGAACACACTGGAAATGTTAGGGGAAAAGGAAAGCATAAGAGAAGATAAATCTTTTGTCCTCTCTTTAAATGTCAGATAAGTCCCTCTATGTTAGACTCTGCTGTTTGGTGTAGGGCAGTGGGACCCCTACACATATCTATCTCCTAAGCCACTAGCTCCCCTCTCTACTCTGTCTTGTTTCAAGTTGTATGGGCTTATTATTCTGAGAAATGATTGCCTCTAATGTTTTGGTTAGATATAAAGTTTTCCAAGCTCAGTCTGTATCTTTATAAAAATAATTTAATAAGGTTGATTTAGTCACCCATAGATATCATCCAAGTCCTTTATGAAGCACAGAAGACCATAGTTTAAGCACGCCATGTTGTATCATTAGGACGATCAGATATAATCTTTGGATACAATATATTAAACAATGAAGCAGATTCTCTCCAGTGCCTTAGTCACTTCCTAGTAACAGGTCAGAGTGCATTCACTCCCTCGGGGCACCAAGGAAGCCGCTAGTGTATCAGAGCTCTACACTGTACTGGCTAAGGCACTGTGAAAAAGAATGTCCATTAATCTCTTTAACTTGCCCTCATCCAACTGTAGCTCTTAATACCTTCTTACAGGATGGGTTTTGGATGTGAAATCTGAATAGGATCAGGAACCCAGAAGGAAGGTTCATCATTTCAATGAACTCTACATAAGTTCATAAATATTACTTTCTTCCCATTATTTGGTGCACTCTTTTTACAGTAAATAATTTCCCATTTTATTAAAGCAATAAGATATTCTGTTTTGAGCAGCGCTGGATGCTCATTCCACTTCCTTGGTGCTGAGGCGACTCATGTGTTCTTGCCTTATGAATCACAGTGCATTCAAGGCATGCAATAATAATCCCCTTCCAAGAAGCAGCCTGTACACCCTAGGGGGCAATGTCCTACATACTTCTTTCCAAAAGAAATAGAGCGAACAGGAAATAAACTAATTATGTGTATTTTAAAAAATCTTAATACCTCTAACCATAAGCACACATCTGTAATGTGCTATCATTGTGCACCTTTAAGTGTATATGCCTTTTCCATCAATTGACTAGAGATTAATATTTTAATAGTGTCCTGTGTAAAGATGATGCAGCTTATCAATCACATTTCATACTGAGTTTAATATGCTGTGAACCTGGTGGCGTCACACAAGATTTCTGTTAGTTAGAATGATAATTACATGAAATCCTAGTAGGCCAGATCCCACACCAAATTATTGTAATAAAGATACGACAATGCAAATTTCTATAGAGTCTGCTTAGATTGCTACCTAGAGAGCTCAACTGACCCATATGACATTCAAGTTTTCATTTTTATGAGACAAAAGGCATTATGAAAATAGCTAAATTTACTCTAAGGATCTTGTTTACTGATGTCCCGTCAAACTAATTGCTCCAACCCTCTATAGTTACAGCTCAGCTCCTACACTTGCTATTCAGTATTAATAAGGTAGCATGCTTGATTCTTACTATTTTAAAAATGAGAAAAATAGAGAGAGAATGCCAATATGTCAACTGTATGGGACTCTGACTCTTGAAGATGAAGATGGATATAATCTTTAGAATTTATATACACCCATAGATATGTATTTATATATGCATACATTTTGTACAAATTTACAATGGACTTTTTGTATTCTCTTTTCTGTCATTATAAGTATGAGACTGAAACCAAATAGTTGTTCCATCCTCTGATCCAGAGAAGATCTGAGGTGTCAGGCGTATGCATGTACTTGGTTCTCTGAGGTCAAATTAGAATGGCTTTCTCTTTATTTAGTGGAAGGGGAGAGTCTTCCTTGGCTTGGGGAATTGATTATTAGATAAGCTTTCTTTCCTATATTAGTAACTCAAATGTAGCAATGATAATGAAGTCATGACCATCTCTATGTGGTCCAGCTATTTGGATGGATCAAAAATCTATCTACACGAGCATTGGAGCCATCTAGACCACAATCGTGGATTGCAATTTGATTTTTCCTTTTCACGTTCAACTTACACGTTGTATGAGATACAACATATACCTGCATAGCTAAGGGTAAAATGAAAATATACCTACTATTTGTTTAGTTTGACAAGTAGCTTTTTGGAAAATATGGACAATTTAGCTTTAAAAATTACTGGGCATTTGACTTTTTAACCCTCCCTATCTGTAACCATTTAATTGATTAGATACTGACTAAAATTTCTTTTTCCAATGCATAGGCATAGATTTTAAGTGCTTTTTATGGGTAATTGCTAAGAAATGACTAACTAATATTACGTGAGAGTTATGGGCTAAATTGGAACCAGAAACTTTAATATGGCTTCTAAAATCCACTCCCATGGAAGTCTAGGCTTTGGACTCGAATCTGAAAGGCCACTTATTCATGTTTGGAAGTTGTGGTGTGGTCCATAGATGTTCATGTAAGAATGGATTCCCCCATCTACACAGGAAGGTATTTCATCACTGGGCTGAATATAAATCTGATTCTGGTTTAGTTTTCCCTTATTTGATAACATTTTGGAAGCAGACGTGATGGCTTCACATCAATACTTATCAACGTCACCAGCCCAGTGGTGCAATTGGTGCAGTGTCAGAATGCTTAGTGGAGAATAAGAACTTACTTTAGCTTTAATTGAGAGACAGTGCATTATTCGGGTTGCTTTACCCATTTGAGGAAGGATATTTCATTGAGACTCGTGGTCTCACAGGATTACTGCTACAGAGAGGATAACGACAGGGACAGCATCAACAGAAGAAGTGATTTTGAACTTGAGTATATCCAATAGATAGAATAAAACAGGTATTAGAAATTCATGAAAAATTTGTTTTGCTTTTATATCAATAAAAGAGTTTTCTTGTTAATTGGACTTTGGACACGATTTCCTTATTAATTTACTGTACAGCATGCCAGAGTTATAAAATATCCCATCCTGTTTCATTTAGATACGATTTACTAAAAGAGATGGTCAATTAAAAATGTTTCCACAGCTTATCCTCTCTTCCACACAAACCAGCTGCATTTCAGAAAAGGGGATATGTGTATGTGTATGTGTGTGTGTGTGTATGTGTGTGTGTATGTGTATGTGTGTGTGTGTGTGTGTGTGTGTGTGTGTGTATGTGTGTATGTGTGTGTGTGTGTGCACTCATGCGCGTGTGTGCGCGCACGCATGAGAGTGTTTGATATTACCCAGTAAACTTAGTCTTCTGTTATAATTCAGTGACCCCTTTAGGCACCAACTATACCTCTTAAGGATATGCCCTCTTTCTTTTCTTTCACTGTTTTAATAATAACCTAGTCTATCTGGAAGAGATGTGTTAATATCTCATTTTGCCCTTTAGAGAGGGATGCCTCGGGTTAACACACACTTAGATGGATCAGAGCCTTGCTGAAATGCATCTGATCAGAGCTGCGTCGTATATGGGATGCTATTTTTCTGTCCTCACTTTCTCCTGCCATTCAGCATTATAGTCTTAGACCCAGACCTTAGTCTTCACTCTCTATGTTATTACAGGACTCTTCATCCCAGCCTTACAATTTTCAGCTCTGCCACTGTTGGGAATACTACCTCCCTATTGAAGACAAACACAGTAGACTCTGTGTTTCCTGTATTCTAGATCTTCACTGAAAGATATGAATTTTTCTCAGAATCAGGAATCAAACCACTACCCCTGCCACCTCAACTCTATGGTTATTGTAACATGTTAGATGCTGTGCAGAGGTATTTCAAGTTGTATATAGGTTGTACCGCCTTACACTGCAAAGCTCACTGAGATATGAGTAGATGCAGGCTTGGCATTCACCCTGAAAAGCTGTTTAGATGTTTATCACACACCACCAACCTTTTTGGATCCTATTGTAGAGGAGTGAGGGAACTTTCATAGCTACTTACCTCACTTTATTCTTCTGTTTTATTTTTATTTTTCAAAATCATCCCAGACCATAAGAAGCAGCTATTTCTCTTTATGGTACTTTCTTGTTTCCAGAGGTTCATCTTACTATATTAGCCTTCCTCTTCTTTGGTGAACTTAGACTTCTTTCTGACATGAACCTTGCACTTATGTCTTAGTGGTGGATAGATGAAGAATAGGACTTATAATTGTAAGTGTATTGGTAAGGGTGCTCTTCCCTGCCCCTGTGCTAAACCTTTGCATTCTTGCAAAGCAAGTGTGCCTCATTAAGTCTTATTCTCCTTTCCCCTAAAATTTTAATCATCTTGTATTTGTTTCCCTATTGCTGCTCACTATAACCCTCCCAGTTTGAGTAGAATTCCTAAGTGGTCACTAAATTGTGTATAGGAAATTGTAACATTGACCTGAGATGGACTTCTATTGGGAATTGGGTACTGAAATGAGAATGAGCAACTAGCTTGACCTGAAGGCAGCAGCAAATATACATTAGTGATTAAAAACAAAACAAAACAAAACAAAACAAAACAAACAATCTTACATCTTCAGCCCCAGGAGGTAGACATTTTAACTTCATCTGTTTGATGTGATAGAAGGACGGATATTAGCAGCTTGCTTTCACTGGGCTGGCATGGATCCATTTTCTTGTTATTTGAATTTCCCAAACAGGGATTAATTTACAAAACACTAGATACACATATGCACATATACAAGCACATATACAAATATACATGTTTCTTTGGGGCTGAATATTGAAGCCTAATCTCTTTTCCAAATTACCATTTCTGTCTGTGTCCCAGATTGGAATTGATGCAGATAATACTATGTTTCTGTCTCTAAAAACAACGGCTGACTTTCTCAAGCCTTATAAACTAAGAGACTTAAAAGGTAAGCAGTCTTCACACCTCATTACCACACCCTGGCCACTCCTGTCTGCCTCTGTAGATTGTCTGCCTTCCTTGGCCATAGCTTGGAGTCAGGTGAGTTAATTTTTGCCTAAGTGTCTGACATCAATTTTCAGTGCATAAATTTCCTTGCATTAGGAACCTCTAAAATGCCAGGGTAGCCTTCACGTGCTTATTGCTCTGAAGCATCAGAGGTGCACAGAGAGGGCAGAAGTGTCCATACTTAGCATACACGGATGCAAAGAAAGCATCTACTTTATCTTTCTCTGATTTATCTTATTTTCTCACAAAGACGTATGGACTGTGATGCTTTCAAGAAAAACTCCAGATCTTTGCCTTCTCATCTGTTTCTTTTCCAATCAAACCAGGGTATGATTTATGCTATCTTGTGGCAGAGTGGGAAGGTTCTTCAGACCAAAGCAGTATTAAGAGGATTTTTCCTTGGTGAGGTGGAAAGTGGCCAATCTAATCTATATCCCAAGGTTCTCACTACTAGGATTCAAGACCCATCTAGTATCCACCAGCACAGCCAAGTACCTTGAGTATTTTTAGAGAGTTGACATCTGAGTCTGCAGTAACATCTATGCTCCAACTGAAAGCCTTTGATGATTTGCCATGTCCTAAGCATACCTGGACTGCTTTAATAGGGTGAGTGAGACTCTCTGGGCCCATGTGTATCCTTCTCAGATGGCGGGGAGCAGGAAGCATGATGCCAATTGCTACCAAAGCCAGTCCAGTGCCACTACCTTATTGTTGGGGAAGAATTAGGGAGTTTGCTAATGTGATCACTAGTGTTAAAGTCCAATGACCTTTGATCCTATCAGAATGCTGATCACTGGGACAAATACCTCTTGCTTATATTCCTCTCCCACCAGCTGAATCAAAGTATATGGGAATAATTCTTCTTCTTCCAGTCAATGTCTGATTCCTCCTAAGTGACCCAGGTTGGAAGGTATGGACTTCTCTATATGGTTCCTTAAGGACTTCATTTGGTATCATCAGAAAGGAACAGGTAGATTTTAGGGATTTCTGCTAAAATTTGTCTCCAAACATATAGCTTAAATTGGAAGAGAAACTCTTTTGCAGACAAGCAACCCTGCAGCAATCAGAAGGTGGTTCAGAACTATTTTATTGATCACTCTATAAGGTAATGATTTCCAGTTGCACTTGAGGAAGACTTGATCTCCTTTCAGTACTTTCCAGTGGATGGTATTCCAAGTCAGTCCTTAATAAAATTATACAAGCAATAAACCTGAGCTTGATTTCAGTGGAATAATCTTCAGACCGTTGTCAAACATCATTAAGAGAAATATAAGTGTTTTCAGTATTTGGTGCTTCATTATAGCCCAGACATCTCCAGGGATGAGAAGAGGAGGTGCAGGTTACCAAAGAAGAACCAAGAGGAAGGAGGAGAATGCTTACTTCTGTATTTTCCACTGTGGCCTGGACCACTTCCCCTTATCTAAGTGTGCTCTCCTGAGACAAAGGATGAAGACTTTGCCCCATCCATTGGCATGTGTGGTGGGTCAATTACAGATCCTTGATGGTTATTTCTATCTTAGATTCAAGCATCTTCCTTCCTTCACATCAGCTCCACTGCCCTCTCCCTGATAGTTGTTAGTCACCCTGTAGTTCTGATTGTCTGCCTGTATACTGATCTTAGTGTGGCCACTAACTAGGTGTCACTGACTGATATTATAAAAATCTGATTCATAAAATTATTCCTCAGAATTGGTTCATTCTTCACACTTGGAAGTTCTTTCAAGCCAAAGATATTTCCTGAGAGTCAGTTGTATGCTAGACATCACGTTTGGTGCCAGACATGTCACATTAAAATATATAAACAAAGTATTCTGACTTCTTGGGAACTTTTTTTTTTTTGGCAAGTTTAAAAATTTGTAAACATACAGAGAACAAAATTGCTTGAGTTCTGGTTTTTCAATGATCATTCTACATTTTAAAATATTTACAGTATTATTTTAATTTTATACAAAGTTATGATTGTATTCTCTCCAGATAAACCTTATATAATCACTTCTTCTACTAAGTACTGTCTATTTTAATTGTAAACAGTGAAAAGAGGCAATGAACAAAACACATTAGTGGATTGTGGAGGATATTTAAGGGTAAATGTGTTCTGAAGACAATGGATCAGAAAAGGGAGGTGTGATGGGAATGGATATTGGATTTTAAATAAGATAGTAAGGAAAGTGTCACTAAGAAAATTATATTTGAGCAAAGACTTGAAGAAACAATGAAAATTTGGGCTAACTAAATAGAGATCATTTGAATAGAAGGATTTTTAAATTTTATTTTTTTCCAGGTCCTTGGTATTATAAATGACCAGAGAGAGATTTTGGTGGAAAGAAGATAAGAAAATAATGTTTACCAAACACTATGCTAGCTACTGACACAACCCATGTGGTAAGGAGAGGTATGGCCTAGAGCAGTTTTTTATGGATGATCAATCAACACACTACCATACAATTCAAGTTCAATTATATGTATATCACTTTAGAGCACACATAATCAAAGACAAAGAAGTAATGACTAAAACTGTTTCCTAAATCAGATTGTTTGCCTTTAGACCATTCAAGATGAATTAGAGTTTTCCAAATGCAGAAAGAACAAATTCAGTGGAAAGAAAACCATATCCAAAGCTACAGAGGGGGAGCGATGTACACATTTGTGGAAGTTATAATACCTGAAGAGAGAAGGTGAAGCCAGATCAGACAAGGCCTTTTTAAAGGCACATTTAAAGACATGCCTTTCCCTTTGTCAGTAGAGAATGAGTGAGAAATTTGGGATAGAGAAAAGAATTATAAATTTGAACATATTAAAGATTACCCTTAGAAGGCCAGTGCATGGAACAGACGAAGTGGTGATGGAAATACCAGAAAAAAAAATCTATCAATGTGTACAGATGAAAGTGTGAACCAGGGGGAACAGAGTCAAAGAATACAGATGCATCTAAGAGCACACTAGGTTGAGGAACTGGTAGAGGTGGTGATTAATAGTCCCACTTTACTTTAATAGTAAAGACAAGGAAGAAAACAATGAGAAGAAAGGACAATAATCGACTTGTGACTTCTGTTTTGGGATCAGAGCAACACTGATTGGTTTTACTTATGTCCTGACTAAAGGACAAAGTTATTAATTAATTAAAATGGATTTTTTTTTTTTTTTTGGTTTTTCGAGACAGGGTTTCTCTGTATATCCTTGGCTGTCCTGGAACTCACTTTGTAGACCAGGCTGGCCTCGAACTCAGAAATCTGCCTGTCTCTGTCTCCCAAGTGCTGGGGTTAAAGGCATGCGTCACCACCGCCTGGCTATTAAAATGGATTCTTTTGGGGAGTCTACAGTTTGTGGGCACAGCCTACAAAGGATTAGTCTCCAGTTAAAGGAATGTTAATGGAACGAAAAGGATCAGGGTAGCTGCCAGTTGTCTGGTGTTTATCATGGTCGAATCCTGTATGGTCGGGGAGATGTTAATAAAAAAGACAGTATCTCTCCTGTCCAGGATCTTCTGGCTCAGTTAAGGAGACAAATCTTTCAAAGCGAACCAAGAGAGGAGGAACCCAGTCAAAATGGCAGCTAGAGGCAAGATAAGCCTAAATTGAATGAATACATGCCAGTTAGCAATGGTATGTACATCTTTCAATCTCCTGTCCAGAAATGCAGGTATAAAACTTAGCTTCCTGAAGAAGGAGAGATTTGGGTCTGATGATAAGGTTTGAAGTTGAGACAAAGAAAGCCATAGACTCAGTCCTCTCTGGCTAGAATGCAGACCATTGTCCTTCAGTAGTTGTGAAGTCTATTCACCCCTGGCAGAACTGGCATAGTCCACCATTCTTTCTTTTAACATTTCTACCAACTCAAAAACATTACACATTGTCTAATCTGCCCAATGCTACACTGTCTTTCTCCCTCTTTTATGTATCTATGTACAAAATATGTCCTTGTCTTAAAAGCTTCTGTCTTATTCAGGCCTACACTCTGTGCAACACTGAACAGGCATACTTTTGTATTAATTAACAATAATGACTAATTTAGTTGGAAGAAAACACTCTCATTTTCACAGAAGGCTAAACCACATTAAGTAGTGAGGAATATTTTCGGAGAGGGTATTGGGTACCCAAGAATGGATCTTGGTAGTCTTTTTGATCTTACAAAAGAAGCTACCTTCAATCAACTGAACTTAGCCTCAAGCAGATAGATTTCACAACATATTAATACCTCAAATATAGAAGGGAAACACACATGACTCTCAGATTTGTCCCTAACAAGTAATTTCACATAAAAATAAAATAGTATTATGAAGTAAAAAGAAAGTCCACTAATGAAGTTCTTATTTTTCACATGAAAACTGTTTGAATCAATATTGAAACACTTTTTTCACACTGTGTTTGTCTGATGAAAAGTCTGGCTAGCACCAAACAGACTTAAGACTATGACTCTACAGCCCAGCCCAGCCTCTATAAGGGCCAAGCACTTATGTTTGCACTGAAGGGCTGCTGATAAAATTTCATTGACCAACCTTGTACTCCTGTTGAACTCAGGCCCAGAGCACTAGGTTTCTCTGACTTTACATATGTATAGTCCCTACTACTTTGGCCCATCCTCTTAGAAAACTAAAACCCACTCAAGTGTGAGGGTTGCCCTGACTAGGTGGAATATCCAGCAGAAATCAACTGGGAAAATTCCTTTAAGGAAGCCAGATGGAGTTCACAGTTGAGAGGGTCCAGGCAAAGTAAGATGTTCCTGTGTGTGCGCGCGTGTGCATGTGTGTGTGTGTGCGTGTGTGTGTGTGTGTGTGTGTGTGTGTGTATGTGTGTGTGTGTTTGCATGTGCATGTGTGACTTCCAAATAAAAGAACAAATAGCAACAAATAGAGATGGCACCATCAAAGCAGGCACTCACAATATCCAGCATAAACTGGGGAAGTTAAGGCAGTCAGAGTTTCCTAGGTGAGTTTCCTTTCTGTGGCTGAGGTTCCCATGGCAAAACATCTAGCAAAACATCTTCATTTCCCACTGCAGGCCCTACTGTATCATGGGACGAACAAAAGCAATGTTGGAAAGGATCTATCTTTTAACTGGTCTCCAAGGCACAATAGTTTTACTCTTGGGTTGTTTTGCTGTTCTCTTCCCCTATCACAAAATTAGGTAGGATAGCCCCTCCACAGACCTTGGAGGGCACTTTAAGTGATACATGCTTGGGTCTGAAATAGACAAGATCCCTTTTCCAGACTCAGCTTCTCCATGGGCTCCAACAGTACATGACAGCCTATCAATATAAGGTATATTACATCTAGCCACTGTGTCTTTGATATGAAGATATGGGGGGGTGTTTTTTAAAGTATGCAAATCAATGACTCAAAAGCCTTCACTATCATTTAATAAAGTAAGCTTTCTAAATGGTGTGAGGACCATTACATCTGCTGATATTTCATCTTCACAGAGGACTGCCAATTGTGTTTGTCTACTTTTGCAGCTGCAGGTAGAGAAGGTAAACTCATTACTTCTGGCAAACTTGGGAGTGACAGGGCACATCTGACTCCAGAGCCCTATATCTGCTGCCACACTGTATGCCTCTCTTGTGCTCATCTTATTCCAATGCAGTGTCTCTGAGGTCACATTCAGTTTTCTTTCTAGAATTAGGGCTATATATGGCCTCAAATTCACATGCAATTAGGACCACTGACTGATCCTTACATTTTCTTAATTTACCAACTATAGATGACCCATTTCTAAGTAGAGAGAGTTTTTGGAAAAAAGCAAACTGTCTAGAACGGCTACTGGATTTTGAATATTGTCCCATAATTTTCTGTGTGAAAGTGATTTAGGATGAACTAATTACTTTATCTACTCTCCAATATCTAATCTGTAAAATAGACAATGGGGCCAAAAGTTAACATGTTCATATGTGTTTAGAAGTCTGACTAGCACAAACTCAACTCAAAATTTGTGAGGTTTGTTGTTAAAAATTAGTCATTAGAAACTCTGACCCAAGCTAGCTATATATAACCTTAAACAGCCTACAGAAAATGAAAGCAACAGTAGCTTCCAGTGACAAAAAAAAATTTTTCTAGTGGCTCAGCGTATGGTTACTGTGGCCAGCCAGAACACTTCATTAAAATCTTGGTGTGTCATCCACTGTAAAAATTTGGCCACTGTGTTGGTTTAAATGACAATGGTCCCTATAGACACTTGTGTATCAATGCTTGGCCATAGGGAGTGGTACTATTAGGAGGTGTGGCATTATTGGAGGAGGTGTGACTTTGTTAGAGGAAGTGTGTCATTGTAGAGGTGGGGCTTTGAGGTCATATATGCTCAAGCTCTGCCCAACATGGCTCATAGTCTTATTCTACTGCCTTCAAATCAAGATATAGAAGTCTTGGCTCCGTCTCCAGCACCATGTCAGCTTCTGCCATGCTTTCTGACGTGGTGATAATGGACTAAACCTCTGAAACTTGAAAGCCAGCCTCAATTAAATTTTTTTTCTCTATAAGAGTTGCCATGGTCATGGTGTCTCTCTTCACAGCAATGGAAACCTTAAGACAGCCACTCGCTCCATTTTTCTGTCTTGACTTTCCCACCTGAAATAATAGCAACTGAAAATACGTTAACATTTTTATGTGCTTCGGAAATGTCTGTTACAGGCTCGGGAAATGGCTCCCCATGAAAGCATGAGGCCCTGAGTAAGATCCTCAGAACCTACGTTAAAAAGTAGGTTTGTGAGCCCTTGTTGTGTTAGTGCTGGGGAGGCAGAGATGGGCAGATTCTTGGGGTTCACTGGTCAATCATTCTAAGCATTTCCAAGGCAATGGGTGACCCTGTCTAAGTCAGCAAGGTAGGCGGTACCCGCGGAACCATGCAAGGCTCCATACACAAAGAAAGTATGTGTCATATAGTAACTGCTTAAGGGTTAGTTAGCAAACACCAACTAAAAGGACAGAGTCAAAGCAACACCAGCATGATGCTTTCTCATCAGCATGAGTTTTCTAACTGCCTCTTCCGTGTGTGGTCACTGTAGTTTTATCACGTGTTAAAGATAGACTGGTTGGTAGTTTCTGATAATTTATTAACATCAATTATTAACATCAATTTCAGTTTATTTACTAGACTAAATGTAAAGAAGAAGAGCTAAATATCACACACTGAAAGAAAAAGTAAACACACCCATTTTGAAGCATTTCTCTGACCATCAAGGAAAATTTTGAAGTTCAACGAAGCCACATATTATAGTTTAAGAAATCTGGGTCAGTATGGATGTCTTCTGACAATGAGCAACACAGCCCTCCTTGTCTCCTAGGAGAACATATAAGATGGCGGGTATCAGCAACATACGCAGTCTTACACACTGGTGGACACCAGGCACATCCATGGTAACTCTGGAGAAAGCATCTTTTGTTCATGCGCAAAGCAATTAAATGCACTTAGAATTCTAGCAAGCTCCTCTCCAGAAAACATGCATATGCTACTTTCCTTATCCCTCTGATCAAATATGTGACAAGAAGCATCTTTGGTTAGGAGAGCCCTTTTCTCTTCCATTTACTGCGTGAGCACAGTCCTGTATGATGCACTGATCTACAGAGGCAGGGGTAACATGGTAGCTTCTTGTCCGCATCTTAATGAGCCAAAAGGCAGAAGAGACAAGAAGATTGATCAGGTTATACACCTTAAGGCCAGCCCCTTATATACCCACTTCCTCCACTAGGTACCAAATCCCAAAGGTCCCACAATCTATGGAGCTGGCTGGGGAACAAACACCCCACTGGGGAGGTGTTTATCCAAATCATAACCAGAGCTGGAGAAGCATTCTGTGGTGCGGAGAGCATAGATCTGGGAGTCATGCTTTGTCAGTCACCAGACACAGGACTTGAAACAATTTGCCTAGACACCAGACACCTTTATTTGTTCAACTGACAAAACAGGGTAATAATATCTACATAGAGAAAAAAATCACTTTGCTTTTTGGTATAAGAATGAAATATATCTGATACAACTGGAATGCAAACTGCACCTCTTCCAACAACAGCGATAGCCATTATTTATTGTGTGGTTTCTGTATATATATTTCTTTCTAGGAGGCTATAAGACATAAGTACTATTAGCCTGATTTTTGTAGATGAGAAAATAGAAAACTGATAAAAAAAATTAATTTTCCAAGGTCTCTGAACTAGGACCTAATGGAAGCACACACTGTTTGATCCTGAATTTATCTGAGCCTAAATTCTAGCAGTTTCTTCTGGCATGCTACTTTGCCCTCTTCATCTTTGCTATTTTGCTATAATTCCTTTAGACTTTTAGAGGTGACCATATGGCGTTGGAGAGCACCCATTCTCATAAGCTCAGTATTAGCTATCCATAAACTAAGTTTACTCCTTCAGCCCTAAGACTCTCATAAATGTGAAACTGTTGGAGGTAAGCAGATCAGAGCCAGCAAGCAAACCCAGTTGATACCGTGATATAGTTTATCTTCCAAAAGCTGATGCGGTTAGGGGCCGGGCCTTCAGCTTTCATCTTCCCATGGTTCTGCAATCACATCCTGTATAGAGAGTAGGCTGAGTTCTGCCGTCCCTAAACTGGTTTGGGAGTGCCACGCTGGCATAATGTGGAGCAGGAGCTCATTGATGACATTCTCACTCACTTCCTTCTTGAATGTGATCTGTGCGTTCCCTCTCACAGCTCACTGGGTGTGGGAATCTTGCCTTGCTTTCACATCGCTGACTTTGAAAGGAAGACTCTGGACTTAACTCTTTGGAAACTAATACTTGAGACCACCCAAAGAACTCTTAGGTTTCCAAGCATGGCTCACTCAGGAGGGGGTCCTGAAATGCGATAGAATCCATGATCCACCTCATCTTGGGAGTGCTATAAGCAAATGGCACAGCAGAGAACCGCACTGCATCATGGGTAACACTTACTGGAAAGCCTGAGAACCCAAGACATTAATAATTATCCTTTGGCCTGAAGTCAGAGTGAAAATATGCAGAGAACACACACCTTCCCAGATCTGATCCTGAGGGATTTGTGTTCGTTGCTGGTGAAGAACGCTTTGTGAAGAAATGAAGTTGTATTCTTTTGAAGAGACTGAGGCCATTCACCCACCTAATTTTCAGGTACTTAGTCAATTTTGCCGTTAAATAGAAATGATAGATGTATTGCTACCTATGAGTCACTGCTTGTTACACTACTAGTCAAAATTTTTGTCATTTGTCATAATTAAATGATCCTATACACCAATACAAACAGTGTTAATTTTTCAGTAGCCACCAACAATCATTGTCAGAGTCACTTCAGGACACCTCTCATGGTCCTACTCTTTCTTGCTTTACACTTTCTTGTGTTTATAGGAACACTTCATGTTGGCTAAAAACAAAAACAAACAAACAAACAAACAAAACTATGGCTCCTTCTGTTCCTTTGAACTTTTGGTTCTGTGACCCACTTTCATTTCTGTGGTCTGTGACAGATGCTGCCAGCGCCTCTTCAGGTCCCCTTGACATTTACTGTTGCATCGTTTGTGGCTTCTCACTGAAAACATCACTCTCCGCCTGGGAGCTTCCTCCTCAGACTGCAGGAGCATAGCGAGCCTCCTCAAAGGGTAGGCAGAAGCCCCAGAGTTAACATCCTGTGAGAATGTTGCCAGGGACAGATGGGAGTCGGTGGACTCATTCCCCAGCTTCCTTGCTTTAAGAAGGAAGTGATTCTCAGTCTCCCAGAGATTCCTTAACTCTGTTTCCACTTCCATGCTGGCATTCCAGAATCACCCCCAAAAAGAAATTTAGTTGCTAGCTCAGGGCTCTCTTCTTGGGGTATTCACTACAGACCTGTCCTGGTTTAAGACATGAGCCTCCTCTTGTGCTGGGCATTGCATTTGTGTCTGCCTCCTGAGATGCTGTGACAGATGCCCAGGCCTAATGTCCTACAGTAGCTCCGTGACAAATACCCTGTCAGAACTGATGATGGTGATCCATCTGGAGATGCCGAAACTAACGAAACTGATATGCAATTTCACCATTTATTTAAGTGACTATGCCACACAGACGGTTTGTAGAGAACTTTCCCAAATTACTCTGGTGTTTTAGTGGTGATTTTGTGCAAACCTGACATGCCATAGGGAGGCAGAACAATATGGTAGGTAAGAAAGAATGTGGGTTCTGGAATCACATAATATTGAATAGTTCAAACCCTGGTTTAGACTCTTGCTGTTTGTGTGACTTTAAAAGATAGTATAATACCTAGCCCCTCACATTATAGTTCTAGTGTCTATAAAGTGGGGATAAATACTAGAACCTATCTCAGAGAATTATTAAAATTCTTCTCATAGCTGTTGTCTTACTTTGTTTTATTTGATGTGATAAGAACATTGACCACAATCAACTTGGGGAGGAAAGGATTTGTTTCATCTTACCACTCCGAGGTCATAGTGTAGCACTGAGGGAAGCCAGGGCAGGAACCTGTGGCAACTGAAGCAGAAGCCATGGCAGAATGCTGCTTAGCAGCTTGCTCCTCATGGCTTGCTCAGCCCACTCTCTTATAAGATCCAGAACCACGTACCCAGGGATGGCACTGCCCGCAGTGGCCTGGACCTTCCCATATCAGTCGCTGACCAAGAAAATGCTCTCACAGACGTGCTTATAGGAAATCTTATGGAGACATTTTCTCAATTGATGTTCTTCTTCCCAGATGACACTAACTTGTGGCAACTAGACAAAAACTAACACAAACTAAACCAAAGAGATAACCAGCACAATGACTAGGTGGTTAAAGTGTTTGCCAGGCAATCTGCCAGGACCAGGGATGTTTAGATTGACTAAACCTACGTAAAATGCAGGGTGGGCTGAGTGACCTGTGATCCCAATCTTGGAAGGCAGAAATAGGAGATCCCTGAGCAAGCCTTATAGTGACTAGCTAGAAGGAAAAGTTCTGTGTTTGACTAAGAGACCTTGTTGTGATGAATAAAGGTGTGTGGGATGATTCCAGAGACAAGCTTGGAAATCACTTTTCTTTTTTTTATAAAGTTGATTCAAATACATCTCCTTAGGTTCCTTTTAAGATTATTGTATGATGGAATGAAAACACTTGCTGAAGTGCTTTTATAAACACTGCCCTGTAGCAAGTTAGTGTTCCTGTTATTGTAATTAGTAGTGCATTCGCCTTTGGCTAACTTGAGCTTTATAAGTTTGACTAAGGTAGGCCCGACCCCAAATAGTCTTCTCTCGAAATCCTCAGGGATGTCAGGTACATTCCTTCTGTCCCTGAGCATCGGCTCTTAGTCATTTGGTAGTCTATTCCCCGTCTTCGTTATCTGAATAGTTCTTCTGGAGTTACAGTAACAAATATTTTTCTCAAATCATGTTAGAAACCTGCTAAGAGCAGGACAATGGAAAGATCTGGTGAGATACTGCCTAGAGTCCAGTCATGTTAATTCTTCCCTGGTTAAAATTTATCTAAACCTCCAAGATTAGCTCTCCAGATAAGTAAATGTTATGCTGCCCTACCAGTGAAGATTACTTCAAACGCCGTTAAAATAGCTAATTGGATAATTAAAAATTAATTATATGTGTGCCCACACATGCATGGGCACATCAGAGCGCATGAGTCATGACAAATTTGTTGCTGTAAGAGGATAGCTTGTGGGAGCCAGCTTTCTTCTTCCATCATGTGGGTCCTGGGAACGACACTCAGGTCTCAGGCTTGGTGACAAGTGCCTTTACTTGCTGACATATCTCCTGGTCCCCTCCTTAATCTGTTGATGTTAATGTCAAAGTTAACTTCTCTAGACTTTTCTAGAATCCTGTCTCATTCGTTAAAGGGACTTTGCATCCATCCACAAACCGGGACTATGAACACTTGGTGGCAGTAGCCAATGTACGGAGAACAAACTTGACAACAAAGTTTTCCCTCAGGGCCAGGTGTGTGAAGTTATTTGACTAATAGCTGATGCTCTTCCATATATTTTTATTTTAATACTGCATATAAAATTATTACATTTATATATGCTCAAATGTATTGAATTTATTCTCTGAAGAAGAGATCTTAATTAGGTCAAGTGCTACCACTCCCATGTTGGAAGAAAGGCAGCGGAGGTAGCGAGGTTGGGAGGAGGATCCATGGATCAATGTGAGGGAGGAACACGTGGCTTTAGGGTGTGTCAGCCATTCAGCCATCCATGGCCACCTGGGCTACTGCACTGGAGCTCTGCTATTCAGAGCATTTTTTTTTTGTCTTAATTTGGTGCTTTAGTAGCACTTATAACAGGCTGTGGTTTTGAAGGCAAACCACTGAAGTTACACACAACCTTGTCACTCAAAATACAGTACAGACGGGCCACTTTGACATCACCCCGGCTCTTGTCAGATCCACAGGGTGTTAGGCCCCCTCCATGGGTCCAGAATCAGAACTGCCCTTTAGGGAGAATTCATTGATTATCATGTGTGGAAAAAAATTGTATAAGAAATCCAGAAAGCATCTAGCAGGGTCTGTTATTAAGGGGGGGCAGGGCATTAGGGTTTTGGGGAGTGGCAGGGGTCAGGCTCTGCTCCCAAAGTTGAGGTAACTCTTTGTCTCTTTGTAGGAGGTCCTGGGCCCTGAGCTTTGTGTGAGATAACACAGTAGGACAGAATCAATGCGCAGCAGCACTTACCTGCCATGGCCTGGCTGGGCCTTGGTTCCCTTAAACTCGGAGCTTAGCCTTAAGTGGGCTCTCTGTTACCAGGCTTGCATCTCCCATGGCTCTGCTAAAAACTGACACTTGTACCGATCCTACAACACAGGGAAGCTTAGCTTCCATTCCTTCCTTAGCTGAGAAAAATACAGCAACTTCCTGGATGTCTAAAAGTCACCTGGCTAGAAATTTTTTCATTGCAGTAAATTATATGAATGTATGAAATTCCCAACCAAAGAAACTGAATTTTAGGGATTTTTTTTTGGGGGGGTAGATATATTTTCTGACCTTTTACTATGTTTCCTAAACACCTAGCACTAATGAAAAGCTTATATTATGACAGCCGTTCCTTTATCCTTCATTACCTGCTTCACGCACGGTACTTAGTATGATCTGACATTTACAAATTATGGAAGTGGCTGGAAAAATGGCCTGGCAGTTAAGAGCACTGGCTGTTCTTCCAGAGGAACTAGGTTTGATTTTCCAGCACCTCCATGGCTCCTCACAAAGACTGTAACTAGAGTTTCAGGTAACCTGATGCCTTCTTCTGGTCTCCGTGGACACTGCATGCATATAATACATAGACATACATAAATAAAGGCAAAACACAGTATCCATTTCAAAAGAGGATGCAGGAATTGTTCTGTTCTCAGCAGAGCTTAATAATCTCTTAGGAGACCAACCTTCAGTTTCCAACCACAATCTCTGGAAACAAACTATGAAAGCAATTATCTGAAGACTCTAGAGACTATACAAAACAAGTAAATTCTGGATGGAGGATCACAGGTGAGCTTTCTGGTTTGCCAGGGTTTAGGTTGAAGGTGTGTACCCAGCATGCTTGAAGAAGCAAAACTCTGGTAAAAAACCCAGAATTATTCTGGCCCCAGGAACCAGTAACAGAGTTCAGGTTGGTCATGAGTGCTGAAGAACGAGAATGTGAGCGAGGCAGAGTCCTCAATCAATCATGTAAAGTTTCCCCAATCCATATACTGATTCCCGAAGCTCTCATTTGCAAAGCAAAGTCACAGCACTCAACTGAAAATAAACAGACTTAGCTACTATTCCAAGAAACAGTTTTCAGTTTTATATTTATGGTTTTAGAAGACAAAAGCAAAAGCCTTTGAGAGGACACAGGAGATTCTGGAGTCTTTGTGGTGTAACGTTTACAATACATAGGATGCCCTCTGAAAGATGACACTTAATGTGAATGTTCTGTCACTGTGACAAAACACCAGAGAGAAGTCAGCTTGGGGGAAGAAAGGTTTGTTTGAACTGGTAGTTTTATCTGAGGGGATTTGTCTCCATTGCTTTTAAGAAGTACTGAGTCAGAGACACTGTAGCAGAAGACTGTGGCAGGAGAGAGCTGCTCCCCTTAGGATGGCCAGAAGGCAGGGAGAAGGAGAGGGATAGGGAAGGTGGGGCTACAAGATATATCCTTCAAAGACACGCCTTCAGTGACAAGCTTCCTTTAACTAGGTCCTACTTCCTAGCAGTTCTTTCCTGTATGAAGTCATCCATAGATTGACTTTGATAATCTTCATCTCCCAATAAGAAACAATCCCAACTCATGAGTTTATGGGGACATTTTATATCCAAACCATAAGAGCACTTAAAAATTCAGAAGGATGACTCACTCCTCCCTGAAATTACAATAAAAAAGAGTCACTGAATGTTGAAAATAGTAAAAAAGGACTTTGCAGTAGCCATTACAGCTACACTCAGTGGGGTAAAGAAAGCATTCCCATAGCTTGTAGAACCCATAGAAGAGAGCTACACCATTTTAATCAAAAGGGAAACATTCAAAAAGAAAGTATTTACTTCCTTAATGGAGACAATTGTTGGAAGAATTAGTCCACAAGAGAATGGACTGATAAAAATACTATCTGAATATAGAAAAATAGTACATTAAAAACAAAACAACAGCCGGGTGTGGTGGCGCACGCCTTTACTCCCAGCACTCGGGAGGCAGAGGCAGGTGGATTTCTGAGTTCAAGGCCAGCCTGGTCTACAGAGTGAGTTCCAGGACAGCCGGAGCTATACAGAGAAACCCTGTCTCGAAAAAACAAAAAACAAAACAAAACAAAAAAAACCTCACACAAAATAACAACAAAATAGAACCCATCTAAGGCAAGAGACTCCTAAAGTACTATAGGAAAGGTAAACGTTTAAGTAGAGTCCTTGAAGGAAGAGATAATAGTGCATATAATGGTGGCTGAAAATTAGCTTATTTGCTGAAATAAAATTTTATAGAGTCAGGAAGCTCAGTTAATCCTAAGTAATAAAAGTAAGAAAGAGACCTACACATACTAAATATACAAAATATAAAANCTGTGTGTGTGTGTGTGTGTGTGTGTGTGTGTGTGTGTGTGTGTGTGTGTGTTTGTGTAGGGGCATATGTGCATCTGTGAATGCAGGTTCCTGATGAGTGCAGACAATGGTGCTGGACCCCCTGAAGCTGGACTTACAGGCACTTGTGAGCCACCCAGCATAGGCGCTGGGAACCCAACTGAAATTGTTTGCGGGAGTGGCCGGCCCTACATGCTCTTAACCATGGAGGTAACTTTCCAGGCTTGAAATGGTTCTTTCAGTCTTTTCATTGTAAAATGTTCCTTCTCTAGAAACTATTCCGCTCATCCTAAGCCAATAAATTCACGGTTGGTCTGTTGCTTATTTTTTCCTTTCTTTTGCTTTCAACTCACATGGATCTTTTGTAGACAATATCTAATTGCAAGATGTTTATGCTAATCTAGTTTGCCAGACTCCTCCCTCTAATTGCAGTGTGTGCTCCATTAACATTTAATGTAATTATTGGCACAACTGAAATTAAAGAGAAGCCCTTGGTGTCTAATTTCTCCTTATCTGGGACTTCATCTCTTTTAGAGTCATAATTCAATCCTGCACATCTGTCCTTTGAAAATTCACGTCTTTAAGAGTCTTCTGACACTCGTCTGTAGGAATTGTCTGGGTTTCTATCAGAGTCTCTGCACACACTTAGGTTTTAATTCCTTTATTAGTTGAATTAGTCCCCACTGTTCTCTCTGATGTTTATATATCAGACAAAGATTGATGTTTTATTCAACAGGTATTTATTACATCCATATTCTATTAATACATCAAGTGCTGTTTTAAGGGCTGGGCACATTGCAGAGTCAGAGAGCCTGTGTATTGGAAGCTTGGGTTACTGTTGAAGGGAAGAGACAACGGAGTTCTGAAATATATATTAATAAGTTAGTATAACGGAGACTAGCAATCATCTGGGCAGAGCAGGTTTGAGCTGATTCTTGGAGGCTAGACAGGAAGATTTCTCTGATGAGATGTTCTTCTCACCTGCCAGCCTTTTCTTGTTTCCTTTTTAATGTAAAAAATTCTTGGTAGGTGTTGGAGAGATGGCTTCATGGATGAGTGCTTGTTGTGCAAGCCCAGGGACCTGGGTTTCAATCTCCATACCCACTCAAAATGCTGGTCATGAAAGTGCCTGCCTCTAACTCCAGTGTTAAGCAGTGGGAATAGTTAACCCCAGTAGCTCACTGACCAGCCAGCCCAAGTGAGTAATGAACATTTTTTTCTTGTTAAGTGAGAGACTCTGTCTTAAGGGAGTGAGGCAAACGGTCAGCCAGAATCTATTTCCTCTCCCTCTGCAGGTACTCACATTAATGTGCATACAACACAGGAATACCCCACCCTACTCCCTACCCCTGAGAGAGAGAGAGAGAGAGAGAGAGAGAGAGAGAGAGAGAGAGAGAGAGAGATGTGCCTATGCACACATACTTTTGGTAGACACTCTGGTGAAGTTTTAGGAAGAGAATAAAGGTGTACACATGTTTTAATATTAACAATTAGCCAAAAAATTCTGACTACATTTGTTAATCCCCTTGTTATTCTTTAGGTACATTGAGCTAAGCAAGCTTATGGAAATTGTAGATACTCCTAGCTGAACTGTTTCAGATGAGGCCCTATTAACTTTTCTCTAATCCCCAGAAATATTGCTACAGAGACTCAAATTTTATTACTACACACTAATGGAACAGCAGATCACCCCTTCTACAGACAAAAACTTGTTCAGAATTTTGAAGTTGGTGCTGTAAGGACCCTATTATGCTTTTTCACATATTATTAATCATAAAAATAATTCTGTGTGAAAAACTTGGATTGTTATAGAAATTCCCCATAGAATTCCCTATAAAAAGCAAGGAAGCAACGATTCTTTTGTGAGACTTGGCTTTCAGTTCTCTGGGGATTTAGCATTTAGATGTCCACAATGTGTGGCATAGCTCTCAATTCTCTGGGGATTTAGCATTTAGATGTCCACGATGTGTGGCTTAGCTCCCTCATCTCCTCCCTGTATGTCTCTTATGGCAAGGGATTCTGGCAGACACTCATTATTTCCTGCTCTTTCCTGAGGGACATTAACTTACCATAAAAGGGCACTTTACATCATTATCTTAAAAAGTGCTGCTGTTATTAATAAGGTAATTAACAGGATGCTGGGCTTTAGCAGCCCAGGGGCCATCTAAAACAAGCACCAAGAAACCACCTATTTGCTTCTTATTCCTGAAGAAAATAAAGAACATCATGTTAAATCTGCATCTCCAAAATCTTAAATGTCACTGTTTCCTTGTGTTGAGGCATAGGACATACTTGGGCACTACACCATAGCCTTTGGTGATGCATAGTGCCTTGAACATAGTAGGACACTACACCATAGGCTTTGGTTGTTGGTGATGAAATGCACGCTTTTAGTGCAGCAAGTACCTTGCTAATGCCTCTGAGCCATTTGCTTGTTTATTCAAAGATATTTGTTTAGTGCCTTTTCTCACTGGGCACTTTGAGTAATGCAAACAAAGATCAGGAATCTCTCTTTTTTTGCAACTCACAGTCCAGTGCAGAGAATTGAGTTGACCATTATAATACATAAGCCATGGATTATCTCCTCTTTTGCTAGAATGGTAGAAGTATACCATCCCAAGGGTACTTATCTTGTTCCTCCAGTAATCATGAGATTCCAGGAAGAGTTTCCAAAAAGAGAGAGGCATGGTATATTGTTAGTGAATTAAGGACAGGCTGAAGCTGTAAACAGAAACTCACATCAAGAGTATAAAAGATGGGCATTGTGGTCACACCTATAATCCCAGCAGGTGAAGCCAGGAAGAACAGTGGAATTATTTGTAGTAAAATTTGGGATGTTTCTCAGACATAACTTTGTTACTGTTCCTCTTCTCTGCAATTGCTTTCATGTACATCACTAAACCCAATGATAACCTTGATCACCTCCCAGTCGGTGTGCCTCAGTACTTCATTGCTGAAAATCTGACACTTTAGATGAAACACGGTAGCAACTCTGGATTCTGATTTATGTATTCACTCTCCTCAAGTGCTGCTCAGCCTTATTTCTTTGTGTAGATTATTGTTCCTCTCTGAAGTATGTCCCTTTCTTCTGAAGGGCTTCCTTGATTCTAAGGTGGTGGGTCCCTAACCATCTGTGACCCTTCAATACAGTTCCTCATATTGTGATGACCCCCAACCACAAAACTATTTTCATTGTTTTTTTTTTTTTTTGTTTTCATTGTTATTTGTTTTTATAACTGTAACTTTGCTACTGTTATGAATTATAATGTAAATATCTGTGTTCTCTGGTGGTCTTAGACAACCCTTTTGAAAGGTTTGGTGATTCGCCAGCAACAGTGAAAACCACTATTTTAGAGAGACGTATTGACCATCAACAAGCCCACCCTTGCTTGCTTCCTCCATCCGTTCCATCACCCTTCTTTCCTTCCGTCTTTGTTCCTCCCTCCCTCCACCATCCTTTGCCCTTCTCCTCTATCTTATCTGAGTATGCCTTTGACCTTTCCTATTTGAAGTTACAGATGTTTTCAAGCTTACTTCCTCTCCACACTCCAGGAGTCTGAATGTATTTAGCTTTCTCCCTTTCCTTGTTTTTGATAAGAAGATCATCACCATTAGTTATGCTGTATTTCTTTGCATGATAATTCATTAAGAATTCTTGTCTTTGTCAATCATGAGTTTGATTATTATTCTAGTTGGGCTTCTCCTTATGTTCATCATGGTGTTTTGGTGAGATTCATGGATTAGTAAGTAACAGTACTTTTTATATTATCAGGCTGTTAGAGATTTATTTATTTTTATATTTGTGGGGTGTGTGTGTGTGTGTGTGTGTGTGTGTGTGTGTGTGTGTGTGTACTTACATGCCTGTATATGTGCTGTATGTCTACCTGGTGCCTGTACAAGCCAGAGAAAGAGAGTGCTATATTTTCTGGAACTGTAATTATAGATGGTTGTAAGCCACACAGTGTGGATGATAGGAACTGAACCTGAATCCTCTGCAAGAGCAGCATACACTCAGAACTTCTGAGCCAATATGCTCTTGGTGACTATGCTGGAGGAAACATGGAGTGGTAGGAGTGGACCAGCTAAGGCCAAAGATTTTCACTATTCTTTTTGAAGTAGGCAAACTATTTTTTCACAAAGGAATGTCTGTGAATTTATCAGCTCCTTTTCACTGATCATCAGAATCCCAGCATTATAGCTTACTATATTTTGGTGAGGGCTCATTTCCTCACAGTTAGGTGTTCCTTGACTTTCTAATTCTAGACTCTCTTTATAATGGGCCTTGTGAAATGACTCATTCTAGATCAATTGCAGATCTTTTCTGTCTTTATTGCCTCATAAATGTTGAGATTTTTCATGACTCCATTTTTAATATTGTTTTCTTCTTATAAAGCTTAAATTATTTGTTTGTGCAAAGTAGAGACTCATAGCCACAGACAGCTAAAATAGCTACAGAATTTGGAGGGTTGATCCGGATGGCTGGGTCAAAAAGAAGGGCTTGTGGGATCCACACTGCCTTGTGTTCCAAACCATAAGATCAGTGACATATAATGTGCAGAATGAAGAGGACTATTTAGCACAGTGGACTTCAGTGACACAAGGCATAAATTTCTAAGTATACCTCACAAATAAATGAGGACTAATAGTTAATTTTAAGGGTCAGCTTCATTGGGTTAAAGAACTCACAAGATATCAGTGAAGCCCATCTCTGGGAATGTATGTGAGGATGTTTTCAGAGATTTCACGAGGATGGTGGAACTGCCTTGAGCATTAACAGTAACATCCCATTGTCTGGGGTCCTAGGCTGAATAAAAAAGGGGAAAGTAGAAGACCAGCTCATCTCCAGTCTTCATCTTCTTTTGGCTTGAGATTCCTCAAGATGTGAGCAAGCTGTCTCATGTGTCTGGGACAGGAAATAATCCCTTTGCCTTTCCACCCATGATGAACTGTATCTTCTAAACTTTGAGCCAAAATAAATCTTTCCTCCCTTAAGTTGCTGCTTGCCAGCTACTTGGTCACAACAGTGAGAAAATCATTGGCACAGATAGTACAAGCTTTTGAGTGTGAAAGATCTACACGATCCATGTAACCATTCAGTTAACCTAAAGCAGCTATTCCTCTACCTTTCTTCCAGCTGCCTAGAAATTGATCTCCAGTCTTTACCTAAGTAATAGAAGAAACACTTGCATAATTACAACTTTGAATAGTCAAGGCTGGAGAGAAAACCTACATGTGTTTAAATTAAGCAGGGCATACGGTTAACACATATCCTAAGGGGATTTTAAGATGGAAGGGGAAATGTTAATTGAGACACAAGGGGATGTAAGTAGGAGTAATGAGACAGCAGGTGGAAGAGAGTAAGTAGACTGCAGCAGGCCATGATAGAAATAAAGGAGAAGATCATTAAAATCTGGAAGCGCCAGGTAAGGTTAGAGTCTTTCCCTGAGGAGAATACCTCATGGCTCTACAGAGTTTCTTACCATACAAGTAGGAAAAGCTGGAATGGAACAAACTTTAAGGCCACATACCTTCTCAGTGAGTTTGTCTTGCTGAATTCAGCATTTTTATTTGTGGAAAAAAGCTCTGCAATGTTGACAAAAAAAGTTGGAGTTTGATGCCATCAGTTATTCATCTCTCCAAGATGACAGGTCTCAGCCTGGAACTCCACACACCACTGCCCAGAACTCCCCTGGCATCTGTTCCCTGCTACCATTGTGTGCAGCTGCTGTGCAAAGAGCAGAGCACCAGGAAAAACCCACTTACCTCTAGCGAGCTTATGTCTGCGCAAGCTACACCATCACTGGGAACATGCTAACTTAGGAATTCAATTATAATTAATTTAATCCTTGAAATAATTCAGTAAAATGTGTTTGCTTATGTTGTAGGATGATATTGATTAATTGTCTGCACTGTTTTACATTTCTTCCCTAAGGGAAACAGCCATCAACACCAACACTGGCTATTGGCTTCTTCTACTACTGTGGATATGACATGTTCCAGCTGTGATGTGAGTCACTCCTTTAACCTGGTTCATAGGAATAAAAATATCTATGAGTTGTTTGTCTAAAGATTTATGACATCACACTGCCTTCCCAACATTTATGTTTATATCCATGGACAAATGCTATATCCAGCCTTAATCAGTAATCTTCCCTTTGAAACAAATTATAGTGAATGCAGACTCATGCCTGTTTGAGGTACTGGGAGTAAGAGATGATTGGGTGCCTCTCCTTAAATAGAACATCAATATCACCCCTAAGGCTCAGGGAACTTTACTGAGGATGGAACTAAAAGAATGTAAGAGCCAGAAGATAGAGAGACTGAGAAAACCCATATTCTAGGCATAACACAGCCATCACAGACATGATTTCACAGCAGTCATGATTGCCTGCAGAAGACTGTGCCTATCAACAGTATGAGTCACAGAGAGACTCACGGGATCAGACCCCTTCCTGCTGAATCATTGGCTACTGGTGGATTCTGGAAGAGAAACCGTTATTTTCTTCATTTGCATACTCACCAGTCAGTCTACCAGGCTGCAGTGGTTTATTCAAAATTCATGGTCACAAACATGAAACTGGTTAAATTCAGTGTCATGAGACAAAGACAAGAAAGGGTGGGAGGAGAGTAACAGAATCGAATGTGTGTGTGTGTGTGTGTGTGTGTGTATAAAATGTAGTATAGAAATATATGCATATATCCCATGTTAGGTATAGCCATGTATGAAACAATCCATATAGTCATATATAGCAGGAGCAAGACAAAAGTAACTGCTGTCTGGAGCCACTAAAACTTGTGGGTTATTAAGTATATATTATAATGTAATGAGAAGAGACTAATTTATGTTATTATCTATATTTTATAGGTAGTAAAACTATCACAAATAATAAACAAAATTGCCTGAGATTATACAATTGAAGAGTGGTAGCTCTAAGATTCAAACCAACAGAGTTTGCACAATCCTTAAGGTTTTTCCTCATTCTTATTATTCGTATTTTGACACATCTTGTGTGGATATGATTTTTTGTTATCCTTCAGAACTAACCTTGAGGTCTCATGTAGCCCATGAAGGGATTTGATAAGAAAATCTATGGTTGCATATTATTCAATTATTGGAAAGCCAGAATAAAATAATAAAATAATAATAGTAATAATAATAATAATAACAACAATAATAATGTTAGCCTACATAATCTTTATTGAAAACATAAAAGATATCTTTGAGTTTACTTGACTGTTTTAAGAACCAGCTAAACTTCACCAGTCCCCTATATTCTTATATGTATATGAAAGTACTGTTTTTTTATTACAGGATCCAGCTATATTCACTACTAAGTATTTAACCAAATGAATCAGTCAGCATATGATGCAAACAGCTGCTACCAGATCTATCAAGGCACCATTCAGAATAGTCAAGGGCAGAATCAATTTGTGTGTTCATGAACTAATAAGTGAAGAAAATGTGATATGCCTACTCATACAAGACAAAAGCAAGATTACATCCTTTTCTAACAATGGGAGGAACAAGAGATCATCATGTTAAGCAAAATAAACTAGACTCAGAAAGGCATATTGCATGTTTTCTCTTAGGAGTAAAATGTAGGAGGAAAAGGAGAATGTCGTATTTAGACTATTAGAATAGAGGAAAGAGATAAGCAGGAAATGGGAGATTAATAAGATAAAAAGTTATATGTGTGTACGAAATGCCACACTGAAAGTCATTATCTTAGACTTCAGTTGACTCCACTGTTGTGGCACACGTTTCTGAAAGAAAGCCTGAGCCAACATTTTGAGCTTATGTAGTGAGAAAAGCAGTAAGACAGGAGGAGAATGAGGCCAGTCTGGACACACTAACAGGTAGTCACCTGCGGGCACCTGGGCTCAGGTCCTGCTGTAGATCTCTGGGAGGCTGCGCAGAGTTCATTTCACAGGGGTGTAGATGGGATAAGGAAGATGATTCCCTTGTTACTGAGCTATTGTTTTTATTGGCCACATTTTCCTCAGGGATTCAGCTGACAGATACGCCTGTCTCATACGGACCTAATGTCTGATGAGAAAAATTTCAAAAGAAAGTCAGAATGATGAGAAAAATTTCAAAAGAAAGTCAGAATGAAGCCTATAAATGAAGTAGAATCTGTTGACATCTTTCATAACTGTGTACACCAGGGCAACATGGGTGGGACACTCAACTTCCATGTATCAGTAGCTTAGGAACAACAACAAACACTTTAAAAAAAATTTTAAGTGGGCAACAATCTTTAAAGAGACATCCTCATTCTAGGAATGAACTGATAGAAAGTTGACAATGTTTGTGCAGAAAGAAACAACTTTGGCGAGTCACAAATAACCAAATTCTCCTGGCTGAAAGCAACCTATAGCACTTCTAACCCAATGGCTAAAAATAGTCATCCTGGTCACCAAACACTTGGTTTTCTCTCTTGACAAGTAAAACCCACTCACTTTCCTCCTTAAAGAAGGCAACATTCAAGTCCCCATCAGGTCACAGAATTGGGATACCCACTCCCTTTGTCCTATGTATACAGTAGACAATGGCAAGACACAGATTGGGTAATTGTAATAAATGTCCTTATTTGGAACTGGAAAAAAGACACACAAAGCAATGGTGACCTGTGGCAATCCTCGCATCCTTCTCTGTAGACACATCAAAAAACATCTACAGAGGATTGGACACCATTAGATTCCCTATCAGTGCCCAAGAATGACTGCCTTGTTTCCTGCAGAAGGCCATTGCTCTATATTATAGGATGTGGTTCATGTTCTATTCTCTTTGGTGAGGTTAAGGGGACAGTTGGGCTATTATCCTCCATGGAGAATGAGTAAACTCTTTAGTCTGCATCTTTGCCATGGAAATTAAGGACTCAAATTATTTTATATCTTCAGCAGTCATAGCTTCCTTTAGTCTAGGTCAAGATTCCTATGGCAAGGGGCATACTTAAAAGCTTGGGAATATAATTGTGTATATTTTAATCCACTCCATTTGATAATCAAATTTTAAAAAGTTCAATAACAGTTCTCATGTCTGGTGTATTTCTTTCCTTACTCTGCTTGTCCCTCTCTGCTTAGTGGGAAGTGCTTTGGGCTAATGAATCTTTGATGGAGAGACACACAGACTGTCTTTTTCTCATTTCTGAGTCATTTGCTAACTGAAAGGATTTGGGGGACACTAATTCCATCTGTATTTTTAAGATTTTTATCTTATTTGTTTATTTATTCATTTTTATATTTGTGTATATGTGTCTATGCACGAATATACTATTGTGTGTATATAGAAGTCAGAGGACAATTTTAAGGAGTTTGTTTTCTGTTTCTGTTAGGGACCTGGAGATCAAATAAAAGTTGTCAGACTTGATGGGCAAGTGCCTTTACTCACTAAGCCATCTTGCTGGCCCCATTTGGAGATTTCTAAAGGGTCAGCATCCTTGCCAAATGCTTGGTTTGATTTTTGATGTAAATTTACTTTTTAACTTTTGTCACTCAGAACCTTTGCCCATTCTATCATTTGGTGTTTGAAGCTAGAAAACAGCTGTCGCCACTCTGTTCCCGTAAGTTTCTTTTGTAGGGTATTCTGGCCCAGTGAAGCAGTCACTAATACTGAAAATTGATACTGAGGACTAGGTTCTTTTCAGTGAAAAATCTAATGGTGTGATTCCAGCCTTTAGAACTGGTTTGCAGGGAGAAATGTGAAAAACGTATGGAATTGTAGATTAGAGAAACCCTGGGCTGATTGAGCTATTCTGATGAGATTTCAGAAGACTAGGATGATGAGAAATATATGGACACTGCAGATCAGGCTCATGAGATATCATAGGGAAGGAAATAAGAGCGCTATTCCTGCTATAATCTGAAAAAAAATCTGGGTACATTTTGCTTTAAAAATCTAAGACTTAAATTTTCAGTGAAGCTGAATTTTTGTTAAGTGAAAAAAATTCAAGTTAGGATAACATTTGGGCTTATGGCATGATTATTACTCACTGTGATTGCAGAGGTTTATAACACATTTGAGGTGGGAAGACCTGAAAAATGGACACATTGGAAAGAAAAGGAAAGGCACAAGAGTAAGTCAAAAGTTACAGACAAGGTATGTAAGTGAACACATTTGTAACTGTTATATAACTTTGTGCCATTAAAGAGAAACTCTGGGCTCTGTACTGGGACAATAGGAAAGGGACTTTGAGGGCAAGAAACCACTCATCAAAGGTTCAAGCTTATAAAAATGGGGACTTTTGGGATAACACTTGAAATGTAAATGAAGAATTTCTCTAATAAAAAAATGCAAATTTATCCAAATTGTGAGACAGTGAGCTGAGAATACCATGGAAGAGGTTTCTGTTCAAAATCAACTGTCTAGGGAACTGTTTGTCCTGGGTTCTTCTTTCATTATGCAGAGAAATCACTACACCAGGGCTAGAGGAGACTAACTACGTTTCAAATTGGCAAACCGACTTTGGCAGCCTTGTATACATCATGTTATTTTTGCAAGCATGCAAAATACAAGAATTAAGAGTTAAAGAAAACATGCATAAAGGGTCCAGAAAGCTGAGGAGGGCAAGCAATACCTCAGGATTGGATTCCCTTCAAAGAAACCCCAGTAGACCATTACGTGAAGCTGTGACAGTTAAAGAAGCTGGGTTGCAATAGAGATCCAGGCATGTTAAAGATACGAGGACTGGAAGACATTCACTTAGATATAGGCGTGCAATGGAACTGTCACAAGAGAAAGGCTATACATCTCAGGCAGCATGTAGGGATGGAACAATCCAAGGCTGTTGTAGTCAAGATGATCTCACCAAAAGCCACAAGTGCTGGATTTGAACCTGGAGGATTTCATTTTGGGATAATCTCTTGTGCATTGTGCAAAGGCTGTCTTTGTATTCTCCATGTTTTGCAAACATCTTCTCCATCACCTTCTGATTGGTTTAATGAAGAGTTGAATGGACTATAGCAAAGCAAGAGAGGATAGACAAGACTTTGGGGCAGATGTAGAACTAACTCTAGGAAAGGGTCAGAGGCAGGAGAATTGCCAGCTGGACACAGAGAAATGAGCATGTGCCAGGACTGAAGGAGAGGTTAACTAACAAGTCGCATAGAGGGACAGAGACAGAGCTAGCTGATCACACTTACTTAGCCAAACTAAGGCTAAGCTTTTATAATTATTAAAAAGCCTTCAGGCTGTTACTGGGGCAGCCATAGGGATGAGAATATCAGGCAGAAATTTACTGTTTTCCCTGTTGGGTTTCTGTCTTGCTCTGGTATGATTTTTCCTTACTATCTCCCATTTTCCACCTTTAAAATAAGGATAACTAGGCTGTTATGTATTAGAAATAAGATAATAACTTATAGTTATGTTTTATTTTATTTTACTGAATTTTGTAACTTAAGGGACTCAATTTTCAACAGTTTAGGTTCTGTTAAAGGTTACAGGGACTTTTAGAAATGAGCCAAATGCATTTTACACTATTAGAGGAACATGATACTTAAGTGGCCAGGGATGGAGTGGTGTGATTTAAAGGGATGTATTTGATGTTCTATTGACTTAGATGGTGGTGTGATGGTTAATCTCCCTTGTCAGCTTGGTCAGAGTTACAACTACCTGGGAAACACACCTGGGTGTGTGTGTGAGTGTTTCCAGAGAAATCTGACTGAAAAGTAGAGATCCAGTCTGAATGGAGGCAGTACCTTCCCATGTACTACAGTGCTAGAATGAATAAAAATGGGGAAAACAGGAAACAGGGGGCGGAGCCCCGTCATTTCTCTTTCTCTGCCTCCTGCCATATGACTCATGGCGGTGCTATACTTTTGTTGCTTCAGCCACAGCCCATTTCACCACCATGCCTTTCCCACCAAGACTGGTTACAGCACCATATTAACCCTTCCATCCCACATGGCTTTAGTAAAGTATTTTGCCATAATAGCAAAGGAATAACTAATGCAGTGATCCTGGCCAGGTTTTCAACATTCTATAGAAACAAAACCATTCAAGTGTTTTGTGTATGAGAGAGCGGGGAAAGGAGGGAAGGAGGGAGGGAGGGAGGGAGGGAGGGAGGAAGGAAGGAAGGAGGGGAGAGAGAGAGAGAGAGAGAGAGAGAGAGGGATGAGGGATACGGGGAGGGGATAGAGAGAGGGAGAGGAAGAGAGGCAGACAGAGAGAGACAGAGAGAGAGAAAATAAATTTATTTGTATAAATATGGGCATGGACATAGCTGTCACCCATGTGTGGATATCAGATGACATCTTTGTGTATTTGGCTTTGACTTCCACCTCACTTGATGCAGAGTTTCTTAGTTATCACTGCATAATGCCAGACCAGCTGGCCCATAACATATTTGGAATTCTCCTCTCTCTACCTCCCATCTTGTGGTAAGAGTTCTGGGATAACCAATGTGTGTACTGTGGTACCTGACTCAGCTTGGGTTCTGGGAATTTGGACTCAGGTACTCACATTTATGTGTTAAGTGCTTGGCTCACTGAGCTGCCTTACCATCAATGGATAAAATTATTTTTGTCTGAGTACTTTATAAATTCCTTTAGCTGACCCACATTATAGGTCTCTACTTGATGTTGCTGACACCTCTGTTCAACTGCTTTCAGGAAGTCTGCAGTAAACTGTACACTTTGGATGCTGTATAGACCTGCCTCTTCCCCCAGTTGCCCAGCATCTGGACTCAGTTCTTATACACTGCCACCAGGCTGTTCTAGATGAACATTATCTTGAAATTTACATTAAAGTGAAAATCTACTCTGGGAAATTTCACATGAAGAAAAATCAAGAAGATACTCTGATGTAAAGTAGACATACACATTTACGTTTGCTCATAACCCATTGGATAGAAACAATAACTTAGCAGCACCTAGTCTCAAAATGAGTTCCCTGCACACAGAAGAAAATAATATTAGAAGATTTACTAAGCAAAGAAATTAATGCCCGATCAACTACTAGAGATAGTACAGGAGACTCACACAGAGACATTGAGAACCTTCTGGTAGACCTGAGGCAAGGAACTATTGACTCCCAACATCTCAGCATGGTTATCAAGCAATACTGCCAATGTAGCCACAGCAACTCAATCTCATCACGTGTCTCTGCCTATGTCTTGAAAAGCTAGGAGAAAGATCTTAATAGGTTCAAGGCACAGTGTTAGAAGTCTTTAATAACAGGCACAGTGAAACTTCTTATTTTTAATAGATAAGAAGATTGTATATGCTGTTATCCACGGATAATTCATACCATGAATATTGACCACTTGGTGAACACATGACATGTTCCAGGAAGGGGACTAAGCAACTTCTCTATGTGTTTTCATGAAATACTTTGGACAAATTATCATTATTGTTATAAATATTTTTACATGTTAAAAACTTACATCTTAAAGGTAGTACAGACTGGATGCTAGCTCTTAGATTCCAATGCATGTTTACCAGGGTCCAGCATCCTATTGTACAACATTCCATGACAGCGTTTCCTGTGTCCAGGATGTTATTATCATCCGATTTTCACTGTCAGCAGCTCCTATTTTAATACAATAATATATCATCAAAATCCAGTTTTCCTCTTGATATTAAAACCCAGCATCTCAGAGTTATGTGATAAGCATAAAGAAGCATAAAGAAATAACCTTGCTTTAAAAGCTATCTTTGCCAAGGTAATGCCAGTACTAACTGAACATCCACGACCTAAAAAAAAAAAAATAATCCCAGGATGTTTAATTATTGTGTCCAGACGCTGAGATGACGTTTTATTTACATGTGCCTAATTTATTTCCATGTTTCATCTGAGTTCTCTTTGCTTTAGACTTGTCCTTGGAGGCATTTTTGCTTAACCAAACAAGATCAATAATCAGGACTGTTTTATTAGCTTCCACAACAGCAGAGTGACTGTCTTATTGGCCACATTTCTGCAGTTGTAGTATTGGGACTTTGATGCTGGAGAATTTAGTAAAGATCTTTGTCACAGAGAGCAGACTGAAGGGGATAAGCAGGGTAGAAATAGTAGAAAAACATCCCTGGATCCAGCTATCCCTGTAGTAACTCCCTGCTCATCCTGATAGACTCCCCCATTTTCTCTCTGCAAGTACTAGCAACCATGTAGACTATATTCTTGTGCTGTAGTGCACTCCTAGAAGACCCCCTCTTCCAATAAGTCTTCCTTGTGTTCTCTTGCTTTTACTTGAAAACGCAGCTTCATTTATGCTGTAGGTCACAGATTTAGCCTCACTTTGAGATAACAAAATCTATGTTTAAATTCCGTCTGCAATTTGGCAATATTACTTAACCTCCTGTAATACGATGTTCACTTTAAAATTGCCCTTTGATGGCATTATTGTTACAGGTCATTAAGATAAAGAGCTTACATTAGTGTTCTCGGGTTGATGTGACAAATTACCACAGATGCAAGTGTTTAAGATGACAGAATCTTCTCTTAAGATTCCAAAGGTCAAAAGGCAACTATCGTCAGGCTTGAGTCAAGGTGTAAGCAGCTATGCACCCTCTTTATAATATATATATATATATATATATATATATATATATATATATATATATATATATTCTTTTTATTAGATATTTTCTTTATTTACATTTCAAATGCTATCCCAAAAGTTTTCTATATCCTCTCCCCACCCTGCTCCCCTACCCACCCACTCCCACTTCTTGGCCCTGGGGTTCCCTTTTACTGGGGCATATAAAGTTTGCAAGACCAACCAGGCATGGTGGCACAAGCCTTTAATCCCAGCACTTGGGAGGCAGAGGTAGGTGGATTTCTAAGATGAAAGGATGGACCATCCCAAGACTACCCCACCCAGGGATCTATCCCATAATCAGCCAATAATCAGCTACGCAACCTCTTATGCAAGATTCAACTTCTAGGACGACAGTCTACTATGTGTTTGGTTTACAGCCATAACTGTCTCCAAAGCCAGCAGGACAGAATCCTTCCAGTTCTTCCCTTCCCTTTTCTTCACCCTTTCCTCTGCAGCAGCTCTCCCTCTGCCACCCCTGTGGTCACATCCAGGGCTTATTCATACAATCCCAGATGATCTCTGTATCCCAAGACCCTTACTCTAATGATGTCTTGGGCATGGAAAGTAAAATTTACCTGTGACTTGTAAGGCAATAATCACCCTGTTGCTTTCCTCAGCACAGTGACAAATACCTGGCCAATGTGACTTAAGGAAGGGTGATTTTACTCTGAATTAGCCATTGAAAGTATAGGCTGCCACAGTGGGAGAAGTGTGGTGGTTGGAGCAAGAGGCAGCTGTTCACACTGTGTCCTTAGTCAAGGAGCATAGAGGTAGATGTTGACATCATTGGGCTTCCTTTCCCCCAGCTTTGAATCCAGTTGGGAGCCCTAGCTCATGGGAGGATACACTCACACTCACACTCACACTCACACTCACACTCACACGAGTCTTGCCCTGCTTTGTTAAACCTCTCTGAAAACAGCCTCACAGGCAGTCCAGAGGTATGCCTACCACATCTTTTGGGGGCACTGTTTAGCCTATCCTAGAATCTTTTAGAAAGTTGTTTTATTTTATTTTTTAAAATAAATTCTATTTCAAGGATGATGTTTTCATAAATATATTTTTATATATTAAGAATAAAGTTTTAAATATCATCTTGGAAAATTTTCTCTTGAACAATAATTAAACATTTTCATAATTTATATACATTTCCCAAGAATCTTGCAATCTAATTTGCTGCCTAATGATATATTTACACCAACTTTATAGGTAACATATTTACCTCCTCCTCTTTTGTGGCTTTTATTTCAAGCTGTAACGACTTGGTAAGCATAAATTAGACATGTGTGGGTATGTTTGAGTGTTGGTTAGTATAAATCATTCTATTCCTTGAAATAAAAAGCAGAGCACCTGGGGTGTATAAGAAATCAGACTAAGCAAGTCATGAGGAGTAAGCCACTAAACAGAGTTGTCCATGGCTTTTGCTTCAGTTTCTGTTTCCAGGTTCCTCCTTTAAGCCCCTGACTTTCTGGATGAAGGACAGTATGGTGTAAGCCTCCTTCATCCTCAAGTTGCTTTTGGTCACAGTGTTTCTGCATAGCAATAGAAAGCTAACTGAGACAATATGGTATATATCAATATAAGCAATGTTTTCCTAGGGTGAAGTCAGAGCCTTGTAGCATTTAAATTATGTGAACTTTTTTTTTCTGGTAAAAAAATATAAATAGATTAAGGGATGAGAGGAACACTAATGGATTCCTTGTACAGAAGTAATTGCAGATTGTGTGATAAAGGTTCTTTGAGCTTTTAGTGTGTGACCTGAATAAACCAGAGAGCGAAGACCCTATTATTCTTGTATTTGCATTCAGGATAGGAGATAGTTAATAATCATAACCAAAGAGATTCAGAACAAAATCAAATTAAAATAGTGAGAAATAGGATGAAGACTATCTCTTTTGGGGACATAGAGATAGCCCAGAGAGCTAGATGGTGACTCTCAAGAACGGCTGAGCTTAGTCTACTTAGCAATATATGGAGACATCATTAATAGCAACCCTGAGGGAGGCACTTCTGACAACTAGTTAGAAGCCTGGAAGCTGCCAACCATTCCAATGTGAAGAAGAATATTCCCAGGACACAGCTGTTTGGCCAATGTATCAGAAGTGTGGGGATCAAGAGACTCTGAGCTACAACTTAAAGAGGGTGAGAGTGGAGTTGGTAGGAACTGAAGTTGAAGAGCTTGGCAGAGGTCAGTTGCTAATAGCCCATTGGCACTGGTACTACTTGGATCTCATTCCATGTGTACTAGGGAAACCACTAGAAAGTTTCTGTGAGGAAAGCTAAATAGATCTGATTTACATGGTAATTACTGGATGTTGGGCATAAAATGAGCTCTAGTTGCTTCTCCAATTATAAGAAAAAACCCAACAACAATGAAATAATTATTAGAGTAACTCAGATGATTTTTATCTTGAAGACCATAGTGTTCCAAATGCTTTGGAACGTCTTTCAAGATGGTGGAGGCAGAGAGCATAGTTTCCCTTCTTTGATTAGCCAGATTCAGTAACTTGGGTTTCATTAATGCAATGCAAGGGAAGTGACAGTGTGCATTCTGAGAATGATTTGTTAAAGGATAGGATGGCTCTTTTTGTTCAGTCTTTGGTGACAGACAGAAGGCATTTGTGTTAGTTCTTCTATCACTGAGACAAAACCCTGTAGGGAGGAAGGACTTATTTTGGCTCATGGTTTCAGAGGTCTTGGTTTGTGGCTATGTGGACTCACTGCATTGGACTTGACAAGAGTCAGAAAACTGTGGTGCTGGGAGCAGGGGCCAGAGGCTTCTTACCTCATGGTGACTAGGAGCAGAGGATGTGGGAGAAGACAGAAGAAATATTTTTGGGTAATGCCTTTAAGTGACCTACATCCTCCAACCAGGCTCCGCCTCACTTTATGTCACTTCCAAAATAGTAACATCATATGATAAAGCCATCAAGGGTCTGATCCACTGACTTTGTTAGAGCCCTCAAGCTATGTTCACTTCCCCAAAGTTCTTCATCTGGCAGTCAGGTCTCCGACACATAAGCCTGTGGGGGAAATTTTGTATTCAGACAAACAATAACATTATGTACAAAGACCCTCAAGCCTTCTGGGGAGATTCCATGTGTTGAGAAACAGGAGTTCTGCCTAACAGCAGGCAGAGGACCAAGGCTTCAATCAAAGGCTTGTCAATAAACTGTCATCAGATCAAGCACTCAGTCTTAGTCAAGCCCTTAGATTATTCTCCTGGCTGAGGTTCTGACAGCACCCTCATGAAATCCTGACCTAGAATCACCCAGCTGGTTCACTCTAAGATAGTTGACTCCTAAAACTCGTGAGACAACAAATACTTATGTCAGTTTGGGAATATTTGACTGTGCTGTGGTAGATTCTCAATATATGCAAGCTACCAGAATGAGCCGAGGTGCTTGCTGATGAAACATTAAGTGAATAACATGTAGAGGTAGTTTTAAAATGCCAACTACAACAGTGTGATCAAATACTGAAAGTGAGAGTGTAATATTTATGACTAATTTTTGGTTGTTTATGTGTATATTAAGCAAATATTTTTGTTCTCTTTCTCTTTCCCAATCTGCCAACATCTAATATAAGATATGTTAATAATAAATAACTGTATGCTCAAAATGTAGGGAGTAGAGCTGGCTAAAAGAATTAACGACACACAAAGATGAAAAGAAGGTTTGGCCTCCTTTAGGAGACATAGATTAGGGTATTTTCCTTGGTAGGTGGGATAACTTTCATTTTGGGTGGGAACATGATTCTGTTGTTGTCTTTATTGGGAAATTAGCATAGTTATGATTTCAAGAGCTGCACATAAGCACCAAGCTGGCAAGGTATTGCACTGTAATCTCTCTATAATGAGGCAACTTGCCTAGAGTGACAGTTTTCCAGAATCTTCTTCCCTTTATGTTTCTGGTTAGTCTGAGCCATGGACATATTTTATTTCTTTGGGATTTCAAAGTGATAGCACAGTTGTGCTGCTGTTTAATGCTCAGTAGCCTGAGGCAGATGCTTCTGCAGCACATAGGTATTGATTATCTGCTAAGCCATCAGTTTGGTGTGGGATAACAATGGAGCCTGTCACTTCCTGACCTTCCCCTGCATTTTCCTTCAAGTTGTCTGACTTGTGAGCCAGGTATGTAAAAAGGGCAGCAGCTCCTTCTCTATGGCAACACAAGTTCCCAAGGGAGACAGCAGGGATAGCAATGGGATCCAGTCCATTCTTCCGGTCCCCCCCACCCAGGCTTCTTTTTGTATACATAGTCCTTTCCTGTCTATGGAAAATATGGTAAGCCTCAAGCTACTTCAAAGGATGCAGACAACAGCATTAGAGAGACCTGTTAACTAGCCTCCTCTCACATGCTTTCAGTAGATCACACACACACACACACACACACACACACACACACACACAGGTGCACACACAGAGGTGCACACACAGAGGGGGAAGGGAAAGCTCATCTCACCTGTAGTTTGATCCTGAATGCTATAGTGTTAGTGGTGAGAACTAGTTCTATTTTCAATATAGATTAAAAACAGAACCTACTGTCTGGTTGTGCTTTCTCAGAGTTTTTGCCTGGCTTAAAATGTTGGTATAATTGAACAGGTGACATTAGAAAACCTGAGGGCAGAGAAGAGAGAATAAATAGAAAACGTAGATTTCAGTGCTTTACATTTGAGATGCTTAAGGAGCCAAGTGAAAGCCCCACAGCAGTAAATAGTAGCCCAGTAAAGACGTCCAAGGTGGATATTAAAACTTAGGAGTGACAGGGGCTGTGGAAATGGTGCAGCAGGTAAAGTGCTTGCTGCACACATGAGAACCAGAGCTTAGCTCTCCAGATCTAAGAGCTGAGTGGGCTCTGCAGCCCCGCTGTGATCCCAGATAGAGTCAGAGATCTCTGGAGCAAGCAAGTTAGCAAGCAAGGGTGGACAGGTAAACTCTGTGTTCAGTGAGAGACCCTGCCTCGATATGGAAAATGGAGACCTATTGAGGAAGACACTCAGCATCAAACCTGGGTCTCCACACGCATGTGTCCACACATGCATACTATGTGTACATACTTATGCAAATGAAAACCTAGGAGCAGTCAGTAAGAAAGAAGTAGAGCACATTACCTCATTAAGAATCAAAATTAAGGAGTACATCAGCAAGGGCTGAAAATAACACTCAGTTTTGGATGTTCTCAGAGTAGAGGGTGCTTTCTGGCTAAGATCATAGCTCCTTGACCTCCATTCCTTAGTTGGTTGGAGTCAAGAGTGGATCCAGATCTCTGGGTAGTCTCTCGTTTGCCTGTATCCACCATTTAGATGGCCACAACTAATTCTGCTGTATTTGCTTTTTCCTTTGCCAGGCTTAGCTGCTAAGCTGTGAAAGTCAGATCCCTAGTCCACCCTCCCCCACAACTCTAAAATCTTGTCTCTCTGCATCTCATTAAACCTCACAGCTCTCATCAACCTTGAACATAATTCTCCTCTCAAAAAGCCTTGAACACTCCCATCAGGTCCTCCAGCACTCTCCAATAGTTGCCAGTAAAACACCTTTGCCTTTTCAATATTTCCCTGTAATGTATCTGACACTGGGCTGTTTCTCCCCTGAAGATTCTATTTCTATGTAGCCCTCTTTAGTGGGATTATTTTCTCCTCCACTTTCTATATTCCTTTGCATGTGTGGTGGACTAAACCTTCTGTTTGTTTGTGACTAGCTGAAATTGTTTATATCTCTTCCTATGAGCACATGACTCAGTTTTTAAACTTAGGTTCCTTGATTACTGACTCTATAATTTGTGTGTGTGTGTGTGTGTGTGTGTGTGTGTGTGTGTGTGTATCTATGAGCCTGTATCTGGAAACTAAAGGAGGACGCTGGGTATCCTCTATCATGCTCTACCTTATTTCCTTGGGACAAGGTCTCTTGCTAAACCCAGGCTGGTTGGCCAGCAAGCCTCAATGGTTCTTCTCTCTGTATTCTGCCCCCCTCTCCATATATAACACTAGGGTGACAGGTATGATTAATCACTCTTAGCTTCTTTCAAAAAATAATTTTTTATTGTTGAAAGCATCTTAGATGTATACCATGGATTTGATCATATCCCCCTCTCATTCACCATTCCAACTCTTTCCAGAGACCTGAGTTATGACCCTCAAACTAATGTATTTTTAAGCCACTAAGTTCAATTAGTAGTAACCATTTATGTATGTGTTTTGTGTCATTTACTAGAGAATGAGCAACGCATCAGGGACCACACTTAGAAGAAAAATGGCCTCCCTCAGTAGCCATCAATTATCAATGGCTCCTCAGTTAGGGGTGGAGCCTACTCTGACCCTCCTCCATCCTCATTAGAATGTTGGCTGGCTTGACTTGGTACATGTCTTGTGCAAGTAACCATAGCTGCCCACACCAGCTTTTTTCATTTAATCATTTTTTCGGTGCTGGGGAGCTGAAATTGGATCCTTATGTTTGCACAATTAACACTCTTATTCATTAAGTCATCTCTCTAGGCTCCCAATACTTTTCTTAACATAGTTGGTAGGAACACCAGTGTTCATGAAGATAACCTTCTTAACATCCTAGGATGCTAGTTGCCTGGCCCACCTCACTTATGTTACCCACTCGACAGTCCTACCTCTTTATGTCATTACTACTAACTTCAAAGTCTCCATTGATTCAATCGCAAGTTCAATTGTTGAGTTGTCTCATATCTCAATTTTCATTTTCCATCATTCCATTTAGAACTTTATTTTTCCTCTTATCCAATTTAAATTCTTGGTCACTTTCTGAGTGTTAGCCTTTTGCCATTCTCTCGATGTGCTAACTTTAAGAATAAAAGCATATTTCTTGTTTGTTTGTTTGTTTGTTTATCTAAGTACATAGTATTATGAGAATTCCAGTGGTGATTGGGCTCCATAAATGAGCTGTGAATGTGAATATTTTCCTATTGTCTCTAGAAGTGCTTATGTAAAAAACAAAATAAAACAAAAAATCCAAATAAACTAAAACCTGTGTTCTACACACATCTCATAGTACTCAACATACTGAAATCTCTCCATTCTATCTACTTCAGCAATCCCTTTCCATGCCTACTAGAGAAACTGTATCAGTAATGACAGTGAGAACCTGCTTGCCCATCTATTCATTTACAATGATGCATTTAATGCAGAAAGTCAATGTCTTTATTTTGGAGCTTTTGTCACTAAGAGAGAAGACACAGCGTCAAGGTGATTCTCAAATCATTTTAACAGGGTAACTAATGTAAAAGGGTGAGAATTTCTAACCTGGACAGCTTCCCATTTCAAGTTGATAAGGATGCTGATATGTTGGCAGTAAAGATAGAAATTTTATAAGGGTATGCAAGGAAGATTACACCATGACCTAGCTGTTGAATTTTTCATCTGCACCATAAACAAAAGAAGGACAAGAAACATTTGTTCTGCATTTCAAAGAACTACATATGAAGAGCAAGTGGGGTAGGAAGGCAGACAATTAAATTTCAATCCTGCACATGTCACCCCATCTTTGACATTTCTGCCTATAATTTCTTACTTCCACTTTCAAATTTATATTTAAAGTTTGAGAAACTCTTATCTCATTTGGAGGCTAAGTCTCTGAAGAGCAACACCAAGGGATTGTAGATCCCAGTTGCACTATGGGTTCTGAGCTAAATGTCACTCTAGTATTTTACTGTGGTGGTGATTTACATGAAGAGACGCTCTTAGCTCTATGACCCTCTCTACACATTACAAAACAAAGCTTGGTAATGATGTTAAAGTAATGAATTGTATTCTTTGGTGCTGGCATAAAGTTAAGATTAGAAATACACAGTTAAGTGTTAAAACTCGAGTGGCAATAATATTACTCTAATGATTGGTCCAGAGATTTTTGATGTTTATGCAAAGGATAAGGATGATAATTCAATAAATGTTTCTAAAGTTTTGATATCAGGACAGCAGTTAGTGATCGTATCTGATTCAGATACTATTATGTTTCATTTTCTGCCTTGCCTTAGTGCATATATAAGGATGGTTATGTGTTCTAGATTTGCTTTTTAGTTCTTTATTTATGTAAATGAATATGCATCCATATACATATATATATAGTAAGTTGTATATTTTAACTAATTTATAACGTCTTCTATTAAAGCAAGAAATGACACCAAAATCTATGAGTTACTTTAGTTTAACAAATGGCATTTCTTATTATTCACCTTAAAACTGGCTTTTAATATACACACAGACTTCTTAACAGAGGATAATAAATGTTTGCACACATTCAAGCGTGCTAAGGAAACAGTCCCTGAGAAATGTTGATCATTGGGGTTTAACCAATTTGTTCAACATACTCAAGCTACTTTGAGAATCTACTGCTCAGTTTTTATAGGTATAAACTAAAGATCTGAAGCTATAAACAAGGCTCTGCTACATTGTCCCAAGGCAGAAGTTGTGAGCAGGCAGCTTAGAGGGATGTTTTCTTTTGTCAACATGGTGTTTGATTTGTATTGTTTGATGAATCATTGTTTGATTTGAGAGTGTTTTAAGATGGAGGAGTCACAAAGGCATCTGAATTTCTTCTTCCTTGAAATATCAGAGTACCTAAGAATGCCCACACTCTTTTCCATTCACTAATATGCTAATAGGTGCTTAGCATAGTTAGTGTCTGTTTAAAGACATGACTTGTGGCATTTGCCAGTTTCTCCAGTATAAATCCAACTCTAGTAACTGGTTTCAAGCTACAATAGGACGTTGGTCAAGTGGAGAGAGAAACAGATACATGTGATTTATTCTTACAAGCAGGTAGAAACCAGCTCTGTAATACAATGATTGATACTATCCCTCAGCAAATTTGACTGACATTACTGATCACCCCTTTTAACTAAGGCAGTCTCTTTGGTTCTTCACAGCTCTCAGCTCCTCTGCCTCACATTTAGATGAAATGCTAATTTGCATAGAGACTCATTTTGTGTTTGTGATCTCTTGGATAAGGAATTGTTAATTTGTAGAATTAAAACCTGGAATCTTAAAAATTTAAATAATTGCAATGTTATTTAAATGGACACAATATGATTAAGACTTTAGGTCAGAAATAACCAACTTAATTGGTAAACAAGGTTAACCAGGGTCACATGTACAGTCTAGTATCAGTATGTGTTTAGAATGCACCTCAGTCTCCTGGAGAACTTGACTTTGGGATTGACAGACAGTTATTGGAGCAAGGATGTGGTGATGTTAGAACCCTGAAGCTGGGTCATAAGAAGACAACTGGTTTAGGATTAGTGGGCAAGGTGTCTTACAGACTGGTTTATGTAATGACAAATATATCTCACAGGTTTATGTGCCCAAAAGTCCGATACCAGATGGCAATCTACTTTATGCACACAGATAGGCACCTTCTTTTTTTTTTTTTCCTTGTTCCAGTCAACCCTGCTCACTCTGGTCCCCGGTCGGCCCTGCTCGCTCTGGTCTGTCCCCGCTCGCTCCGGTCGGTCCCACTTACTCAGTCCCTGCTCTCTCCAGTCCAAGGATTTATTTATTATTATTCATAAGCACACTATAGCTGACTTCAGACTCACCAGAGGAGGGCGTCAGATCTCATTACGGGTGGTTGTAAGCCACCATGTGGTTGCTGGGATTTGAACTCATCACCTTCGGAAGAGCAGGTGGGTGCTCTTACCCGCTGAGCCATCTCACCAGCCCCATATAGGCATCTTCTTACTGTGTCTTTCACAGAGTGGACTGCAAAGAGAGAAAAAGCAAGCCTTTCTGTGTATAAAACTATTCTATAGGACTCCACTTTCATGGCCTAGTGATATCCCAAAGACCCCATCTCTCAGGACCATATGACTGGAAGCTAGGATTTCAGTGCAGAAATTTTGAAGCAAGCAGCATTTAGTATATTGTAGCTGATAGCCCAAATAGGCATCCATTGGTGACTAGTGGCATCCTATCTCCTTCCTAACTCTATGAAAGATGTGGGCAGACAACTGCCTGCTTGTTCTATGAGAACAGTGCCTTGCTGTATCCCCTCTGGTCCTTTGTGTACTCCACCACTCTGCCGTCATAAACGAAGGAATGAACCAGCTTAGAGCTGCCATATATGTTTGTGCCTGGTGAACACTGTACAACTCTAGGTGATGCCTTTACTGTAGACTGATTTGGATATTCTCCATTACTTCTTTGGTACATACTTGTGCAACATACCTGTGAGAATAAACACCAACCAAGTGAGAATGTTCACAGCCTATGTAGTCCCTGTTCATGTAACAAAGGAGCCAGTCACTTTCACTTGTATTTTTAGAGACTCCAAGACAGGCAGGCGGTGGTAAAATGTGGTAGAAAGGGAGGTTTCAGATGTGCAGCCGTGAAAGGCTGTTGGCATGGAGACACAATAGTTTAGAAAACTAGAAACAAGGAAACCTGTGGGATTGATTAAAGGCATATTGTTAGATTATTATATATTATCTATCTATCACTTGTTTGTTCGTTTGTTTATGATTTGTAGCCAAAGCTAGCTTGGAACTCAGTGCACATCACAGGCTTCCTTGAACTCGTATTAGTCCTCTTTTCTTGGCCTCCTGTGTGTTAGGATGTAGTCATGATACACCTTGTCCAGCAATGCTTAGCTTCCTATAGTATTACTGAAGTAAAAAGCAGGGAAGCTAATTAGAGAAACAGCTATTAATCAAGTCCAAGTTGTTGTGTCTGGTCATTACACGAGTCACTATTTAGTTTCATAAGTTATTACTAGCAATAGTGTTCAGACTTTTTACAATTAATTTTTTTTGCAGGCTTACATCTTGAACTGCTTATAATGGATAGTGTGTTGAATTTATAGGCATGTTGTTGTAGATGATGGGCCAGAGTTATATTTTCACATCTGTTTTGGCCATTGTCCAGCTGCATCCTCACTTTCTCATCTGGTGATCCTAGCTGCCTTTATGGTGGTCTCATTATTCTCTGCCATACATTTTTACTTTAAGGGTACTTGCAACTAGAGTCATGTGTGTGTGTGTGTGTGTGTGTGTGTGTGTGTGTGTGTGTGTGTGTGTGTGTAAAAGAAAGTTTTGGGTGGTGATAGGATATTGATGAAATGGTGTAGAATGGTCTTGTCTCAGAACTACTAAGGGTAAATAAGAATAGCCAGAGAATAGCCATTCCTGCTCAGAAATACTTGTTCATGTTTCCAGTGGGTTTGAGGTCAGCTCACTGTATTCTGAGTTGTCCAACTTCTATCTTACTCTTTTATTGAAGGATTTTTCACAGGAAGATTTTCATTGATAGCTAAGCTTATGAGTGGGTATGCTTAGATAGACGAATGGGTTAAATACATCCTGTGCACTTACCTTCCCAGACTGAACAAGTGAATCTAAATCTAAGGAGTCTGCTTTAGAATAATGAATGAGTGATATAAAACTAGAAAGAATTACAGAATATAGCTAGCTCTTCTTCCTTGGAGATGGCATGCCCTTATGTGTGCAAATATGCTATTTCTTTTTTTAACCTGAGAGCAGGAGTTATCCTCACTCTCTGTTTAGTAATTACTAAATAATTTACTAATTATTGGTTGTTTGAATATGCTGCTGCCCATTCTGCCAAATGTGAAGTTTTGACAAGGGAAGGAGATGTATAAGAGAATGCTTAAGCAAAAGAAGAACCGCTCACAGAGCTGGTGAATGTAGTTTTCTGGGGCTGAACTCTAAGTTTCACATCCTCTGGACAATGGTACCAACACTTGTCCTACTCCAGGATGGCACACACACTACACATGGCTCTTCATTTCCTAGTAAACTTGGCAAATGAAAAACAGAAAATTGAACTTCCAAATTCCTTTTGGTTTCATAACTGTCACTTTATTAAACTAGTATAATCCCTAACAATATTATAAATTTTGTTCTTATATCTACAGAAACATGTCATTCATCCCTTCCAAAGGAGACTTTTTCTGTTGCAATAGAGATTACAGGAAATCACAAGCAACCAAAGTGTAGAGTTGTAGATCCTAGTCACAATGGCTATGTCTATAATCTGACTCCTGTACCTGAGGTTTGTGGACTACTGCAGAGGAGGAGGGCAGGAAGACTGTAAAATCTGGGACTTTGCCCTGAGACTGTCTTCCAGTAATGTCAGAAGATATACCTGTAAAATCTCACCAACATGACTGCCTAAACATAAGCCAAGAGTGGTGGTTTCAATATACTTGGCCTATGGAAAGTGGCACTATTAGGAGGTATGGCTTTACTGGAGGAGGTATAGTATTGTTAGAGGAAGTGTGTCACCATGAAGGCGGGGCTTTAATGTCTCATATATATGCTCAAGTCTGGCAAGTGTTATCCAGACCCTCCTCCTGGCTCCTTGTAGATGATAGTCTCTTCCTGGCTGTTTTCAGATCAAGATGTAGAACTTTCAACTCCTTCAGGTCCATGTCTGCCTGGATGCTACCATGCTTCCCACAATGATGATTATGGACTAAACCTATGAAAGCCCTGATTAAATGGTTTATTTTATGAAAAGTTTCCTTGATTATGGTGTCTCTTTACAGCAATGAAGGCCAAACCAAAATGCCAAGCAAGGACAGACACCAATAGACTAAAATGGATTGAGTAGAGCTCATGAAGCTTCAACCTGCTCAAAGAATTACAGACAACCAAGGAATGAGAGAGGAGAAATAGCCTTCCCTAATTGAGAATGGCACACCAATTAGTTATGAAATGCCAAATGGTCAGCCCAAAAATCATATACATACAAGTAACATTATATTAATAGAATAGGCTGTATTTATGTATTTAAGAATATATATGTATACACACACATATGTATGTAAAAACAATTAATGTAAAAAGAGACCATGATTTTGAAAGTGACCAAGAGGAGTATATGGGATGGTTTAGAGAGAGGAAAGGGAAGGAATGTAATTATATTATAATCTCAAAAATAGATGAAATAATTTTTAAAAGCTTAATAACAGGATAATAACAGTGCATTGATTCTACATAGGAAATGCAAGTTTAGATACACCACTTTCAAGTAATTTCTGCTGATGCAGCATTCTCACTAAATAAGTAGCTGTAACTATGTATTACTGTGTAAATACTGAAGCACATCGGTTCACAGTGTAAAATTTTTGTTCCAACCAAAAGTAAGTTTTTGAGAACTGAGAAGATAGCTCAGTCAATAAAGTGCTTGCTAAGCCATCATAAAGACCTGAGATCTATCTTCTGTGCTCATGTAACATGCATGTGCTTGCCATCTCAATTCTGATCAGGCAAAGCCAAAAACCTCCTGGACTGCAATGACCAGGCAGCCTAGCTGAATCAGTGAGCCTTGTGTCCCAGTGAGAAATCTTGTCTAATTAAAAAAAATAATTAAAAAAGGTGATCGGTTCTCAAGGAATGACATCTGAGATGACATCTGAGGCTGACCTCTGGCCTTGCCATGGACACCCCTCTCAAAACACATGCACACGCAAATGCACAAACATGCACATGTGCATAAAAACAGAAAATAATGAGCATTTGAAAGAATGGGTTTTGTGCAATCTGTTTTTCAGTCTCTTCTGGCCCTGAAGCCCTTTATTGCTTTAATAGTCTACTTTATTCCAACCATCAGATGCTGAAACTATGACTTCCCTTTTCTTTTCCCTAAAATTCTATCTTTTAATATACTCCTGTTTCCAGTCAGAGATGATGATGCAATTTCCTTCATTATAGTTGTCTTTATATGAATTTGAAGACACCTCTGTCCTTAGTTTCATCTTTTATGCAAATCTGTGTGTGTTTGTGTGAGCATATGTCATGTATGTGAGTGTCCCAAGGGTCCCAGAAGAGACTGCAGATCCCATGGACCTGGAGTTAGAGGAGGTTGTGAGGTGCCTGGCATGGGTGCTGGGAATCTAACTTAAGAGTGGAAGCTTCATCCTAACTTCTGAGCCATATCTCCAGCCCATTTCTGTCTTGCTTTCCATCTCCCTGTACTTCTCATAGTTTCAACTTGAGCGTTTGGATAGTGCCTATATTTCAAAGAGCAGAAATATATGTTATTCTTAGTGATTGCTTTGTATTGCGTTCGGTATCATGTGAAATCCTCATATTTTCTGGTTTAACAATGATGCCATTAGAAATTTTGTTCCTTTTATGATGTTTCCAGATGAAACACCAGGTTGTTCATCTTTACATTTACTACATTGTTTATATTAATTACTCTTTTTTTTTCTGTGATGACTTGCCTGAGAGAGGTAACTAAAGAAAGGAAGATCATGTGGGGCTTCAGTTTGATCCATAGTCCATTTCACTGGCTAAGGTACATACAACAGAGAGAGCATGAGGCAGATGATAATGCCTCCATGGGCAAAACCAGAGAGAGGAAGATGCTGGCACTTGGCTTGTTTGCTTTTCTGTCCTCTTTTATTTAGTCTAAGATCCCAGTATATGGCAATGCCACCTACATTCAAAGTGGGTCTTCCATCCTCAGTTCATTCAGGAGACACCCTCGAAGACACACACGGGCATCATCTCCTAGCTGATTCTACCTCCAACTGGGTCATCAGTGAAGATTAGCAATGATAACTAGGTCTCAAGCAGAAAACAGTCACATTCTGGATCACTTGCCACTCTGTCTGTTTAAATACAAGTACAATATTCAAAGGAAACCTCAAGAACCTCAAAGGCACCACTGCTGTATCCTAACATTTAAAGAAGCTGGGAGGTTACCAGCTTCTTTCTGGAAGCATATAAAGTAAGTGGCCAACAAATGAGCAACCTCTGTGCTACATTTCAACAGAGAGATTTCCTTCTGTGTTTTTGGCTGCCTGCAGGCAGACAAGTCAAAAGCAAAAACAAAACAGTCCCTCTCTTGCTCACAGGAGCACATGGCTCAAGAGTAAACTCATTCCTTCCTGCTGGCTGAGTCTATTCCATGTGGCCCTTGACTTAGAAGATGCTAACAGCTTTCACCATCCCTCTTTCCAATGGCTTACTAGATTGTGGGTGTAGAGTCACTTCACTGGGCAGCAGAGTTTAACAGTGATGAATACTAGCTGTGTCAGGGTTCCAGGATCTGTTAGGGAAACCGGCACAAAATAAAGAACTAACAACAATGAGGTGGTTTAGTTGGCTACACGCTGGCTGGAGAAGGTCAAAGTCCACAGGGCAGGTCATCAGGGAAGGTAGTGACTCTCATAATGGGCAAGGCAATCCTGCTCTTGATGCCTTGCAAATAATGGCACCAGACCTACTAGACCATCCAGGAGAATCTTGCATACTTAGAGAAGCAGGCTTGGGAGGCTAAGACCCCTACCTCAAGGACAGCTTATAGTTAATATATAACTAATACAGAGTTTCTTGTCTTTAGGAAGATACAGTTTATGGTATAATGTGTCCCAGAGTCCTATCCATTGTGAACAACGTCAAAGTCAGACTTTCCCTGGGGTTATTAACCAATAACATTGGCTCTTCCCCCGATCACCTATGCTTAGCTCACTTGTTAATGGATTTTTCCCTGAAGCTCAGTAGATCATTTGCACCACATTCTCTGACCCAGGCTTTGGTCTACACAGCATATCTTATCGCAGTGTTTTTGTGCAGTGAGCACACTCTCCATTTATACCAGTAGCTATGGAAGTGGGAGGGCTTACTTTTTTTTTTCTTTTGTGCCTCCTCACCAACCTTATTTTTATAGTAATACTTTGTCAAGCTTAGCCTACTCATGTAATAACTGTGAGTGTGTAAAATTATGGTAGTGTGCCTGTATGGAAACTTGAGGTTCCATTAGGCCTTATGATGGGCTATGGACTTGGTGTCTTAGGAACAATTTATACAAAAATTTCATCACCATCTATATTTTCTGTTAGTACCTCTCCCTCACCCCATCCCTCTCTCCTCTACTGCCTTCCTAATTGTGTTTCTGATGCCATGATCTGGCTAGTGGCAATCTGTGGACATTGTTCAGCCCAGCCATCAACCTTCATGGTTAAGAGGACAGCTAATCTTTGTCCTGTGAAACATAACATGCTAGGCTTGTCATCATTGGTGTTATCACGAGAGACAGACACTTCAATGGACTGAGCAGAAGACCTGGTTTCTCCAGTGGTATTTGGCTTTCTGTCTCTGTTTATCTTTGGTCATCTATGGTAATTCCCCCTAGGGGTCCACTACTATCCCACACTCTGGGATACTCCCCAGCCAGTACTCTCATGCTTCATCTTCATCTGCCCCTCTTCCTGGATTACTGTCTAGAGATTTCAAGAGCCTTTCCTGTTACTGCCTTTGCTCACTAGTGACCAGGAGATGAAGTTCATATTTCTCTTGGATTTTATAGAGAGAACAATTAGGGCTGACCCCTGATGAAAAGAAAATGTTGTAAGAGCCTTCACATGGCCTTCAGACTCTAAGGCCAGGTAGTGGCATCTGTGCTATAGATCAGTCCTGGTCCCTGGTCATCTGTCACTGAGAATCTCATCCAGCTGAGCAGTCTTAATCCAGTACCAAAGACTTGACAGATTCCTGAAGAACTGTTGGTCTCTCCAGTGTGAGGCAACCATTGTTGAATTATCTGGATCATATTCTGTAAGGCACTCTAACTAACCTCCTTTAAATATATTCTATTGGTTTCATCTCCTCAAAGAACCCTGACTAATATATCAGTTCTCTCAAGATACCTACTCTCTTCTATCTACTGAGTGAAAGTGAAGAGTAGTATATTGAACTAGAAATTTATTTTATACAACATCTTACCTTAACATCTTCCATGTCCTCAGTAATCAATTTTCTATTCTATGTCCTTGGACAGACACCTTGCCTTTTATATTCAATAGCTATTTAAAAATTACTGTGAGCTACCATTATCAATTTAAAATGTTTTTACTCCAAGTGGAGATATTACTGAAATGATGAATAATATTATTGAAAGAAAAATATAGAAGGAATAGAAATAAAACCTTTTAACTTTCCTCTGCCTCTCATTTATTATTAACTTACCTATGTTGTTATGAATTTTCTATTCTGGCACATATTGTATATCATATATAATAAGCATGTGGCATATGTGTACAATAATTCAGAGCATATATAATTATTTGCAATGTCAATATACATTAAATGTAATAATTTATGTATAATATGTAGAAATACATAGTAGTTTATATAATTTACATATTTATCTATAAATAAAATTATATAGCATATTATAAATTCAACACACTGCCATTGTGAAAGAGCTGATTTTTTTATTAGATATTTTCTTTATTTACACTTCAAATGCTATCCCAAAAGTTCCCTATACCCTCCCCCCACCCTGCTTCCCTACCCACCCACTCTCAATTCTTGGCCCTGTCATTCCCCTGTACTGGGGCATATGAAGTTTGCAATACATAGGGGCCTCTCTTCCAAATGATGGCCAACTAGGCCATCTTCTGCTACATATGCAGCTAAAGACACGAGCTCTGGGGGTACTGGTTAGTTCATATTGTTGTTCCTCCTATAGGGTTGCAGACCCCTTCAGCTCATTGGGTACTTTCTCTAGCTCCTCCATTGGAGGCCCTGTGTTCCATCCTATAGATGACTGTGAGCATCTACTTCTGTATTTGCCAGGCACTGGCATAGCCTCACAGGAGACAGCTATATCAGGGTCCTTTCAGCAAAATCTTGCTGGCATGTACAATAGTGTCTGCGTTTGGTGGCTGTTTATGGGATGGATCCCCGGGTGCGGCAGTCTCTGGATGGACCATCCTTTCATCTTAGCTCCAAACTTTGTCTCTGTAACTCCTTCCATGGGTATTCTGTTTCCTATTCTAAGGAGGAATGAAGTATCCACAGGTCGGTCTTCCTTCTTCTTGATTTTCTTCTGTTTTGCATATTGTATCTTGTGTATTCTAAGTTTCTGGGCTAATATCCACTTATCAGTGAGAACATATCTAGTGACTTCCTTTGTGACTAGGTTACCTCACTCAGGATGATATTCTCCAGATATATCCATTTGCCCAAGAATTTCACAAATTCATTTTTTTAAATAGCAGAGTAGTACTCCATTGTGTAAATGTACCACATTTTCTATATCCATTCCTCTGTTGAGGGACATCTGGGTTCTTTCCAGCTTCTGATTATTATAAATAAGGCTGCTATGAACATAGTGGAGCATGTGTCCTTATTACCAGTTGGAACATCTTCTGGATATATGCCCAGGAGAGGTATTGCTGGATCTTCTGGTAGTACTATGTCCAGTTTTCTGAGGAACCACCAGACTGACTTCCAGAGTGGTTGTACAAGCTTTCAATCCCACCAGCACTGGAAGAGTTTCCTCTTTCTCCACATTCTCACCAGCATCTGCTGTCACCTGAATTTTTTTATCTTAGCCATTCTGACTGGTGTGAGGTGGAATCTCAGGGTTGTTTTGATTTGCATTTCCCTGATGATTAAGGATGTTGAACATTTTTTCAGGTGCTTCTCAGCCATTCGGTATTTCTCAGTTGAGAATTCTTTGTGTTAGCTCTGTACCCCATATTTAATGGGGTTATTTGAATTTCTGGAGTCCAGATTCTTGAGCTGAAAGAGCTGATTTATATAGCATACAATATATAAATTATATTTGTTATGAATTGTTTCATATACTAGAAATCATTCACAGATTCTTTACCTTCTTCTTCCTGGGCACATAGGAAGGCAGTGTTAGAGGAAGGTGAGCAATCCACAGTCTTAGATCTGGCTGAGATCTAGGGATCATGTATGGAGAATGCAACTGAAAGATCAAGCAAGGCTCAGAAGGGTGAAGAGAGCCTGAGTTGTCTACATTCTCTTTCCTATGGCTATATTGACTTGTATACATGACAGATGTTATAAATCACCAACAAATTACCAGTACTATAGAGCAGTCCCTGGGTCTCACCAGGCTCAACTTGGATGAGAGAAATTAGGCAAAGATGAGAAATGACAAAGAAATTTGAGGCAGTTCATGTGCATATGACTAACATTAAATACACTAAGGATGACGAAGAGGTAACTCTGTATATACTGTGCACTTTAGATTTGGAGGCGCATTTGTTACTTACCTGAAAGAGACATATCTTTGTTACCTTTTACAGTAAAAGGTGCTCCTGCTACCATAGGTTCCTTTGTTGCTGTTTTTCATTTAAAGATACAATATGTTGACAAATTACCAAATAGTAAAAGCAACTTTCTGAGCATGCATCTCCAACCTTCATGTTCCTTCCTGTGTTGTTTGTTGGGTAGGGAAAGTCTTAAGGCACACACGAAACCAACCACAGTCTTATTTAAATCCCAGAACTGTTGTTTATAGGCCTGGACTTAATTGATGGCTGTTGTTCTCTGTCAGCCAAACACTAAAGATACCTAGCTAAAGTGTGCTATTTCAGGATTAAATATAATAACACACACAAATGCCTTTGATGTTTTTCCAGACTCAGAGTTAAAATGCCTAGCAGGAACTTAATAATGGTCTCTCTGCTTTTTTTCTTCTACTTCCCCTTATTAAAATCCTTCCAGGCTTAGTTTCAATCTGACCTCTCTTTGGTGAAATATTTTTCTTTTTTCCTTTTCGGTCATTTAGTACAATGCAGACTCATTTGTTAAGCCTCGTTTCATTTTGCCTCTGTTGGAGTTATTTGTTCATGTGTCCTATTGCTTTCTACAAGATTTTAAACTCTTCAAGGGCACAGAAACCTTCTTGGTTACCTTTGATGTTTGCTTTTATTTCTTTCCTCCTCTGAGCACTTAGTGAATGAATGCATTACAACTAGGAGGTCCTCAAGAATATTCATTAAAATAGAATGAAAGTGACAAAAATGGGCTTTGCAAATGAAATTCACTTGCCTATTTCAAGAACTTCAATAAAGTATTTGGAAAGGGGACAAGCAAGAGGCAGAATGCACTGTGCGCCAGTTACCTGTCTCACTGTCAGGACTAAACACCCAGCAGAAGCAACTTAAAGCAAAGGTACTTACATTGGTTCCTGGTTTAAGAGGAATGCAGTCTGTTAGCAGGACTGTTTCCCTTTTAAATCAATCTAGGGGTTCTAGAATCTTCTTTCCTTAATTAACCTTCTCTAAAAGAACCCTTACATACATGCCCAGAGGTGTTTGTAGATGCTAGATAGCTGTAAATTCCAGTCAAGTGTGACAACAAAACTTAGCCATCCCAGGCCCAGTGCACACCGTTTAAATCATTGGAAAGGTTAAAACTAAAGGTTCCCATTGCCTTAAAACCATGAAAAAGAATGAGGCTGACCAGATGTTTCTAAGGAAGTCACTCTCCATAGATTTTGTATTACTCTTTGGGTAACAAAGACATGCCTCAGAGATATGACTTTTTTCTTTCTAGATTTCATTTCATGCATGGCTCCATATTTGGAGCTTAATGTTGCTTGTGTAATGCCTGTCAGAGGAAGTGGGAAGCCTGCGACTTTCAAGTGTGAGGAGGCAGGGAGAGATAAAAGAGGACACAGGATGGAAATTTCCCTTTACTCTCTCAGTACTGACCACAAAGCTCAAAATTAACTCTGATGGCAAAGATTTCATGACTTATGGGAAAACAGAAGTAGTGGTTTCTTAAATTGCTTACCGTTCCTTTCAAATAAATCATGATTTATGATTAGGATACTCATGGAAAATCTCTTTCAACATTAGATTTTAATGAAATGGTAGAAATACATTATGATCATTCTTTAAAATTATTTAAGAGTTTCATACACCATGTTTTGATAATATTCAGCCCCCAACTCTTTCAAGATATATCCCTATTCCCTAACCCACTAAACTGTGTATCCTCTTTTGTTTGTTTGTTTGTTAAATCCTTCAAAACCAATTAATCTTGCCCAAATATTAGTTTTCCACTGAGGAGTGATCCACTTACCAGGAGCTACACTCTTAGGGAAAACCGTCTCTCTTGCAGAAGCTAACTGTTGCCAATGACTCCATGACTAGGAGTTGGGGTATGTACCCAGTTTCCCTCTCCTTGTTTGGATGTGGTCTGGCCTGAGATTTTCCCCAAGGACTTCGAGTTCAGATGTGCAGCCTCCAGTCTACTCATCACCTCTGGCTCTTACACTCTTTCCTCCACTGCTTCTACAATGGGAGGAAGGATATAGCTTTTTGACCAATTCTGTGTAATACTTTCTAACTGAGAAAGGATAACACAAGAACAAGTTAAAAAGAAATTGCTCAACTGCATATGAGCCAGCAGGTATGCATATACATATGCATATGCACAGAGAAATTCTGAAAGAAAACATCAAAAGGCGTGCTTTTTAAGGTTTCTGGCTCAGAGTGCTATGCATAACTTTGAATTTTTAATATACTCTCAATCCCTATAGAATTTCCTATTAATTTCCCCCCAATCCATCTGCAACAATGGAAGAAATCAGAACACGGAAACTAATTTGACTCGATGCAATAGCTGGCACATTGATGTTTACTGTGGATGAGATATGTTTCTAAGACGTTTTTGCAAATGATCTCATTTCATTTGGCTAATAAGCTGGCTGATATTTATATTCATTTGTAGGATGAGGGACTGGAGGTGTGGGGAGGCTAAGGGAAATGCTTGAGTAACCCAGGAAGAAAGTGGCTGAGCTTGAGTTTCACATCAGCTAACTTCCTGCAGACCTTGAGCAACGGCTCCAGGAGCTCCCAGGACAGAGGAAAATATATCTGTAAAAATGCATGGTTATATTCCTTTTAGAAATCTATTTCTATTGAAAACAGTTAGAAATTCTATTTGGATGATATCATGGCAAAGCAAAAGAGATCTCTGAATTAAGATGACAGACAGGCCGCCAAATAAAACCAACCCAAACTTATGAACTTCGTTCACGAAGGCCTAAATGGTGGCTACAGCATTTGCAAGTAAATTTTTAATTAACTTAGAAGAGTAAATTAACTTCTACACTGTCACAGATTGATGTGTGGGCTACGGAGCCCTCTATAAAGGCTCCATAAATCAAAGTTCTGGCCACTGCATTATGGGGATAGGGTCTTTATTATAGAAAGTTAAAGATATAGAGATAGCTTTAACTAATTAGGAACCTCTTTTTGCTCTTTTTCAACCTTGAAAAGGAGTTCCAGTCCTAATAAATTGCCAGAATCAGAAAGTATTTCTAGTTCTGTCCACTATTCACTGTTTTGGGCAAGATACATTTGCAGCACTTGCCTGTAGAATTTGTGCTCTATTGTCCTTTTTTGTTTAACCTCATTAGTTCAGGAGACAACAAAGTTAAGTGCTGCTGCCATTTTTATAACTAAAATATTTATAGGCTAGATCCACAATCATTTGCATATATATATATATATATATATATATATATATATATATATATATATATTCAGAACTGTATATATATTATATAATGACAGGCCTAGATAGTTAACAACACACACTTTCTGCAAGGCCTAATGAATGTCACAGATATCCCTTTGGGTCTGGAGATCAACTGATCCTTAGAGGCACTGTAACACTGTCTGTCCAGGATCTGTGCAGCTGCTCCTTCCCAGTGCTGTCCGTATCAAGCAGCTTTCTGCTTCCTGCCCCCACCCAACTCCTTTCCTTGGATCCCCTTGAAGATGGGGCTTAGCGGTTAGCCCTTTCTTTGAAGAACATCCTCATTACATGAAGAGTTGAAAAGCAGAATTGTCAAGAAGTAGAGTATAATCATACCCTAATAGAAACCAGCATATACACCTTCAAAACTGTAGTCTTTAGAGTTTCAAAGAAATTGAGACAGGAAGAAAAAAAAAAAAGAAATAAGGAAAGCGCGCTGAATGTGACTATTGGGGAGTGACTGGTGACCTTTGCAACCGCAGTGTCAGTTGAATGACAAGGGTGGAAACCAAGCTTCAGGCAGTCACGGAGATAATGATGTGGACTTGCAGAATGAGCTTAGCATTATGGGCTAAGGAGGATAGCACTTCCTGCCTAACTAATTTCTCATGGGCAATTTTGTGATTCGGCTTCCTTATTTAACTTCTGCACACATTAAAAAGACCGAGTTATGCTCATCATTTGTAACCAAGCAGCTGTTGCATCTGGTGGCTCTCTTCCTGGCCACAATCCATCCACATGCTCACAGCATCTCTAATTGACTCTTTTTGCTGCACATTTTTTTTTCTTCATTCTTCTTTTGAGGGGATATAGGAAACAAAACTATTGCCCCTGTTGGTGTTCCCTGAATCCTTGAGAACAGAAGCTGTGGGATATTAATGTGGTCAAACTTTTCTAGAAACCTTAGAAATCAATGGGGTTTATGTGTTAATGAGATGGCCTTAACATTTATTAGACCATTGACTGCTCAAACATTAGATCACTGATGGCTCTCTGCTGGACTGTCAGACTTTGCTTAAATAGACAGTGAGGGGCCTTTTCCTGCCCTGCGTATGTTTTGTTCTTCAGGCTTGTATAGTCAGTAAACATAGCAGCAACTCAAATAGTCCCAATCATGAACTTCCTTCCCTCTGACTTTCCAACTCCTTCAGTCTCAATCATAATGTTCAACATCCTTCCCAAGGCAGCCTTTCCATCCTCACCTATGACCCAACACCTTCCATATCTTCTACGTCCTTCTAGATCTGATTTTTAAGGACATCACTGCCTCCAGGGCAGCTTCTTCTCTCTAACTTACAAATATATTAAGGACACTTCCCTCCAAGAACATTTTTTACTTGATTTTGCAAAGTATTTTTTTTTCTCATTTATTTTTTTCTCATTTTGGTATGTAGCTTAGGCTAGCCTGAAGATCACTACATAGCCTTGTCTGGTCTGGCATATGTGTTGCTTTTACTGTCTCAGCCCCACAGGTGCTGAAAATAGTTGTCCATTCCCAGCCCCACCCAATCGTTTGAATCACAAAACTCTTGAAAGAACAATGAAACATTTGGATGTTTCTTTGGTCACTGAGGTTTGACTAAATCCTCACTTTGCTGTTGGAAATACCCTGAAAAGGTGGCAAATAATCTCCACCTCGCCAAGTTCACTGGTTCCTTCTTAGCACTCTTCTACTTGAACTTGTGGACCTCTTCGTTCCTTTCCTGGCATGTTCCTCAGGGCCAGGTGGATTTGACCTCTGTCCTCCTTACTCTCTGCTTCTGACTCCTGGTTCTCTATTTCAATTCTGTACTTTCCTTTGTTCTTTCATTAACAGGTGCCTACACAAGGCAGGGAATAAGGCTGATATTGTTGATAGAGCTTTTAGTCTTAACTGCTTTCAAATTTCATGTCCATATGTGGCATATCTTAAGACCATGTGATTTAAATCTATTAACAATGGCCTTTTAAATATTCTTCTTAACATACAACAAATTAAAGTCATTTTCCAACCCCCTAGTTACCTCCAATTCCAATAGCCCTTATTTTCATAAATTGTATTATTAATTATTCAATTCACACACCTGAGTCATATTTCATTTCTCTCTTTTCCCAACTCTGACAGCTAATTGAGTGCTCCTGTTGCTAAAATCTGACTCTTCCTTTTACTACTAATGTGCTTTCCTCCATGCATTCATTATGAATGAATGTAATACACTGTTCACTTATTTCACACACACACACACACACACACACACACACACACACACACACACACTTACATAGAGGCCTAAATTTGTCATATCCCATTTTAAAAGCTGTGACATATCTATTTTGTTATATTCTTTATGTGTAAGGAGATAGACCTAGTTATTATTCCATATCTTTTCATCTCATCTAAATCAATTCATGTTCTCCTCTGATGAGCAGTTGGAGCCTCACAACAATTCTCCCATTTTCAGTGGCTTTATTCCATCTATGCCTTGATGTAGAGTGAACTCATGCGGTTTCTCAGACTAGGCTCTGGTCAAATGTCCCTGTGACCCACTCTCTTCTTTGTACTGCACCTCAGTTATGTCATCCTTTCAAACCTAATTCCATGTTCATATTTTCCCTAAAGACATGGACTCTGCTCTGCTAATCTTCACTTTTCCGACTACAGGTTTCTCTTTGCCCCCACGTGCCTTTATACTGTTTTTATTGTAAACTGGTGAAAATTATGCCTATCTTTTCAATCTCACTGTTTTCCAATTGTCTCCGATACCAGCCTCAAACAGGTGCATAGTTACCTGGCATTGGCGATAAGATTGCGCTGTTTCACTATGACATCATGGTGCCTTTCCTCATGGCTGTGACCCAAGAAAGCAACACTTGATCAGCTAGTCGCTGTCTTCCATTTATTCCTTTGAAATTTTCTGACTGTGCTATATTCCAAATCCTCTACACATAGCAGGGTTTATATATATATATATATATATATATATATATATATATATATATACTATAAAATATATAAATATATATATATTTATATATATAATATATATAATATATATATAAATATATAAATATATATATATGGTGTGCAGATCATCATATATATATATATATATATATATATATATATATATATATATATATATATATGATGATCTGCATACCAGGACTTACACTCTAATGGAAAAAAACAGACTTAAAATCAAGTTTGTTCAATAACATATTTCAGGTGTGACATTAGGCATAGGGAAAATGAAAGATATTATCTATGGAACAAGAGATGGCTTCAGAGAAGTAAGTCTTCAAAGAAGGGGATCAGAGGAACAAGCTTATTCTACCTTTGATGCTATTGAAAGCAAAATGCCCTAAGGTCTGATGTGACAACTAGTTGAAATGCCCAGGGCCAAAACAAATCTGGAGACTTTAACCTTCAGTGATCAGAGAAGGTAATGGCATGATCTCAGTTAAAGAAATAAATGACCTACTATTTGGAAAAGCTGCAGTGAAATGACCTGGAATTTTGTTCAGATCATCATGGTCTGTATTTTCAAAAAGTAGAGCCTTGTCTCTGCCACTGTCTTGGGTTCAAAAGAGCCGACACTGGAAAGGGACTTTCAGAACATGTTTCATAGAAAGGGTACCTATATGCTTCTATGCAAAATCTCTGGAAATTCAATATTTTATTCAACATATGTTTGCTGAGCACCTTGTCTCAGCTAGGACTGCTACAGGATCTGAGAGCTCTAAGAGCAAACATGCATACAGAAGCCTCCTGATGTTTACCCTCCAGGTACTGATAGCCAGGAATCCTATGGTATACCAGAAAGTGGAGATGTGATAAAGGAAAATAAATGGAGGCAGAGTAGGGAGGGAATATTGGCTAGTAGCTAAGCAACTTATGTTTTAAAATACCCTGAGTAGAGAAGGCATCCTGCAGAAAAAGGGAGCTGATTCAACACGTGAAAGAGATAGCAGGCCGAGCAGGCAGCATGTGCAAATGTCCTGTGGTGGAAGCTATTTTTCTGTTAAGGGATAACATGGGAGGCCAATATGGCTAGAATGAAGTGAGATAGGGACAAAAATGTGTCATCAGTAGAGTAACTAGAATGCAGACTGTGTTGAGTGTATTTGGTAAGCATGTTGTAGTTTAGATGACTTCAGATGGGAAGCACGAGTGCCGGAAAGCATAATCTGCCTTATGTGTCAGTGAGATAGTAGGGGCTGCCTTATGGAGCATATTATCTGGAGAAGCAAGTATAGGATCAGGGATGGCAGTGGGAACATGTTTTCCAATAATCCAGGTGAGAAAATAAGTGATCTGGCCCAGAATTATAGCAATAGTAGATAGTAATGAGACCAGAATCTGGATATAATGGGAAGATAAAATAAGCAGGATTCGGTGATAGGAGAGATGTGGGAGAGATAGAGGGAGGGAGGGAGGGAGGGAGGGAGGGAGAGAGCAGAGGGAGGGAGGGAGGGAGAGAGAGGAGGGAGGGAGGAAGAGAGAGAGAGAGAGAGAGAGAGAGAGAGAGAGAGAGAGACATCTAGGGTTTTTTTTTTCAATTTTTTTTCAACTTTTATTAGATATTTTCTTCATTTACATTTCAAGTGTTATCCAGAAAGTCCCCTATATCCTCCCCTCTCCCGGCCCTGCTACCCTACCCACCCGCTACCACCCCCTGGCCCCGGCGTTCCCCTGTATTGGGGCATACAAAGTCTGCATATAGGGTTTTGTTTTTAACCCGAGCTACTTGCTGTCACTAAGATATTGCATAATTGCTAGTCACTAAGAAGTCCCAATGAAGGAGCCAGAGAAAATACCCAAGGGGTTTGCAGCCCTATAGGAGGAACAACAATATAAACTAACCAGTACCCCCAGAGCTCCCTGGGATTAAACCACTAATCAAAGAAAACACATGGTGGGTCTTGTGTCTCTAGCTGCATATGTAGTAGAGGATAGCGTAGTCCATCATCGATGGGAGGAGAGGCCCTTGGTCTTGTGAAGATTCTATGTGCCAGTGTAGGGGAATGCCAGTTCCAGGAAGTAGGAGTGGGTGGGTTGGGGAGCAGGGCAAGGGGGGGTGGATAGGGGATTTTTGGAGAAGAAAATAGGAAAGGAGATAACATTTGAAATGTAAATAAAGAAAATATATAACTAAAAAAAAAGAAAAAGAAAAAAGAAAGAAAGAAATAAACTAGAGCCAGACTCTCTCCTTAGAAGGTCAAATATGGGACTCTCACACATGGGAAACTAGTTTTTGAGGGACTGAGAAAAAAGATTAAGATAGAACTCTTCTAGAGCACACAAGAGCAACTCATGACCTTGTATGTGTCTTCATTCAGTATCCAAGGGAAAAGGCCCTGTCCTCTGTTGTCAGGGAAGCATAGGCAAGGGGAGGAGGGAGTGTGGAGACCTAATAATTTCTCCGGTGGGTTGCTGTGATATAGGAAACAAAGAAAATTTCTGTGATGCTGCAGTACTTCTCAGACAATGCTTCAAAAGTTAGTGATGATTACCGTGAGAATGAAGTAACTGATGGCCTTGCTCTATCACTGAGAAAGTGAAGCTTTTAAAAAAAGATTTGTTTTTATTTCATATGTATGTTTGCTTGTATGTATATAGGTACAGTGTGTGTGTGTGTGTGTGTGTGTGTGTGTGTGTGTGTGTGTGTGTGTGTGTTTTGCCTGGAGAAGGCAGCAGATATGCTGGAGTGGACATATGTGTGGTTGTAAGCCATCATACCTGTGCTGAGAACTGACCCTGAGGTTTCTGTCAAAGCAGTAAATGTTTATGACTACTAACCTTTCTCTTTGGCTCTCAAGATTAGATTTCAATAACACAGGGAAGAATAGATTAAAATTATCGAGGCCAGGTAGCTCAGGTCTCAAAGTGCAGCTATTCTGTTTCAAAGTGGACATAATAATTCTACCTCTATAGTTCTTGAGAAAGATAGGAGAGACTTTATATATTAGATTACTCTATCATCTCTGTCTGTCTTTCTGTCTATCTGTTGTCTACATTAGTGTTGAGTGTAGAATCCATGCCAAATAGGCATTTTTTCCACCAACCATATCCCAGTTTCCCAAAAAGTCTTGAGTGCTATACAAGTCTCAATGACCATCACTCTTGTAGGTACCCTTACATTTCACAGTACATAGGAAGGTACTGTAAACTGACTGGAATTAAGCCGGAGTATTCAGTCACATTTTTTAGCTTTGAGAGTCAAGATTTATTACTGAATGATCTAGAAGCAGTAAGACTCAGTTATATCTCTTAGGCCACATGAATTCCCAAATCTTAGAAACTATGAATTTTGGAAATCCATAGGTAAACACTTAGCTCCCAAGTACTGCTGTGGAGGGACTTAGTGAGTGCTGGATTATGTAGACTTCCGAGATTGTTATAACTGAGCATCGAGTCTGCACTGTAATGGAACAGGTGGGCCCACTCTTAATAAAAATATGCCTGTGAGCACTGTCCGTGTGTTGATCTCGGGATATAAGGTAATTACACTTAATGATATGAATGGTCCTTTGACCAGCTAATGAAACAGCTGAGCAGCAGCTGCTCTGTGGGAGTAACAAGAAGGAAGTGGCCAGAAGGACTGCCCTTAATATATTGAGATGTTGCACAGAGTCCTAAATCATTTGATTATTTTGCACAGAAATTTCATTTAAAAAAATAATCCCCTGCACAAAGCCAAAAGTAAATTATGATACTAGGTATTTGAAAAGATTTAATTAGAATTTCGCCTTGCCTTTCTCTCTTAAACTAGTGTCCTTCACTGTCGCTCGCCACTTGCAAAGAAAGACAAGTAAATTGTTCTGATTTAATGGGTTGAAGTTACTGCGGAGGGATTTGATGGTTGGACTTCTCCTTATAATGTTCCCTTACAAATTCTTCTTGTAATTGAAATAGATTTGCAGTAGGTATATGAGTAACAATTGAAATAAAATGCCTTTTATTAGCTGAGAGCAACTTTATGGAGCAGTGATGAGTCTGCGCCTTTGCTACTTTGTGGGCAAAGGATTTGATTAAAATTGACCAGCTAAGTGTGAGGGCCTTTTGGAACAATGGAGCATTCTGATGGAACACCCATGTGTAGGAAGCTACTTCCAGATGAACAATGGCTGGCTGGAATCATCTGTGTGGTTTTGAACATGAAGATCCCCCCCCCCACACACACACACCCATTGGAAAAACAAAGCCAGAAGGTAAGTTCTATGTGCTAAATTGGAACTGCTGTAGAACTTCTCATTTAAAACCATGTATAATTACTTAAACATCAATGGATAGGAATCGCTAATAAAAAGGGCAGTGTTCAAAGCAGGGAATATAACCAACTAGTATTAAAATGGTGTGGAATTAGCAAGTAGAGAGCAGAGATGGAAGCCAAAGCAACGCATCTGACTGTCAAGCTTGTCACTAGATCTGATCATTGGGTTTACATGTTCTCTAACCCCCAACCTCACCCTTGGGTTTTTGTTTTGTTTTGTTTTCCTTTTGAAGTAAAGTCTCACATAGCAGATTGGCCTTGACCCTATATAATAGGTTGAAGTTGGCTTCAAATTCTTAGTCCTATCCTGTTGGGGTTAGAGACATGTACTTCCACCTGGCTGAGTCACCAATTCTTTAACTTTGCATTTCTTAATCTCTCTCTCTCTCTCTCTCTCTCTCTCTCCCTCTTTCTCTCCCTCTCTCTATCTCTTTCTTCCTCAACTGTTTTTCTGCTATTTCCATATGGACCCAACACATCCACCCTGACAAAAGATGATGGAACCTGGTCTTAGACTCTTTAAGCAGAGTTCCTTGCATAACCCCAACTAAATATTAGAGCCTCTGATTAACAAATCCTTTGTATCTCCCAGGACAAAGCATGCTCCATTTCACTTACTGAACCCAATCTTTTGCCTCCACTTAAGTGTAGCACATATGCATGGACAATAGCTGTCTGTTTTCTCAGGAGACACATTGAAGATGTGATGTTGCACCCACAGAGGCCTCTTGCAATTTGTTGATTGCTTTAAAAAAATCTAATTTCTTCAGAGCAAAGAGAACTAGAGAAGAAAGACCATTCCTTTATGGTAATGAAGGAAGGGTACTAGGTCTCAAACTTTGGCAAAAGGAAGATTTTAAGTAATTGTTTTTCATATCCTTTAAGCTGTACTGAGTTAGCCACCAGATCTAGACTGGATAACCAGTTAGGACAGATCACACTTGCATCTTTACAAACATTTGTGATATGGAAGTCCTATCAGTGGTCAGTAGAGCAGGAAGCTCAACAAGCTCCACTGATCTCTTTTCTTTCTGTCTTGATTTCAAGAAAGGAGGCTGAGCTCAAACTGCTGGCTTACATACACCTGGAAGAATAAAGGTGGGCTGCTGAGAACAGTGTCCTTATGGCTCAGATGAAGAAGAGTGGAAATCTTGGGGAGGGGATGCTTTGTGAGTTTGCTAGTTCCTGCCAGTGTATCATTGGGCCCTGGAGGAGGGTTTCTTGAAGAACATATGCCCACGGGAAGACAGAGATAATAAAGAGCCAGGTGAGAGAGGATATGGCTATCATATGTGCTAGCAATGTCGTTTCATGATGAAATTAATGCATGTTCATTATAGACAATTTGGCAAACACAGGTCCATAGGGGGGAGTAAAATCTGCCTATAATCCCACTAGCCAAAATAATTATTTTATATTGGGTTTATTTCTTTTATTCATTCATGGCTATTGCTAAATATTATTAAAGGCACAATTTTAATGATTGCTATTAAAGGCACAATTTTAATGATTGCTTCAGAAAAATGTGGCCAATTTCAGTTATATAAAACTATTAAGTTGATCATTTTGGCTATTTATTTATAATTTATATCTTTTAAAAATAACTACTATGAATATTAATTTACACATAACTTTGATTATCTATGATTGTCTCCTCAGAATAGACTGCCCAAAGTGGGATTACAGATTAAAAGAAATGTATGATTTTTTAAAAAATTTCTGATGTATTTTGCTGATTTCTCTCTGGAAAGCTTGTTTCCAGTTTGCATTGCCAAGAACTAGCTTGTCAGTAAAAATAGGTGTTACTGATTTACTAGATGAAGTAGCTAGCATTCTTTCAGTTATGCTAATAATTAGGAAAGCAGGACTCAAGTTGGTACAACCAGAAAGAGGTTTATCGCTTGTGTGATGGGGGAGTCTCTTCCTCTTACTGTATTAGTCTCATCCTCAGGTTAGGATTAAGATTTTAGCCTTAGTGGGAATGAGCAGGCTCAGTGACCCAGAAGCAGAGTATCAAGCCCACCCTGGTCATGCTGCTTCTTCCAACAAAGGTATATTATTGTTGTTGGCAAAACAACTATACCCTTTCTACTGTATTAAATACTGCCACTTCCAACACTTCGTAACACAGGATACAATGATGACATCCTGTCACTCTTACTTTGTTTTGCACAGCATTAGTTACTGTTGAGGTTTAAAACATTTTAAATTATTGATCGATTCTTCTCCAATCAACCCGCTTTCCCTTACAAAACCGTTTATTGGTTATGACATATATGGGAGGGAAGTCATGTAGATCTGTCAATCTGCTGGTATGTTCGTCTCACATGAGGAGTTACAGAAGAACATACCATAACCCAACCCTCCCTGAATTCTGCTTAGAACCCCCCCCCACCTTCTAATTTGCTTCCATGAGAAATGCTAATATTTTAACATACCCCACCTCCCCAGGCTTCTTCACTCTCACCTCACACCAGAACTCGCCTTCCTTTATTGGTCGCTGCAGGGTCCTGCAAGTTATCATAAGCAGCTCTGTAAACGAAGCACGTACCCTAAGGGAAAAAAATAGGATGAGATGAATATTCATGATCACTCAGTATGAATTAAGTCAAGCAGTCAGCCACTTGCCAGGCAAGGTCATGGAAACCATGTATGGTCCTTTCCTTCCTGACTTGGGGAAAGGACAAGTTTGAGAAGACCTGGGAGACTAAATGTGTGAAAAGGGGCGTGTCTTTGCTGAAAAGCAGACAGGTATTTACTTCTTGGTTGTTTACAACGCCATAGCTGTGCTTACAGAAACAAATGATGCTGTGCTTGGCTCGGTCCTGCTCCTAAAGAGCCCAAGGAAATGTAAGCAGACATTTCTTTTAACAAATGACAGCTCCTCTATTAAGCAGCTGTTCTGCAAGCATCTCTCTCCTCTGTGTTTGGGGACGAGCAGGGTACTTGTTATTCCCAGGACGTATTAAGTCAATGAAATCAAATGAGAAACTTTGTTCTTTCCAGCATTGTGCTGACAAATTGGTTAGACTTCTTTTTTTTTTTAATTTAAATCAGAGACACCTCACTGGTTTGAATTATTGATAAGAGAAATTGATTCTTGAATGTTCCTTTTTCTGGGGCCATAACTAAAATATGCTTCCCTTTTGTGTGTTCAGAACAGTTATTAAAACCTGTGAGCACTACGGGAAAATGTAGCATTCCAGGTCCTGAGTTCCAGGCACTGCCTCTAAATGTTCATCTGATAAACCATCGAGGTCTACTTTAAGTCTTATTTTGTGCAGAGAACACTGACTGATCCTCATTAATTACCCTACTTGGTCTCCTCATAGATATACACATAAGCTATAAGCTTTTATTAGATTATAAAAATATGTCACATCTCCATTTATACAAGTACTACCTTTTAAAAAGAAGCAGTTGCAGCTATTAGTGGTGAAGTAATCAGCTTTGAGTCGTGGGCACTCACTGGCATTTAGCAAATAACTGTGGTGCCTTGAAGCAAAATGATAAGCAAATTTATCTTGGGGTAGGTAAGAGACATTTGGAAAGCTCATTCACAGAAAAGACACTTGTTAATTAATGCTTGTATCCCTTGTATCCCTTCTTAACAGAAAAAAAATATGTCTAAAGAATTTTCATTATTCTATGCAGTTTGACCTAAGAAGCACAGAACAGTATTTAGTTGAAGAAAAAATATTACCTTCTTGTAAGTTAATACTATGAAAAATGCAAATTTTTGGAAAATTAATCAGTCCCAAAGGAGACCATCCCTACTTTTATAGTTTGCAAACCCAGTAAAGTGCAGCGAGCTGTACAGTTTAGCAACAGGGAGGAGAATCCTATTGGTCAAAGAGGAGGAGTACATTACCGTTTGAAACTCAAATGTCAGAGCACTGGGAAACACAGCAGAGCTGTTTTCAGTTGGTAACTGGAAGGAACAGTAGATGATAGCCAGTTTGAGAGTCAACAAGGTATTCTCTTTCTGTGGAAGTAAAAATGCATGAGCTTACAGAGCAGGCAAATGCACATGTGACCCAAAAGACCTCGGCTGGCCCCTGGAGTAATTCGTGAGGGACATTTGCTCCCAGTCTGTATCTCTGGGTAGATCTCTCCTCCTGTCCTGCTGTAGATCTTTATTCTCTTTGAAGGATAGGATTATAGCAGATAAAGCAATGGTTTATGAACTAAGAAGAACTCAATGTAAAATAAGCTCTAATGCATATATAATACTGAGACAACAGACAGCAATATTGGCTGTGAGAGTTTTACTAATGGCATAGACTTTTAGGTGATCTTGCCACAATGCAAGGGGTTGGGGCAAACTATGTAAACTATGTGGGAGAATGGATACTTTCTTGGTCACTATAATAACCATTTCAGTATGCATAGGGTCATTTAAACATATATATATGTGTGTGTGTGTGTGTGTGTGTGTGTGTGCGCGTGTGTGTGTGTGTGTGTATATATGTATATATACATATATATACACATATACATATATATGCATGTGGACATTCAAACATGTTTTATGTTGTATATACATATACATGCATATGGATATTTAAACATCATGTTTTAGCATAGACATGCCATATGGATGAGGTAAAATTATTGGCCTTTAAAGTTTTGATTTTTCTCATAGCAACAAAGAGATAAATAAAAGCATAGAATCAAGCAGTATAAAGAGGGAAGGAGGGAGGAGAAGGAAGGAAAAAGAATCAATGGGGGAAAGGGAGTAGTGGTGTGGAAGGAATGATGATGGGAGGGAGGTGGAGCGAATCATTAGCATCAAATGAGACAGTTCCTTAGGCAGCCTAGTTCTGCTGCCCTTTCCTCAACCCTCCTCAGGCTCGGTCCTTTACATCCCTCTTCAGAGCCCTGAAAACACCCAAAGCCCTCCATATCTGAAGGACCTATCATCTGCCCTGCTGACAGACATGACCAGCTGACCCAGACAGAGAACAGTGTGTAGACAATGAATTGTAAACTGGTTGGCTAACATGAGGTTAACTTTGCCAAGGCTTCCCCCCTTCACTGTACAGAAGATTGAATTTCAAAAACATTTTGCAAGTAATTTAACTGTTATTATGAATCTATTATTTAGCCCTTGCCCTTCAACTGAGGTTTAAAATTACCATTATTTGGATCTATTGAGGAAGAGAAGTTAAACATAAGTCAAATAGACTTGATAGGTATTAGATAATAGACCCCTGACTGCCAGACTTTGCTAGAAATTGGCCCATTTACCCTGCCTCTAACGGGCCCCTGCTGTGAAGGTTAGGATCAAATGTGGGGAGAGAAAGAATTCCAGCCCCTTCCTATCACAGCACAAGATAAAATATGACCCTACCCAGTACCTGGCTTCTTGGCACATAGGTTATGCTAGAGTAAATTGCATGGCGATGAACTTCCTACCCTCACCCCAAAACCTAAAAAAAGTTAGAAAATTACCCCCTTTAAGAGATTTCTCTGAAGGCTCTTTCTCCACCATAGTCTCCTTCCTCCTACTGGGTTCGCTCTGAAAGGTAAGCTTGTGTCAGCTTCCTTCTTTTGCTGCAATAACTGCTAATGTTGGGTTCACTTCCTAGTGGTGGCAGTGAGGATACTGAAGACAGTAAGAGACAGCAGTAGGAAGCTTTACTAGGTGTAGTAATTTAGAATTTACTAACTGTAGTTTTTTAGGTATGTTCTACTTCATTTTGAGACTATCTATAGATTACTTAAACCTAAGGTAAGTTAGCCTTGTCCCTCCATATGATGACAAAGCTTTGCAAGCCATCTTTGTCAAGTAGGGTACCATCAGAACTTTGCATAGAAGTCAAATTCAATATTAGCTGATATAGCCCTCTGGATGAGGCGTGGCCCTGAGTAACCTTTTAATAAATTCATTGATTATTGAGGTATCACAAGTTACAATATTGCTTTCCTGAAATTAGCTGGGTTATATTGCTTTCCTGAAATTAGCTGGGTTTTTGTTGTTGTTGTTGTTGTTGTTGTTGTTGTTGTTTTTGACATTCTTTACAATGTAGGCATTGTTGAGCTGATATGACTCTGTTTCATTTAATCATTAATTATTTGGAAAATATGCACTGTATTTTGGAAAGTTTAGACATTTGGGTGTGATAGTTTCTGCTGTTAGAATAAACTCCTCAATAGGATTTAAACATAATCCCTGAGAAAAGAAGATTGTGGATAGTAACATTTGCTTCCCTGTTTTCTTTGGACTAATCTTTCTTTTGTCTAGGCTGTTAAGAGAGTGTTGGAGAAGTTCAGAGGAAAACAATGTTGTGTAGAAAGAGTTCAAAATTCAGACTCTAAAATCCTTTTGCTCACAGTCTTGAACCCAACATACAATTTGGTTCCTGGGTTAAAAATGCTTAAAAGCACACAGGCAACCTTTGAGATTTTTTTTTCAAAAGAGTACATACATATCACAATATCATAGCTCCACAAGGAAGCAGTACTTGGAAGGTACCAGCTCTATCAAATCTAGTTTCATTAAATTTGTACTATGTATTGAACTGGTAGGCTGAGTAAAGAGAGGGAAACAATCTAAGCATCTTTTCTTCCTCCTAGTAATATGTTGGAAAGCACCCCCCATGTTCTGAAATGTCCCTGGCTGTGACATCTGAATACCATTTTGACTGTGTAGTTTGAACTGTCCCCCAAGACATTTTTTTTTCTTTTTAGACAAACTAATCCTAGAGAGCTCTTAGAAATTTTCGTCTTCATCAAAAAGCCCTGTAGGTGACACTAAATGTGAGTTCCAGTGGAGAGACACAGGTAGAGATATGGGAACAGAGGTCACAGAAAGGAATCTGGAAAATGTACATTAAGATGGTCTCTGTGATCGCTAGTCCACCTCTGCTTGTTTAAAAGGTCAGTGGCTCCAAGGAAGAACGTCACTGGCTTCATGTCTTACAAGCCACATAGAAGCTCAAACAATTCTCTTTTTCAGAAGGATTCTCATGGTTTTAAGGTGTACTGTTTCATTTATAGTATTTAAAATTAACCTCCAAAAAGATGGAAAAAGAGGAGGAGCTGCAGAGAGCAGGGAGGAGAATGGGCTGCTACCGGCTCTTCTTCTTACTTGCTACCAAAGAGAATGCTTCCCAATTTCCTGTTTTTGGTACTCATCCAAAGGAGAATGTCACAAAGAAGTAAAGAGGGGTTGATTGCAAGTGAGAGAGAGGGGAGAGAGAGGCGGAGGGAAGAAGCATGGGAAGACGCCAAAAGGACAACCATGTTCCAATCCCTTCCTCTATCTCTGCACGGCTGTTTTCAGTGGCAATTTTATCCCACACTTTAAACAAGACTCCAAGAGGTGACCCTGCAGTGATAATGGTCATGGGAACTATCCTGAATAATTTCAGAACTAGCCAGAAGCCTTTAGTTTGCTGCCGGCAAAGCCAGACACACAATCACCTGCTCTGCATGTCACTTGTGAACTACAAGCTTCTCTTTAGCAGTCATTTTAACAGCCAATGGTTGGTTGTTTTGTTTTGTTTTGTTTTGTGTTTTTAATTTGCAAACAAGATATGTGCTTTATAAAAGGGTATTATAAAAGTGACTTGTGAAGCCAAGAAGGAAAGTCAATTTTAAAATTTATCAGAAAGGTATCTTGATTCCAGATATACATATATAAAGAAATTTGGATCTAGAGGAGGGGTGGAAGAAGAGGAGAAGAAGGGAGGATTCTGGGTGATAAGAGGGGGCAGAGAGGAGCAAAAGGAGGAGGAGGGATGAAGGGGAGAAGCGAGAGTTGGGAGACAGACACACACAGGGTGAGAGAGATGAGAGACAGAGATACAAAGAGAGAGCATATATCATTGAGAATAGATGATTTATGCACTGAATCTGTAAATGCACACATGATTTCTGCTGAAATCCTGTTGCCCAACAAGAGATGACTGTGTCTACCCCAGCCCCAAGGAAGAGAGAAGCACAACCCTGCAATGCCTTGGCGGAAGAGAGGTACAATACTTATAAAGAACTGTCATAAGAGCTATGAGCCATGTCATGATCCCAGAGTCAAGAGAGCAGAGTGATCTAGGCTCTAGATATTCAGACTAACCAGATCAAACAACGCCAAGGAGAGATACTGTGAAGGACACAGAAGAAGAGCTAAGCCACAGGTGGAGCACACACATTCCCTATAAACTATAGTAACTAATCTTGAGTTTTAATCAAAAAGCAAAAATGAGTCATTAAAACATTTTAAAGAAGGAACTGATGTAATACATTTATTATTTGAGACTATCGTCTTGGTGAGGGATCCAGAGAGAAGCAAGGGTGAATTCAGTCATTCACTTAACTAACTAGGTGTGGTGCTACTTGACAGAGCTGACAAAGAGATGGGAATAGACCAGTTCTCTGACTTTGAAGTTTAAAATACAGAGGACTCAGAGAGAGCAATTGGGGAGCTGTTATACTCAGCAAGCTTAGTGGGAACAAGAGAATACAATGCTGAAGATGGGATGGAGAGAAGGGGATCTAATGGACATTACTGAGTGTGTGTGATGAAGAGTTGAGAGAATTCCATGAAAATATCCCTTCTAACGTGGACTGCAGGTGCATGGTGACAACCTTGCTGATGTGGGGGTCACTGTGAAAGAGCAGATGAGGCAGGCAAGAAGCGAAATGAGTTCCATTTTCTCAATGTGGAAACTAATCACTGGCTGTTTGTTTTAATCAGCTATACTTGGCAATTGTTTTATGCAATTGTTTGGAGAACTGCACGCATATATGATTAGAAAGATGAAGCATTTCAAGTATTTTCTGGTCTGCACACCAGTTCTAATGTGGTTTAATGATCACATGCCTTATCTTTTCTCATAGGCTTTTGATGGTCAAGTTCCCCTTTTCCCTCCTAGAAGTGGGAAATGTTTATTCAAATTATATCACCTATACTGGTTCTGCTTAGAGATTTTTAGGCCATTGATTAAATTACAAGTGTTAACATTTCACGGTGTTAAAGGCAGGGGCTACATACCCTGGAGAGTGACACAGTGGTAATGGTGTAAACTTGCCTTAGCATGCTCATGTGACTTTGAACATATACCGATCATGTGAAAACATGCTTAATCCATGACATATCTGTATAGTTAATTCATGGGTCCTAAGAAATCTTACGTATATAATATCCCCAAATCTATGAATGGAAATATATATTGCACAATTTCTTGTCACATTTAAAAATTGAGACATCAATACATTGGGAAAGGAAGGAAAGTTAATACTATACCTACAATAATGACTATGACCATATAATATCTATAGTCAATACTATAGACAGTTATCACACACATGACCGGTGAAAGAAAGAAGCAAGATGAACAAGAACATGAGATGTCATCCCACTCAATCAAGTCACAATTGGCAAGACAGACATACTGTTTAGGGATGCATACACAGATAATGTCAAATCGATAGTAAAGAAAAGCAAGCAAGAATATGATTAACCAAAAAGTCAAGGACTTTGTCACCTCTGGAAGTATAGGAAGCTGTGCTGCCGCGCGGGCTTCTCCCCGGCAACGCCTCTGCCCAGGCTCCTGGGAAAGCCTCCGCCCGGGCTCCGGGAAACCCTCCTCTGGCTCCAGGCAAGCTGTCCGGCTCCGGGCAAGCCATCTGGCTCCCGCGAGCCTCCGGCTCCCTGCCATTACAAGATGGCAAGGGACCGGCTGGCTGCCAGGGAGGAGAGCCTAGCACATGTGTAGCTCTCTTCAGGCCCTCCTCAAGCAATAGCCCCTCCTGAATGGGCACTATGCTAATGAGGTGTGGCTTGTGGCACCAATGAATGGGCAATATGCTAATAAGGTGTGGCTTGTGGCACCAATGAACGGGCCATATGCTAATGAGGTGTATCTTGGTGCACCAATCCGCAACCACTACGACACCCTTCCCCCTTCCCTGGGAGAGTATAAAAGCAACAGCTCTGCTGCTGTCCTGGGTCCTGGAAATCTACTATCAAGGTGCTCCAGAATAAAGCTGACTGAGAAGATCCCGGTGGTGGTGTAACTTTCTTCTGGTCGAGGGAGGTGAGTTGCATGGAAGAAAGGTGTAGATGGAGCAAGAGTTACACCAGAATTGGAAACTTCTTGGGACGTTATCTATACTGTTGGGTGAGGTTGGCTGCTACATTTTGGTAGAGAAGAATTAATTTAGTTCTATTTTTAAGCCATGATTCCTGGTTTTGTCTGGTTTTGTTTTTTGTGATAATTATTATTCCATTTTCCTATATGCTGGGCAAACAACATCAACTGTGCTACTTTCCTGGCTCTAAATGTAAATTCTGAATTCAGAGGTTAAACATGAACTTAATTGTAATTCAGAATCTCTGTATTTATTTATTTTATTTTATTTTTAAAAAAAGGTTTGTAGTTGTGTGTTTGGATGAATAACAATAGATTAAAAAAACTGGTTGGTTTCAAATCTCAGCCACTATTGAGAAAACATTAATTCTTAAAATCACAGACTGGCTTCTTATTGGTCTTACACCCCTATGAAATGAGAGACTCTCTGTCCTTTTTCTCCTCCATATTCTGCATGAATAATTATCTACTTCATTCTTTTCTTCTAATCTAGCTTCCAGTTGAAGCATCTTCCAAGGTGTTTTGTCTTACATCAAATGGAGGAATATGCTCAGATTAGCCTCATACACTACATGTGAAGCAATGGTTTCCTTATGGTCACTGGGTTACAGTCAAATACATTTCTTCTTTGTAAATTTTCATTGAATTTCACTTGTTTTGGATTATTAGTGTGGTATATGAGACCTATATACATTAACTTATAGAAGATAATGTAATATAACTTTGAAGAAAGGAAACCATGTTGTAAATGTATACATAATTACACCATTTATTTTTATCATATATATCTTACAATTCTGCTTGTGTACTGAGCCAGAGGGAAACAAGGACTGGAAAACTGAGCACCCGTGATTCTCAGTAAGGGTGAATCATCTTGCCCAAGTACATTTAGAGATGTCAGGAGATGTTTTAGGATGTTACAACAAAGAGATGGGTGCTATCGGCATCAGGGGTAGACACCAAGGACACTATGAAACATCCCACGATGCATGAAGCAACATTGCCACTCCAAATTGCTAAACTGCCTGATTTGTTTACAGTGCTTTTTCTGAGAACACTGGCTACCCACAAAAATTAGTAACCATGCTGATCTCTGGTGAGAGTCCCAAAAATAGGATAAGTCAGGATTATTCAGTTCTACTTATAGTACTTGCATTTTAAATAAGAGCTTCTTCTCATTCAAAATATTGATATCCATAAGACAGTAACAAAAGTTTGAAATTAGTGTATATTTATTGCAAAAATTAAAAAAGTAGGAAAAAGATAAGAGCTAATTAAAATCTTTCTTAGGTCACTCCCACAGAAACTTGGTATATTTCTTTGTAAGTATTTTTCTCATGTATCTATTGGTAAATGTACAACTGATGCACCCACTATCTGTTAGGTTGAACGTATTTTGCCATCCATATTATATTTAAAACAATTAATTTTTGAATAGAGAATTTTAAATGAATATGAGGAATTAACTTTATTTGGATAGTACAAAAAGTCAGAGTTATTTCTTTTTTGTTTGTTGGTTTTTGTTTTTTTTTTCAAGACAGGGTTTCTCTGTGTAGCCCTGGCTGTCCAGGAATTCACTTTGTCTTTCAATTGCTGGGATTAAAGGTGTATGCCACCACTGCTCGGTCAGAGTAATTTTTAATAAGACAATGTTTATATGCTTAGAATATATCCAAGTGGAGACAAATTTCAGAAGCAAAGAGGATTAGGTAGAGTAGCATATATTGTGTATTATAAAATACTAATCTCAAACCCTTCACAGTGGTAATGACTTCTTTCTGCTATCAATACCAAGCAGAATTGACAGAAATTTATAGAAGACACACACATTTGAAAAGAGAAAGTTGAGAGCCGGATGCCAACTTAGGAAAGATATTACTTAATAATGTTTCTCCAGCCAGAAGCCTCCTAAAACACAAAGTAATTGCCACTTGTGGCTTAATTATTCCATTTTCTCAAGAACCCATTTTGGAGCTAAAGTATGCATATTGGATGGTGATTAACCTTCAATAGTGAAGCAGAGGACACCAAATAGATTGTTTAAGCATCTCCCTTCTCAAAATGCCACGAAAGTGAATTAAAATTCCAATTTCTATTCATGGATTAGAGCAAATTGCTCATTATGGTCAGGCAGATAGAGACCTCGAGACAAGTGGGAGGTCACCAGTTAAAAATGACTGTCTGCAAAGAGGCTTCTGTCAGTGGGAAGTGGGTACAGTGAGGGGATGGAGGTCTTCACTGGCAGATGCCTCAACTTCCTTGGGATTGAATATCCCATGATCCCACACACCCTGTTAATTCCTTGCCTGATCTGAAACTGATGTGTGGCCACCACACAGCCCTCATTGTCTCACCTCTGTCCCCTGCCCTTGATATTATGTTATCTTCAAGATAACCAAGGATTCAATGGGATGATTGGTGTTTGTTTGCTTATTAAAGTACCATTCTGCCACAAAATATTTTTTTGTGCCTTTATGGTGACAAAGTGATGTGGTAGTGGGTTGGGCTGAGATAAGACAAAACCAAAGAGAATTAAATGTGGCTAAAATGGGACTCCAGAGTCAGAATACCCACTGAGAAGCTGTGTGTCTCCGCAGGACTTCCCCTCTTGATGCCTTGTAATAATAACACCAGTTCCCATCTCTTTGGACTGTTTGAGGACTACTGAGGTTGCTGTAGCCTGTTGGTATTGCTACTGTAAAATAGTTCAGACAAACTCTATTTTGGTGGTAGGGCCTGACAGTCCCAGAGCGAGGTACCAGCAAGCTCAGTGTCTGGAGAATGTCCGTCCAGTCTCTGCTTTCAAAGTGATGCCTTGTGTGCTGAATCTTTCAGAGGAGGGCAGCTGTCATCCCCTGGCAGAAAATCCAAAGACACACAAGCACAAGCTCTCTCAGTCAAACTCTCTTATCAATGCTTCCATCTATTCATGAAGGAGGTGCTCTTAGGGTTGAGTTACACATAACACTAAGACAAGGCCCCACATCTTTGTGTTATATCCTGTTCGCAAGCCCTGGATTTTGTGAGGACTTAGACTCCAGCACAGATGATGCTCATGAAGCAGTATGCTGAGCACTGGGGACATGTTCCATCTACAAGGTGTTATGTGTCTCTGACCTCATTTCCGTTAGACCAGAACATCTAATTATGCACACCAGGGAAGGCTGTGGCTGCTTAGGGGAGTCTCCTTCAGTAAAAAAAAAGAAGACTCAAGGCATATGAAGAGATTTTATAGAGAACATTCCTCCACCATATCCTGTTAGTTGCTTTTCAATGTGCTCTGACCCAAGAACCTCTTGAAAACTATCTTTCTGAGAACATTTGCTTTTAATCTGCTAAAGATAAAATACAGGCCGCTTTATAATTTCCTCCACATTGAGGAGGGGTAAATGATTTTCTGACATAGTGCTTTTAGGGAAATCAATATATATACACATACATACATACATACATACATACATACATACATACATACGTATTGATTTATATAAATCAATACACACACACACACACACACACACACATATATCAATTCCTCATTCACTCAGTTGTTTAACAAATATTTATTGGCTGCTTGCTCTCTAAGATATCATGGGATAGGTAAGTGCATGAGGTGCAGATTCTACTAAGAGGAAGCTTACGGTTTAATAAAATAGGGAACTATTTTAATAGACAGATGTAGAGTGATAAAAGCTATTAGCAGGAGAAGAAAAATCAACTGACCCCTTTCTCTAAATAGCCTTTTCCTGCCTCCTTTCTAAAGCACATCTGCCTCTCCTCACAGCTGTTAGTTCAAAGCCAAAACTGTGGCTTAGAGTCAAAATACTGAACATCCAGCAGAAACTCCTTTAGGAATTTGTCAGTCAAGTACGGACTATGCTTTCCTAGTCTTTTGAAACATTGCTGGGCCCCTCCTCCATTTCTCTGTTGAAAGAAAAATAGGTCAGTATAAAGGAAAATTGAGTGAAGTTTGAATGCATGCCAGGACTTACATCAATGGTTTCTGGATACAACTCTCTATGAGGTCACCGTGATGAATTTCCTATTAGGTCACTGTGATAGATTTACTGATTCTATTATGGCTTTCACTATGGTTTTGTTTTCAGGGTCTGCTTGAATTGAAAGCTAAGATATTTTCTAATTGTACTGGGAAATTATATAATTATTTTATAAAAACAATTCCCTTCCAGCTTATCCAAAAGGGTTTTTGATGGAACCTATGATTTGTCCATCTGGAAGAAATGAAAGGTACTATCATAATGGTATCTAGTGAAGAGCTATAAATTTTTATCATGCTGAGATTCTTTGACTCAGTAGGTATCCTAATAGTATAGGCTACAGACCAACTTGTATATGCAACAAACCTTAGATAATATTGTAAAGTAAGAGGACCAATACTTGAGCTCTGGAGTTAAGAATTTTGCAAGTAACTCTGTCTCCAGAGAAGTAGGGCATCTCCTAGGGAACTGTGAATGCACACATTAGACTTAGGAATTTGTTCTTGCCTTGCCAGCCTCGTGTAAATTGTCCATATGGATAGGCCATACAAATGAACCTCTGGAAACATGCAGAATCGTCAGATCAGTCAGGCATTCTTGATTATTGAATTGTCTGATGGGATAATGACTTCCTTGGGGCTTGTCCTCAGATATCTCGAAATTCATCGTCAGAGCCTTTTCATCGCTTTCCACAGGCCCAGAGCTACTCCACGCTGGAGACACTTGTCTAACTCTGAAGAAATCTGAGGCTTTCCAGGTTCCGCATCATCAACTTTGCTCTGATTTTGCTCTTGTCTGATCCTCAGACCTAACAAGAGTGTCCTCACTGTGTCCTTGAAGCACAGATCCTTACTAGTAGACACCAATTCCAGAAATCGGCTCTCTACATTAAATTTTTATCCAAGAAGTTCTTTGAGGACTAAACTTAGGCCCTGGATTGTACTAACTTTCTACACATAAGAGCTCAAAGGCAAATGAAAATTTAGTAGCTACTGGAAGTCCAGTGCCAGTCCTTCAATGTAGGTTTTACCTGTCTTGGGGACATCTATCTGCAGTATCTCACTGTCATTAATAACATATTTATTTCATGTATACTAATTATTGAGCCAGAATTCTCTTTGTTACCTTCCTTTCATAGCATACTGTATGAACTTAATTCATTCTAAAAGTGTCCATTTGAGTACAATCGTAAGCATTTTGGAATCAGTGTTCAAAACATAGAACATCATCTATAATTATATGCATATATATAATTATAGATAATATATACTATAAACATAATGTATATATTTTATGCATGTCGCAATATAATTCTTATCTTTATACTTGGAATGAAATGGGCAAGTCTCACAGAGTATAGAAATGTGGTCAAGTGGGTGATGAGTGTAATGGAAGTGGTCAAGAAAGGACTTTGGTATGGAAGGGGGATTCCTGGGGAAGGTGATATTCAAACTGGAACCAGAAGGTTGACCATGGAAATGAACAAGAGGTGAGAAAAAGAATAAGAAAACAGGAAAGCACACGAAATCTGCTTACTTCTAGCATAGTTGAACACCAGGAGATGAAGGAGATAGGTGTGGCATACTCAGTTGCTTAAAGAAGACACTAGAGAAGTAGAGTGGTAATGGAGAAGCTGGTTTGTTAGAGAAGCTGAACGGTGATGGAGAAGCTGGTTGGTCCCAGGCCATGCAGGTGAGGGGTTTTAGCTCTGTGCAAATGAGATGGGAAGTCATTCTCTTACCTGATATGAGTGTCATGGCAGTTTCATGTACCTGTGACACACATGCAAAGTAAGTAAATAAATGTTAAAAAAATGTTTTCAAAGGGCAAATAATCAAAAGAAGTTTTTCTTTGAATGCTTTTGGTGAAGTTGCACTCCATGGGAGTAGACCCCTAGAATTAGACTCCTGATTTGGGATAGCCTACTTCCAATCCCAATCAGGTTTCTGTTGATGAGTTATATCTGTTTGCTTTATGCATGCCATGTCATGGGGACATGTTTTCATCTCTTCTTATTAGAGACAGGGTCTCACTATATAGTTCTGGCTGCCCTGAAACTCCCTATGTAGTTCAGGCTGACCTTGAACACACAAAGATCAGTCTGCCTCTGCCTCTGGAGTGCTTGAGTTAAAGATGTGCACCACCACCCCTATCTGAGAATCCATCTCTTGCTTGGTGATTGCTTTGATAACTTTAAGTGCTGGTAGCTTCTCTCTATAAATCCATCCATAAAAGGCACTTTATTGAGGGTGATGTAGCGGGATTATTGTGTTGATGATGTCCCCAGAAAGAGACCACTGAAATCTGTCTAGCATTTATCAGAGGCCATGTATTACTGTTTGCATAACATAATTCTTAACTATTTCTGAAAACTTGTTGGTTCCGAGGTGGATTCAAAAGCTGAAGAGAAGATCACATTTTTCCCTTTCTGGAAAAAAACATAAAACATTAGAATTAACTCTTAATAAAATTTTAATAACCATGTTAATATAACACAGCAAAAGGTCCAGTGATGTACTGTTATAATGGTATTTCTTCTCTTTGCTACTTTTTATTAGCTCGTCTATATAGATGAGATACACAAATATTATTTATGGCATATCAATAAGGAACTCATAGTATTATAACTGGTCTGTCTTCTTTCTACCCCTTACTAATTAAATATATAGGTGAGACATGAGATGATGCTTTCTAAAACAGGTACTGGATCTAGATTTTTGTGGTCCTTGTCTATTCTCTGTGTCTCTGTTTGTATCTATCTCTCTATACTTCTTTCTGTTCCTGTCTCTGTCTGTCTCTCTGTGTGTCTGTATGTCTTTCTCTGTTTCTCTGTTTCTTTCCTCCCTCTCTCTCCCTCAGCTATTTTGTTGTTGTTGTTGTTTCCATATGGACCACACTGACTAAAGATGATGGAGCCTGGTCTAAGACTCTTCAGAGACAGTTACCAGCATAATCCCAACTAGAAGTTAGGGCCTTGGATTTACAAATTTGTTGTGTTTCCAAGCATAAAGCATGCTCCATTTTACCTACTGAACCCAAGGCTTCTCTTATTTCCCTCCACTTGAGTGTAGTATATCTGCATGGACAACAGCTGTCCACCTTCTCAGGAGACACATTGAAGATGTGAGCTATTTGCAACTACAGAGGCCACGTTCAATTTGTTGATTTCAAAAATAAAACCTTATTAAGAACAAAGAGAACCAGGGAAGGACTCATTTTCTCTGTCTCTGTTTCTCTCTGTCTCTCTCTGTCTCTCTGTCTCTCTGTCTCTGTTTCTCTCTCTCTCTCTCTCTCTCTCACACACACACACACACACACACACACACACACACACACACACACATGAACATACAAGTAAGCAAAAATTAGATGCTGTATGGATGAAAGCTCCAATTCTTTTTTTTTAAGTAGAGAAATTTGGGCAATTTTAATTTTCTTCAGTTTTTTAAAAACTGTGCTTCAAGAAACACAAGATATCCCATCAAAGAAGCACTTCTGTGCAAGAAGTGCAAAATATTTTCAACTGTTTATCACAGAAAGTTGAAGAGAGGATACAATGAATTTGCTTACAGAAACACATACAAATAATATGCATGTGTGTATGTCATAAGAATGCAGTAGACAGAGAGACATTCGAGGAAAGAAAAATGCCTGTCAGGATGTCAATAAGGGAGACCCACAGTGACACGCTCACAACACAGAAGAAAATCTGAAAGCTACAGTCAGACAATATCCTGGAGTTTCTGACCTTCCTATCCACAAGGCCCAAGGGCATGACTTCAGTTATAGTTACATCATATAACCACTATTCTAGTTTCCGTTTTGTTGCCACGATTAAACAATCTTTCCATGAGCAGCTCAGGGAGGAAGAGTTTTATTTCATCTCCTATTTCTAGGTCACAATCCCTCACTGAGAAAAGCCAGGGCAAGAATTCACATGGGCACTTGAAGTAGAACCATGGGGAAGGCTGTTGCTAGCTGGCTTACAGGCTCATGCTTAGCTATCCTATCTTTCTTTAGACTGCCCAGGACTATATCAGCCTAGGAAATGGTGTCACCCACAGTTAGCTCAGTCTGCCTATATCAATTAGAAATCAGGACAATCCCCCACAGGTACCCACAAAGGCCAATCTGATCTTGAATATTCCTCAAGTGAGATTCACTTCTTAGGGGACTAGAGGCCATACAAGTTGGCAGTTGAAGCTGGTTGCAGTCACTACCTTTTAAAACTGCAATGAACTTCTTACCATTTGGAAGCCACCCTTTTACCAGGATAAAAATAAGTTTCTTCTTTTTGTTTACAAACTTCATATTTAGAATATTAAAAATCTTTTTTCTACTGAAGGTTTAAAATGAACTGAAATCCAAGTTGAACTCCAGGGTCCATGGTTTTCCTGCTGTTGTGGGGCTCCTGGCTACAGCACTTTTACTGATGTTGAAGCCTTTGTCATTGCTGGGTAGCCTCTGTGTACATGGTCTCAGTCTCAGCAACAGCCTTCTCGCTGTATCTATGTGTAAGACCCAAATATATGATCTGCCTCATTTATGCGTATGGTAAAGTCCTATATATTGCTGTGTCCTCTTTAACACACACACACACACACACACACACACACACACACATTATATATGTTAGGTGATATGTATATGTATATGTGTGAATATACATATATATATATATATATATATATATATATATATATATATATATATATGTGTGTGTGTGTGTGTGTGTGTGTGTGTGTGTGTGTGTGTGTGTGTGTATGTGTGTGTGTGCATATATATATATAAAGCCAAGCTCTACCAGCAATCTGTATCTCCAGGCCTAAATGTAACTTTTGTTCCAGGGGACTCTGTAAACATGTTGAATGGTTCATGAGAATCTGAAGATAGTAGAAGTGGACACATTTGTATCTTGGGACTTTTGCTGTGACCCAAAATATGTTCCCAGCCATCAGTTCCATTTTCATGCTTCAGTGTAAGAGTCCTTGGTAAAGAATTCCATCTGAGTGTTAACTTCAGTGTAAGAGTCCTTGGTAAAGAATTCCATCTGAGTGTTACTCTTTTCCTCTCTAGAGACTTTGCTAACATATGACTTAAGGTTAGAGTTTAGCTGTGGCCCTCACTTCTCTTAGGTGTTTTCTCCCATTTCAGATGCCAGCTTTTCTACAGGAGATGAGGAAATGAACTGTCAAGTGGCCGTCAGACTTTGCATTCTTTTATCTCTGTCCTCCCTACTCAATCCTCAGGGAAAGATGGGGAAACAAGAAGAGTGTACAGAGCTTGCACTGCCTCCAGTCAAATGAAAGCAGAGCCCAGCAGATAATGATCTTTGGTCTTTGCTTCAGTTGGATTATATTGCTTTTAGTGAGTATGAACTTTTTATAGGTATATCTGAACAGGCTTGTTCATGTTTCCAGTCTTCACTCTACCTGAAAGTCCAATGGGACATGGCACTCTACCTCTTACTTTTGCTTTGTTTGTTTTTGTTTTTGTCACAGTCACAAAAGTCTGACCTCTTGGTACTTTCAGCACTGTGGACAATCTGGGTCTGTCCTGCTGCATCTTAGTGGACACCCAGTAAGTGGGAACACTTCACTTAACTTTGTTCCGATGAGACCCTGACATCTATACACTGGTTTAGTTTCCCAAATTTAGTTGTACTGAATTTATGTGTTCACAGTCTTTCGAGAAAGCGACCCCAGTATTCCAGGATTTGACCTTTCTTTGGTGTTTGAGTTTTCTGTGTGTTCAGTGGGTAGACACTGTGTGATAGTCAACCCTTGTTCGACTTGACTGATCTGGAATCACTTAAAGGATTAGCAAAATATGATTCTGGATGTGTCTGTACAACCATTTCCAGAGGACGAAGTGAGGTGAGGACACTCTTGGAAAGTGGATTGGCACTATGCCTGGGCAGGTCACCCAGATGGATAAAAGAGGAAACAGGAGGCCAAAGAGTGCTACAATCCCCCTGTCTGCTTACTCTCCACCATGCTTGTAACCCCCCCCTCCTGAACAGGATGGGAGAACCCTCTGAACCAGGAGCCAAAATAACTCCTCTCCCCTTTTTAAGTTGTTTCTGTTAGGCATTGATCCCACTGATTCCAAAATTTAGCTAACACACATGGGTTACCTTGTTATCAAGGACTTTTAGTCCCTTGAAACTACCTCCTACCTCTTACCAACCGGCTTTATTACCTCCGTGGTTAAGACATGAACAGCATCCCAAAACCTGTGAATGGGAGAAAGAAAGTGTGAATAGATGTGAGCGTGCCTACAGCGTGTGCTTTTTTATTCTCACTGTAATTTCTGAGTCAGCAGTGTAGCCAGGAGGCACCACATACAGTTTTCTAGTTTAAAGATGAGCTTGGTCAAAATCTTAGTGTAGAGATGAAGAAGCAGTGGCCCAGGAAGGCTGCATGCTGATCCTTCCTTTCTGTGCTGATCTCCTGTGTGTTAGAGGTTATTGTTGTGCTCTGAAAGGAGTATCATAGAATCTTGAAGGACGCAGCCCAGCACCGTGAGACTTGCCTCATGTGTGGTGTCTAATTGTTGTCTAACAAGAAGTGTCAAGTGTACCTTACTCAAATTGAAAGAAAAATGTGGAAGGAGAATATAGACAGAGCAGTCCAGGAAGACTATGGTAATTGCATCCCACAGCTATGCATCTCTTCCATTCTTTACTGTTAACTTATTTTCTGGGTTAGTTCTGGCTTTCTAGCCATTGCAACTGTGAAGGAATGAGACAGTGAAGAGATGTATGTAACATTTTGCATTCTCCAGACACCAAGCAATGTATTTTTTTTTTTAGCTACACATATTAAAAGCCAGACAAACCAGTTCGTGGATGAGGAAGAAGAGGAAGCAGATACTGAGTCGACACTTTGAAGTTTTAACACATTGTTCCCACAGTCCTCCCCCACACACAAGACTTCCATGTCTCACTGCTCCGGGTATTATTTAAATTATACACCATGAGCACACAGAATTGAGTATTAGGTGATCTTTCCTCACCAAGCACTCTTCCTAGGAAGTTTTCTTAGTTTCTCTCTTTAAATTCAAACTCGAATTTGGTTAAGAAGCACCAGTCTGATGTCATGGAATAATTATTTCCTAAGTTCTTAATTGGAATTGTAAAGGATACATCTGAAACACAATCAGCTGGTATGACTTCAGGAGGACTCTGGGTTTCATCTGCCATTCTTCCATCTCTAGAGAATTATAAAGACTGATTCTCTGTATCTTCCTTGATCTGTCTTCTCTGACAGCTGAGGCTAAAGCCTTGTCTCATGGCCGGTGCTTATTCACTTTTTGTAAACCTGTCTTTATATTCACCTACTCCACAGGGATCACACACCTATGCTCTATGTGCACTGTGGACTCCTGTTAAAGTCATAGTTCTCTGGAGGCAGCAACTATCCTGGCTGACAGATGTATCTCCCAAAATGAATTCTCTTCAGAGAGGCAGAGCCTCTCTTCTGTGATTTTAAGGCTAGTGATCATGGATCTAGCTTGTGGGCTCAGGTAGCGTATAAGAACAGAATCCATAGAGAGATGTGTCTCTGGCTCACAAGTCCATAGAACTCTTCCTAATTTTTTAAACACTTATTTATATTTATTGTATATGTATGTGTGCATAACTGGGTACATGTATATGTACCATGTGAGTTCAGTGCCTACAGAAGCTAGAAGACAATACTGAGTCTACTGAAACTGGAGTTGCAGGCAGGTGTGAGCCACTATATGGGTGCTGGAGCCATGTGATTGTACCCAGATTGGTCACAAGAGCATCAAGTGCTCTTAACTTCTGAATCATCTCTCCAACATTAAGTTTGGGTCTCAGGGCTTCTATTGCAATGATAAAACATTGACTAAAACTATGCTGTGAGGGAAAGGTTTATTTCACATTTTAGCTTGCAGTCCATCATTCAGAGAAGTCAGGGCAGGAACTCAAGGCAGGAACTCATGCAGAGACCATGGGCAGATGCTCCTTACTGGATTACTCCTAATGGTGTGGTCAGGCTGCTTTCTTATAGTACCCAGAGCCACCAGGCCAGAGGTAGTACCACCCACAGTGAACTGGGCTTTCCCACACCAATCACCAGTCAAGAAAATGCAAAAAAGCGAGACTAATCCAAAAGTTAGTCTACTAGGAACATTTTTTTTTTTCATTTGAGGTTCACTCTTCCCAAAAGACTCTAGCTTGTGTCAAGTTGACATGCCATTAACCAACCCAATTGATTCCTTGTCAGCTTGACACATAAATATGTCACCATTAAGCCATAACATTATCTTTCAAGTCCCCAAGATGTCATTAATACCAACATCACAATCAAAAACATTCCAAACATTAAAAGTCCTGTGGCCTTTAAAAGCAAATAAATTCTAATTATCCAATCTTTTTAAAATATCAAAAGTCTCTCTACAATAACCAAAGTTTTTCAACTGTGGGATCTTGTAAAATCTAAAGTAAGCTAAATACTTTTCAATTCAGGAAAGAAGAATCATAACATAGAGCAAAAATCTGAACTAAGCAAAACCAAATCCTAACAGTGTAAATAACTCAGTGTCCAATATTTGGGATTCACTCACAGTCTCATGGACTCCAAGGAGCTTGGGCAGTTGCAGTGTCTGGTTCCTCTATTCATAGCACACACAGCTTGTGTAGGCTCAAGCTGCCTTTATTTCATAGTTATTGCTACCACTGATCATAATCCCATGGTACTAGAATCTCCAAAATGTTGTGGTCTCTGCAACTGCGCCATCAACAATAACTTCGTGTGGGCCCTCTTTAGGGACTATGACCCTGTCACATAGTGCTGAGCCTTAGTTTCTCCCCATGGCCCCTTTAATTTTGGGGTTTCTACTTCAGTTGAAGCTGCACATTTATCAATGGCTTCAGATAGCCTCTCAAAGCACCAAGCTTTGACAGCTTTCTATGATCCCTTTACACCTTCAAAACCATCTGGGTGACTCTTATGTTTCACTGTGTTGGCCAGTATGAGATGCAACTTTAGCAATACCCCTGGCCACAGCTTCTATATATTGACCCTGAGAAAATACTTCTAAGCATAGTTTACCTCAGTGATGCTGGTCTCTTTATAAACACCATAAATTTCTCATTTCTAGTTAAGTAGTCAGCAATGATTGTATTAGCAAAGCAAAGGTTTAAGATTAGTGGTTCTTAATTCAAAATATTATATAAATGACCATTATAAAGTCTTTGCTTCCTTCTGAAACTTCACAGACCAGGCCTCTACCCTCTGTGTTGGTATTAGCATTATTTTTTAAGTTCTCATAATTGCTCATTAAGTTCTAAACTGTCGAGGGCTTTTCCAATCCAAAGTTCAACACTCTTCTACAATCCTCCCTGAAAAGGCATGATCAGATCTGTCATAACAATACTTCATGACTTGGTACCAATTTCTGTCTTAGAGTTTCTATTACTGTTATAAGACACCATGACCACAAGGAATTTGGGGGTGGGGGAAATGGCATTGTTTATAACCTTAGAGCTTAAAAACCTATTGCTGAAGGTGCTGGAGGAATTCAGGGCAGGAATGTAAAGGTACTAACTGGAGCAGAATCCATGGAGCAGGGCTACCTACCAGCTTGCTTCTTGTTGGCTTGCTCATCCTGCTTTCTTATAGCACCCAGGACCATCATCCCAGGGATAGCTTTGCCAACAGTGAGCTAGGCCCTCCCAAATCAATCATCAAATGTACCACAGGCTTGCCTAAAACAAGTCTGGCAGGGCTTTTCCCCAATTGAAGATCCCTCTTCCAGAATGACTCTATCCTGTGTCAAGTTGACATAAAACTAGCCAGCACAGTTCCTCTTGACTCTCATCACTCCTCTAGTGAGCTCAGATTTTCTTTAGCATCAACCAGTTTAGCTTTTTATCTAGAACCAGAGACCTGAATAACAAAGTCTGACTAGCATGTTGTGACACATTCTCATTGGTGTTGTTTGAATGCCCTTAACAAGATTCTCATTGAAATTTAATTATCACTGGGAGGTATTAAGCAATGAGGTCAAATGGAATCTTTAAGAGGTGAATGGGCCCTGAGGGGTCTTCCCTTGTGAAGGCATCAACACATTCATGGTGTCGTGATGAATTAATGGGTTATATGAGGCTGTTATTTATCTGAGTTGAATATATTGCATGTGTGTATCCTCTTGATATCTGATGATCTACAGTACCTCAGCCATCCTCAGGAACTGCTCACCAGAAACAAAGCATCTCCAGATGTAACGTTTGCCTTGAATCTCCCAGTCTCCCAATCATAAGTTGAACAAACCTTCAATTTTTATAATTACTCAATCGGATAATCAAGATACAGAAACAAGAACCAAATAAATCAACTGTACTACTTAAGTTTCTGAGCACAAGGCCTGTTTCTCTGAAGGTCATTAAATAGATCTGCACCTAAGGCTCCCAAGTTTTTACATGCTTGAGATTGTCTTGAGAAATTCTTAATGTTCTATGTTGCCTTCAAGGAGTAGTAACAAAGAGTGAACCCTCTCCATCTCCAGTGTGATACGTACCGGAAATGTCTATATACTCTCAGAGATAGGAAAGGAGAGCGCTATGGAGAGGAGCTTCCTGTTGTGCAGAGGTCACCATGGAGCTTCACTGAGGTCAGAAATTGGCAGGCTTCATTTAGAAAGGCCCTGATTGTAGGTATCCACATTTTTCTACGAGTAGGTGTTTTCAACTGGGAACACAGCAATGAAATCTGGCAGTGGAGGCTCCATTCTGAACACTAATGGCTTTCATCATTGTTACATGTCTGAAGAGTGTGGGAAGCATATGGTTTGTACATATTGTACCAAAGACATTGTAGGTTAGTGATATGTTTAAGCATCTTTCTTACTTATATTTTAATAAAAATGTATAGTATTTTCTGCATTCTCCTTCAGTCTGCTTTATATCCCCGTCTTACCTCATAGTGTAGTTGTTAATAAACAATGAAAGAAGCAAAAGCAAACAAGAAAGACAGGCAGGGAAGCAATGACGCAGATGATCCCAAACAATATGGCCTCTTTGAGCACCCAGGAGCTGCCGATTTGTAAAAGGATAGCATATCCTAGAGAGCCTCTTGTTCTTCAAATCCTGCTGATGCGGCAGTAGCTACCTGATCGATAAGCACAATGTCTTACACTGAGCAGAGTTGCAGTTTTCAAGTAGATAAATGAGAAATATAGAGTTAGTGAGGGAATTAATCTCTTGAGAAATTGTTTGCCTGTGTATGGAAATGTATGGCTCATGATGAATTCTCATATTTCTTATCTCATCAGCTAGCAACACTATTAAATAATTGGAAAAGGTCTGATGGCTCACAATCAATGGATGTGCAATCTCGGGTTCATGGATGTTTTATAGATAGCCCAAATTCAAACACCAAATTCCTAAGTCTTGGAAGTAGGACTTCAAACAAGGGTCCATGACATCAATTTCAGTCTCTTTTTAGAGTCTGGAGAGACTTCTCACTTTGTTAAGTGCATGCTGGGCTAGCATGAAGACATACATTTGTATCAGTGGTACCCACATGAAAAGCATGCTGGGGTGACATGTGCTGTAACTGTAGCAGTGGAGGGTTGGAGGCTGAGACAAGGTGATCCCTGAGTTTGTTGGCCAGCCAATCTAGCCAATCCTTGAGTATCTGATTCCTATCTCAAAAATAAGGAGAATGCTGACTTGACCTCTGCCCTCTATGTGTGCACACATGGGCACAGACACAGGTTCTTATGCCTAAAACATATACCACACACATACACACACAGAGAAAATTGGTTATTAATTTTTTGATGACTTCATACAGGAGTACTGTATTCACATCATTTTAACACCATACTTTTCCCTAAACTTCCCATGTCTACCCCATGTTTCTCAACATTATCACCTCTTCTTTATTATAGTTTTACACACACACACATGTCCATTTAGTTAGTGTTGCTCATCTGTATACTATGTGCTTAAGGCTGACCCATTGAGATTAGATAACCTGTTAGGGGACTCATCCTGGAGAAGACAGATTTTCCTTCTCTTAGCAACCATTAGGTGCCATTAATCTTCATCTAGGGATGGAACCTTGTGTGATGTCTCCAACCACATTGGCATGTCAGCCTGTGGTGTTGCTGTTCAGGTCATGTTCAGGTAACCCTGTTGGTAGGATTGCATGGGTGCAACTCCTTGTTGTATACTTTGTCATTGCAGATGTCCTGGTCTTCTGTCCCTTATAATCTTTCTGCCCCCTCATCTTTGATGTTTCGTGAGCCTAGAGTTTAGGAAATGACAGAAGTACATTTTCCTTTAGGGTCGATAATAAACAGGAAGCTGCTGGCTGGGTTTACAGGACCAGGGAATTTGAACTCCCTATTCTTGAACTGGTCTATTGGGTTGCTGTTGCCACCCCGCTCTAAGATATAAGTGCCAGTATCACACCCTTGGGGGTTTTGTCTTGCTGTTCATTGTTGTGGTTTAAAGGCTTTACAGCTGTGTGGAACTGGACTAGCTCCCATAACATCTAAAGCTATGCATGTTGCAAAGCAGGTGAAAGTCTGAGCGCCTTTTTATTAGATCATCTGGCCTTGAGGATCTGGAACATTTTCCTCTTTAGACTACTTGATTTTATTTTGTTAGTAAGAATAGCTCTCTGTGATTTAAATCAATAGATGCCATAGATAGATAGTTTATAAATAAGATTAAAGCAGTATATAATACAATACAAAGCACACAAAACCAACAGGCCAGACACTGAATGCTGAAAATGGCTCAGTAGGTACTTCTAATATCGTTCCTGCTGCTTCAGTAGTAATAACACTGCCAGTGAGATCAATGAGCTAAGCACTCATCTAAGTACTTTGCTCATATTGACATAATCCATACAATTTTGTAAGGTGGGACATATTATCCTTATGTCATTAATGTATAAACTACCACATAACAGGATTAATAAACGTACCCAGCATTACACAGCTATAGTGTATAACTCTTGGACTTATGGGTTCAGGTTATTTAAAATTTATTTTTAATTTTACATATGTGTATTTTGCCCAAAAGCATGTAAATATGCCACATGTATTCGGTTCACCGGTGCACACAGAGGCCAGAAAAGGGCATTTGATCCTCAGGAATTGTGAGAGGCTATGCAGGTGCAGGGAACTGAACCTGCGTCCTTTGTAAAAGCAGTAAGTGCTCTTAATACTGAGTCATCCTTTAAGTCCTGAGCTTAGGATCTTAAGTACAATGAACTGTAAATGCATATGTACACACTTCCACATGCACACTTTGTGCAATTCTTTGAACAGTTCTTTTAAATTTATATTTCTATAGTATTGATATGCAATAGTGGTTATCTTAAATTTGCTAAAATTTTCCCCACCTTCCTTTACCACTTAACATTTAACTTCTATTTCTAGTTAGAAAGAAAATGAAGGTAGGAAAGCTTTCAATATATGCCATCTATTCAACTATTTTTTAATTTTTGGTTTATAGTTTTTAAAAATAACATTAAAAAATGTACACACTATGTTTTGGTTACACTCTTTCTCCTCCCCCAATTCCACCCAGACACACCCTGACTAAGCGCCCGACCTCACATTCCCTTATGTGTGTGAACATACACACAAAGTTAAATAAATAAATACAACTATGGACTCCACTGTGTGTTGTTCTCCTACTCCTGAGCAGGCAGCCTGCCCTGGGTGTGGTTGCTATACTCAGCCTCACTCCTTTGAAAAAAATTTCTTATCCCTTTCCAGCAGCTGTCAATTACAAATAACTTCTCAGTTATGTGTGGGACTTTGTGCTCACATCACCTTTCCATGCTGTGAGTTTCGTCTGGCTTGAACTTTTGCAGATTTTATGCATGTTGCCATAGACTTTGTGGGTTCATGGGTCCCCCGGCTTTGTTGTGTCTGGAGAATACTATTTCCTTGGAGTTATTCTGCACCTTTGACTCCCACTCTGTTGTAAGATACATTCATGACTGGGCATCAGGGTACGCGCCTTTAATCCCAGCACTCAGGAGGCAGAGGCAGGTGGATCTCTGTGAGTTTGAGGTAAGCCTGGTTTACAGAGCAAGTTCCAGGACAGCCAGAGCTGTTGTTACACAGAAAACCCTGTCTTGAAAAACTAGAAAACCAAACCAAACCAAACAAACCAACCAACCAAACAAAAAATTCTTAAGAAAAGTTACAAATTTCCTAAAGAGATTTAAGAAAGCTTAACTTTCTAATTAAAATTTGATATTCCCTTCCAGAAATTTTTCTTTGGATATAGATGTCAAACTGTATTTAGAGTCCCCCCTCCCTGCCTGTTTCTTTTTGATTTAGTGATATATTGTAATGATTTCCCATGCCATTTAAAAACTCTGTGTTACTATGTTAGTGAATCTGTAGGGACAGAGAAGGACCAAATGAAGCAAGAAGATGTAAGTACACATCCTGCATACCACAGCTAGATTTCCCTTGCAAATGGAAAAGCTCTGTCTTTAATGGCCCTGCTAGCTGTTTGTTATAGATTATCCAAGCTCTTCCTTGGGGCACCTGAGACCTTTAGTGACCCAGCTCCATTTACACCTTGAAAACCTCTAGTCACACCAAGCTGTGTCTCATAAGATTCTCATGCCCTGGAATCATCCTTTTTCTTCTCTTCTGGATTAACCTATGCTAATTTCTTTCTCCTCAGGACTGTGCCTGAGAGCTACTTCCTCTGAATTCTGGTCACGTGGCACCCTTGGGATGGGGATTAAGTGTGAATCGCCATCAGGTATTAGGAATGCATTCATCCCAGGCAAAGCATACCTCAATCATCTCCTAGCTCTCCCAGCTCCCCCTTTAGGGGGTCTAACTTCAATCTTGGGTGAGCTTGTGGAGTCTCAGAGGGAGCAGATCTGAATTTCTTTGCGTCGAAAGTGACCCCTGAGGGGCAATAGCTTCTCTCCCCTCATCCATCTTCCCCTTTGCTCCATGAGGTTCCCTGACCCAGAAGCCAGTCAGTGCCTCAGAACACTTTTTAAAAAGATTACAGTTCCCACTACTGTGACGGCCAACAATTCTCATTGGTTTCTGCTTTAGAATCCCCTGTAGGGTAATACTCTTTAATAGTTTTCTACATGTTGCCATGGAAGAAGTCCTGGGAGGAGGGTCGAGAAGCCATGAAACACAGCACCCTGAATTCCTTCAAGTTGAAGCTGAGCCCAGTGTCTCCAGTCTTGAACATCTATAAGGATTTCTATTATAAGGGGTGATCACCATGTATCTGCTTTTACTACTGACCAGAGAAAATAGACAATATCCTGAGAGTACTGACTTGACTAAGTGTCAGAACCTGCTTACAAGGTCCCTCTGTCTTCTCATTTAGAGCATGAATAAAGTTTACCTCTGCAATATGAATAATCTGAGATTTTTATGGAAGATTATGGCTTGTGAAAGGCAGTGCACCTGTGTCTAACACCCTGAAGGACAGTTACATCTATCTTTCTCATGACTTTTTTTAGAGTTAATTCAGGTTCATTTATTTATACTCTCTATGTCATTTATCTAACCTCCCTATCATTATGAATGGAATAGGTCAATTCCTATTTTTTTTTTTTTACCTTCATGCCACACTCAAAGTCAAAGTCACCTTGTTATAGAGTTCTTTCTGTCTCCGTGCAGATCTTTATTTCAAATCCTTTCACAGAAGTCAGGCAGCTTCAACTACTATCCAAAATAGCACAACTCTCAAAGCAAATGTTGTTCTAATAATGGAAAAGCCTCGGACAAGAGGCCAGGGTTGCTGGGGCGATAGCTAGCTTTCATATATGGGTTGTAATGATTTGAATCAAATCATTTTACTTCTGAATTTCAATTTCCTCCTGCATCAGAGAATCAGGACCTCTTTTCTACAGCCAAGTGTTGATGGAGGGCAGTTGATGAATGTCTCCTCTGCTCTGGCCATACACATCTGCCTTTTCTAGTAGGGACTTGCTTTTAGCAAAAGTCCTCAGGGGCTCAGTGTGGCTCAGGTAAAAATTGCCTTTCATCTATTTCTTCCTTGCTTTCCAGATAATCCGTGGCTAAAATTAGCAATGCTTAGTTCAGTAAAAAATATTGTTAGAGCAGGCAGCCATGGAAACGGTGTTTGAGCAACTTCCCCTTCAGGGAGCTGCCTCTCGCAGGCTGTGCTTTATTGCTGATTAAATGAAAGCACCCACTGCCCGCAAAGCTGGCGTGTGAAATTCATTTAGACCAAAACCAGATCCTTCAAGAGACCCCCGCCCCATATTTTCCATCCTTTCATTTTTACCAAAAAAAGGGGGGAAAATATATAGAAATTAAGTATTGGTTTTTGGTTTTTCAGAGAGTGTGGGAATCTGTTGACCTAGTACACTGCCTACATTTAAGGTGTTTTTAGTTTGTTTGTTTGCTTGTTTCTTTGTTTGTTTGGTTGGTTTGGTTTTCAATAGCACTAGTGCAAAATATCATTCATACTAATGAATGTTTTTCTTCTTTATAGCACTTTTAAGTTTACAAGAAGCTTGTATGCCTACTGTTACTTTAAGTGTCGTAATCTGTCCAATGAGACAAGAGTCTGATGAGATTCTCTCACTGGTGTATGAGGAGAATGAGGCTCAGTCAGGTTTGCCCACTCAGCTAGTCACAGAAGGAGCTGAGCTGAGAGTTCACACCTGTCATCTCTGCTTCATCATCCTTTTCACACTTCCTGCTCTATCTCCAGGTGCCTGGGGTGTCACACTGAAGTGCCTGAGGACAGTGTGTTCGGAGGTAGACCTGATTCTCCCATGGGCAGGTGGACCTGACTAAATCCTCATTTGCATAATGAGGAATGAATTCATCCCTGGCAAATCCTCCTCTCCCAATCCCCCCGCCCCTTAAAGGGCGGGGTTCTGATGGCTTGGGCTGGAGCCAGTATTTGGGTTCTACATTCTGATCTGTCTGTCTCCCCTTCATAGATCTGTCCTCTAAATCTTTATTCTGCTCCAATTTCCAACATTCAATTTATACTAATTTTTTTTGTGTGTGTGGGAGGGGCGGAGGGTTGTTCTCTTTTGGTTTGGTTTGGCTTCAGGTTGTTGTCACTGCTGTGATAAAATATCCTAACAAAGTCAACCCACGATGGGAGAGGCTTATTTTGTCACACAACTAGAGGGTATAAACCATCATAGCCGGGAGTCACAATGGCGGGAGCTTTGGTGGAGGCTGTTGCATCCACAGTTCAGGAACAGAGAATGGTGAATCCTGTTGTTTGACTCATTTCCTCCTTTGTATTTGGTCAAGGTCTCCAGCCCATGGAATCATGCCACTGACAGCTAGGGTTTCCTCACCTCCATTAACTTAGTCTAGATAACAGTCGCAGGAGCTTGTCTCTTAGGTGATCCTGGATATCTTGATATTGACAATCAGTCGTAACTCTCACACCACCCATCCATCCTCATCTCTTTCCTTCTGGCCTCCAGTCTGATAAAGCTTCTAAGGAGTTAATTTATCTAAATATGCTTCTAGAGCCTAATGAATCCATAGCTCATAGGGCAGGGGCTTCTGCCTTTCAACAGACACTGAAATTGCTTTGGCTTCTTAGTGTAAATTAAGACTAAGAACAGGCTTGCCAAATGTAAAACCAGATCCAGTTAGACAACTTTAAAGCTTAGTGTATACACAAAAGAATTATAGAGGAATTGAAAAGGCAAATGGAGGGTGCCAGGAGCCCAGCATAGTCTCAAAGGTGAAGGAGGAAGTATTGCGTCCTCTCTTCTTGATTGGCTGCTGCATATTAACATTCCTTCTCAGGTACATAGAGCTATTTAAGTTGATTTGTCTGGAGCTGATTGGCTTAATTTCATTGAGTTATGTTGGCAAGGTGATGGTGGTTTAGTTTATAATTAGACTGGTAGCATTTTCAGGAAATCAGAATAACTAGAATTTGGGTCATCTGGCTCTGGGCAGTGATGATTAGGGTATGTTGAAATGTAGCCTCTATTTTTATGTTCTTTATCATGATTTAGTCTCTGTATTATTTAGTAGGGCCACAAAGGAGCTTTGAGGGCTATGAGCATAATAAACTATTTTTGTCAACATTTTAAAAAACCTTTTGTTGTTTAGTGGAACATCCTCAGGAAACTGTGCTTTATATTATTGGAAGGATTTCCAGTTGTAAAGCTGACCATTCCTAAGCTTTATCCTGCCAGTGGCCTGCTCCCGTCTGACTCTGCTATAATACATACTTCTGGGGCTTCCCAAGAATCTCTGGGGTTGGAGTTTGGTTTCTGTTTGCAGAAGCCACTACATTCTGGCCATAATGGTGGGGTCTCTTCTCATCCTGAGTACACAGCACTATTCAAGAGATGCACAATGGGTTATGAGGTTGGGAGACACTCTTACAGAGCTTTTTTCTGTGTTTAGAATGCATCTGATCCTGCAGTATTGGAGTGTGGAGAGCCGTGCAGTACCATGCCTTTGAGAGGTAGCTGGCTTCTGCCTTCTGCTAGCCTGATAGCAAATGCTCTCAAGGACACAGATACTCAATTGGCTAAGGCTGATCATCTGGCTTGCTTGTATGGACATATCTGCTGTCACCACATGGCTTACTGAGATTGGTTGGCCTAGGACTGTTTAGCCTATGGGCTGGCTTTCCCCATGTTCTATTAGAGAGAGTCTGTTGGTCACGGGTTAGCTAGAATCAGAGGCAGTTAGAGAAGGGCCAGGGAGTTAGGGTGAAGGGAGACAGGGTGAATTAGGTAGAGTTAGGTTAGAGTTAGCTAGGGGGATTTAGGGTAAACTAGTCAGAGGAAATATATTCAAAGGTTTCCGGAATAAACTGTTAAAGTAAGAGCTTGGGAGTCGTGTCTTTCTTGCTGGTCAAGAGAGGTGCACCACATTGGAGTTTCTTTATAGTGTATGTATGAGACTCCCTTTTAAAAATAACTGGGAGACGTGAATTTTATGGTTTTCATTGTTTGAATATTCTTTAGACTATGATTCTCTTTAAGGACTATGAAGCTTAGTGTACTTTATTCTTTAAATATGAATTTTAGCTAAACAAATGATGCAGTGTAATGCTTTTTAGGAGTATATTTAAGGAGAATAAAGTAAGCAACTAATGACTGCTGGGAGGAGAGTTAGCATCTCCCAAGGAGGAGGCACCTTATGGGTTCTCAATGCTGGGAGGAGAGTTAGCATCTCCCAAGGAGGAGGCACCTTATAGGTTCTCAATGCTGGGAGGAGAGTTAGCTTCTCCCAAGGAGGCACCTTATGGGTTCTCAATGCTGGGAGGAGAGTTAGCATCTCCCAAGGAGGAGGCACCTTATGGGCTCTCAATGCTGGGAGGAGAGTTAGCTTCTCCCAAGGATGAGGCTCCTTATGGGTTCTCAATGCTGGGAGGAGAGTTAGCATCTCCCAAGGAGGAGGCACCTTATGGGTTCTCAATGCTGGGAGGAGAGTTAGCATCTCCCAAGGATGAGGCTCCTTATGGGTTCTCAATGCTGGGAGGAGAGTTAGCATCTCCCAAGGATGAGGCACCTTATGGGTTCTCAATGCTGGGAGGAGAGTTAGCATCTCTCAAGGATGAGGCACCTTATGGGTTCTCAATGCTGGGAGGAGAGTTAGCTTCTCTCAAGAATGAGGCACCTTATTGGTTCTCAATGCTGGGAGAAGAGTTAGCTTCTCCCAAGGATGAGGCACCTTATTGGTTGCTCAATGCAGAGTGGTCAACCCTAAAACTACATATACACCACCAACAAAACTGGACTCAGCAGGTTATATGTATACATATCTATGTACACACACACACACACATGCACACATGCGCACACGCGCACACGCGTGTACACCACACAGGTAACAATAATAGAAGAAAAAGAGGCTAACTTGTGAATGGGAAAATAAGGGGAGGGTTCAAAGGAGGACAGCTGTGAGAGCTAGGGGAGGAAAGAGGATAGGAAGTGATGTTATTACATTTCAACTAAATCATATTCAAAATAATAACCATAATTTTGAAATTTCTGAGAATCCCTGAGTATACTAATCTTTTTATTTCTGAATCTCAGAGAAAAGTGACATGCAAAAATTTTGAAAATATTGAGAAACTTGCTTTTAATAATTCTTAAATATATTATGGTTGTTGAATAAACATACATTAAAATAATTTTACAGCCGGGCATAGTGGCACATGCCTTTATTCCCAGCACTCGGGAGGCAGAGGCAGGTGGGTTTCTGAGATCGAGGCCAGCCTGGTCTACAGAGTGAATTCCAGGACAGCCAGGGCTATACAGAGAAACCCTGTCTCGAAAAAACAATAACAATAATAATAATAATAATTTTACAAAAGAAAATAGCATAATTTTGCTAGTTTTCAACACTGTGATGATCAACTGCATACTTTGAGAAGGGGGTTCCAGCAAAAGACACATGATCCTGAGATGCTGTGCAGCAAATAGAAGAGCATCTCTCCACAGGTTTACTGTCTGCCTGTGTGACATAGCATAGAACTGTACAGAGGCTGGACATGGGCTTTGGATAGAAACTGGTAATAGATTCACCTCCAATAACCAATAACCACGATACACAAAGATAAGTGTAGTTTTCACTCTGTGTCAATCAAACTCCTCCTGAAAACTACAACAACCCAAATTGCAGTGGAAGAACACAGTGTAGTGTTTACATCTAAGAACATGCCCATACTTAAGGCTCAGGGAAGACTGTGGAAGAGAGGGCCAAAGAATTGTAAGAGCCAGAGGTTTCAAACATTTTGCTATGAGATTAAGTCTCCTAATAACACCAGACTCTATAGCCATAAAGTCTCACCAACATTCCCCTCAGATGTGAGCTGAACAAGCACACCACCAAAGAACATGATGAATTGGATGGGGAAAATCCCACAAGGCCTCAGCCCTACACAAAGAAATGCAGGCAACTGAGGAAAGCTGGGGGCAAACGTGGTCTTCTGAAGGACCGCACTGATTGGTTATCCAGTGCCAAACAGTGAAGCTCGGAAACACACATGATCACTCTGCTGATTGAGAAGGTTATATTTAGAAATTTAAGTTTATATAGAAATGTATCTATATGTGCAATAGCAATTAGTATATAAAGTGGTTACGAATTTGGAGCAGAGAAGGGATGGCCACATGGGAAGGTTTGGAGGATGAAAAGAGAAGGGAGAAATGTTATAATTAAATTTATTTTCATACATAAACAGAAAATGAAATACAGACACAAAAGAGGAAGAAAATCATGTCACTAATGATACAGAGTCTTTGCTATGCACCTGGCACATAACAATCACTGGAAACATAGGAGACTGAAATCTTTATCAACTGTATGTTTAGAGAATTCTGAAGCCCACAACAGTTATAGGACTAGCTTGAAACTACATACCAAAATCTGAAATGTCTTGGACCCCCTAATGCTCTTTGAATTTAGACCTAGGGTTATACATCATTTCCATTCTAAGTTACTACTCTATTGGACAGAGAAATTCTCTAATGTAAAAGATGTTTTTCCATGTGGCCAAAATAAACAGGTGTAAGGTGTTTTTAGTTGGAGTACCATTCCATGGCCATTCCATGTTAGTTTTGTACTGAGATTATCATCAAAGAAAGGTCCCATGGAAAAGTTATTTCATCCTAAGACAACTGTGAGATGTTTGACTTCACAGTAGTTAAATCAGCCATCTATTCATCAGCAAAGTATTAAGGAAGTCCTATGTGTCAAGTACTGTCCTTTATGCTGGAGAACTCTAGAGACCAACAACTTCCTATAGTTTCCATCTTAAGCACATGGTTCATCCTTCATTATGTTTGAAGCAGTCCCTGGAGTCAGCTTATGAATGGCTCTGTAGCTCCATTTGATGAACGGGAATTAATTCAGAAGACAGGAGTAATCCATTCAAATGTCTAAATTCACTGAATAAAATAAAATTTCTATAAAATGAAAGGCTTTCTAGAACACTACAGAGAAGGATTAGAATGAGAGACTAGATATAAGGAACCTTGTTAGGAGACCAGAGGCCATTTCTGTGTAGGAAACTCCTATGCCATACCCTCTGTGGTGGTCTGAATATGCTCAGCCCAGGAAGTGTCACTATTAGGAGATGTGGCCTTGTTGGAATGGGTGTGGTCTTGTTGGCAGAAGTGTGTCACTGTAGGGAGGGGTTTGGAGACCCTCTTCCTAGCTGCCTGGAAGCTAGTCTTTTCCTGTCTGCCTGTAGAACCCTCAGCTCCTCTAGCCCCTGGATCCTGCCATGCTCCTACCTTGATGATAATAGACTGAACTTCTGAACTGGTAAGCCAGCCCCAATTGAATGTTGTCCTTATAAGAGTTGCCTTGGTCATGGTGTCTATTCACAGCAGTAAAACCCTAACTAAGACACCCTTCCCCACCAATAGAAGAACATGACGATGTCCCCACTGCTAGAAGGACCTGTGGTTATGATCTGAACATGCAGAAGTGAGAAGTGATGTAAAACATAAACCTCCCCTGCATATACACTTCATTTACATCTCCACTGGGGACAGGAATCTCTCTTCTCTACAGTCTGCCTTTCTCCTGCCATGTTCTCATGAGATGAGAGCATACAAATAAAAACATTCAAAGAACATACAATGGCAATGGGGGAGTTGGTGAAAATAGAAGATAGACTGAGGATACCATGAAATGGCATAACGTGTGGAGATTTCAATGAGAGTGGTTCCCATAGAATTACATATTGGAATACCTGGCCCCCAGTACGTAGAAATGTTTGAGAAGGATTAGGAGCTGTGAACCTCTTGAAGGGGATGTATCTGTGGGTGGGAGCCTTTGGGATTCTACTTCTCTCTGTCTCTGTCTCTCTCTGTATCTCTGTGTCTCAGTTTCTCTCTCTGTCTCTCTTTCTCTGTCTCTTTCCCTTTCTTTCTGCCAAGCTTCCAAGAGTGTAATTGGTGAAGCCAGCAGACTGAAGGACAGACACTGTAGTGTTGGGTTGGTGTCACACTATGGCTCTGGGGTGACATCTGAGGAGCATATCAGGAATGTTCCCGAGTAGAAAGAAAGCCACACTGGTATTCAACTTGGAATCATGATGTTTTTCATATACTTGATTTCAGTCTGCCACAGTGCACCAAGACTCAGGCTGCCGGGGATCTGGACTCTCATGTCAAGCATAGCCTCCTCCCTGTGGACCTCCCCTCATAGCACCTCTGCCCCAGTTCTGTCCAAAGCTGCCAAGCACGCTCACCCAGACATTTCTTTCTGTTGTTGATTTGATTCTGAGCAGACCTGTGAGGATTCTTCTGATTCCTCTGCTTGTCAGCCCAGTTTACACTAGAATGAGTGAAAAAGGACTTCAAAGAGAGAAAGAATTTTTGGAAAACTGTGAGCTGGACTTCCTATCGCAGAAAACAACCCTGTGTCAACAGTGCAGCATCCGAATTTATGGGAAAGGCGACAGAAAGCAACGGTGTTCAGCTACTTAAGTGCCATTTGTCTCTGGCTAGTGGAAGGGCCTCCCTCCTACCCATCTGTACAGTTCTGGAGAAGCCCCAGTGGGTTTGGGAACTTGGCTTTTGCATCCCTAATCAACAGAATGAAAATAGCAAGTGGAACTAATGGAACTAGCCAGCAAGTCGCACTTGCCCAGACACTTCTTAGAATGTAGCGGATCCACATCTAAGCTGTTGTTCAGTGTTGTTTCGATAATAGATTTCCCTGTTCACCAAATCTTGAATTGAACATTTTAAGTATTCAAGGTTGTTTGTGCACATCTGCAAATAAGCAAAAATGGATTCTTTCTCAATTCAGCAGCCTGAACAAACACCCAGAACTTAGGAATTGTTACTGTTGTAGCTTTCTTTCCATAAAATCCCAAAGTATAAACCTGCCCCATTCCTTACCACTGAGAGATTATACCAGCATCTGGAATGAGGACCTTTTTGTCATTCTGTTTACCTGGTGGTATCCTGCAGACTTGAAATGCAATGAGGCTCTAGTCGTGTTTGCCAAATCCGACTATGCATATATCACCATTACATGATTTGTGAGACTAAGTTATAAAATGGCAACACAGCTTCTCCCTGGACCTATCTTGAATGCTCGCAACTGAACTCTAGTTATCATGTAAGGAGGCCTAATCCACCTGGAGAAGCCACCGCAGTACTTCTATGAGCCCCTGTTGAGAAGCCAAGTTTCTACCTGTGAGCTTACATTGGTCTCTGGGCATGAGTAAGCCTGTCTCACACCTTTGGACCAGTCCAGTTATGGCCTGGAAGGCAGACTTGTCTTGCCGAGCCAAATCAGTCATTTGTAAGCTAAACAGATGGTTGTTGTTCTATTTAACTAATTTGGGTTGGTTTGTTATATAACACTACACACCCAGGAAAATACCTATTATCTCTTCTGTTGTGAGTTTTAGGCAAGTTTTTCTCCTTCTAACTGGACTCTACATTCCTTAGAATTTAGCATTTTCCCCAATCTAGATGTCTAGAATGCTCTTTCATACCATACTACATTTTAGTCAATATAAGTCCCTTGCTGCTCTTATGCATGGCCACATATTTTTGATCTTCCTATGCTTGTTAGTGCTATGCTGCACTGTGTATCCATGGTTTCTATTACGTGCTTACCTAAAGTTTACTCGTTTTTGAGACTTATCCATCTAGAATGTAGCAATTCCTCTGTCAAGAGAGATGTCGCCTTATGACATCTTAGAGTGATGCAGATGGCTTCCCTCATCAGGATCACAAATGTCTACCTTATGTCACTGTGAGGTTTTCACAGGTGCTTCTCTACTTCCAAGCTGTTGTCTGTCTTAGATCCAGTTACAAGGAAAATATTGATGGGGCATCTACTTCCTGCATTCTGTGTACTCTGTATGAAAAATAGAGCAGAAAAAAATTACAGATCCATTTAATAATCAAGCAAATCACAAATTTTGAATGATACTAAAAAGTTTGAAAATCATTCTCTATTAGGTAGTTTAAGTAATACTGGCCAATCCAGAACCTAATGTGATGTCCTGGTGTTTGTCTTGTTTTTTTTGTTTGTTTGTTTTCTGTTTTGTCTTGTTTTTTTGTTTGTTTGTTTTCTGTTTTGTCTTGTTTTTTGTTTGTTTGTTTTCTGTTTTGTCTTGTTTTTTGTTTGTTTGTTTTCTGTTTTGTCTTGTTTTTTGTTTGTTTGTTTGTTTTCTGTTTTGTCTTGTTTTTTGTTTGTTTGTTTTCTGTTTTGTCTTGTTTTTTGTTTGTTTGTTTGTTTGTTTGTTTGTTGTTTTTTAATGGTTTGGGAAGGTAGCGTTTGAATTCCATCAGTGCAGTCTCTGTTCTCTTTTCTTTATTTTCTTCAAAGAATGAAGAGATGCAACCTTTTCTGGCTCACAATCTTGTTTTTACTGGGAAAACATATAAATGCTACCTTCTCCCTGGCTAGACAGCAAGCTTTCAACTAACTCATGTAACCTGTTTCCAGCCTCTCTCAACTTACATGGAGCCCAGTCCTTGGCTTGTTCTCCCCCAACAGACTTGGCCAGTTGTAGGTGTATGTCCTCTTCCTGAGCACAAAGTTCCCTCTCTGGCACTGGGTGGCATTTTCCAAGAGGAACACATATTTGTGCCACTTGGATAGGAAGGAAGACCTCATATTTTACAAAGCTAATACCTCACTATATAACAGCATCAAGGCTCAGGGTGGTGGCACACACCAGTAATCACAGTTCTTCAGGCCAGTGCAGTCTACTGAGTGAGAATACATGCTCCCTACTTTCCCCTCCTCCCAGTGTCAGCCAAAGTGACACTTTCTGAAGGCGAATGAGGCTATTATCCACTCTTGTTGTCTCCAGATTGTAGATTCTGTGAGTTTTCCTTTTCTTAAGTCAGAGCACCCTATATTTGACCTTTACAACACATGTCACAGCTGGGAATTAATTTTTTTTTTTTAAACAGAAAACCTCTTCTATTTGATAGCCACCTCAATGAAGTCAGGCTTGGGCACACACAGCTGCTCTGGTCATCATCACCAACTGTCTGCCATGCATAACACACTCAGTAATTGTTTACCAGGTTAGTGATGGGGGATGAGTTTGTAGTGGCATATGGAATCCCAGAAAAGGAGTAAATCCAGGATAGTGAGGCAATTTCTTTCCATTATTTAATAGCCTCATGACCATTTCCAAGAACAGTGAGTGTGTGTGAGCCTGTGGCCTTCCTTATTAGACCCAGAGTTAAGATGGTAATTTTATTTGCCAATACTTGCTCTGAACAAAAGTGTCCACAATGACTGGACAGTACAACCAATGTCACATGTTTCAGTCAAACTAGCCAGCTGCTTCCAGCTGGGTCTATAATAGCTGACTCAAAAGAAGAAACTGACAATTTCAGAAAGTTACAGCTGGACTGACTGCTTTCCTGGGACAGTCACGCTGTGCTTCCATAAGCCTCCCAGGGAGGTAAAACCCCCAGGCCTTTGAATCTGTGTGGCATACAGAATTGTAACCTAAAAATAGTGTACCTCCCCACTGTGGACAGGCCCTTTCTCCCAACACATTCTTAGATGCTCCCACTGATTAGAAATTCACTGCCAAAGGCTTGCAATAAAATACCTTCTTGGAAGAATGAAAGCAGACACAGTGATTTAAAAAAAAAAAAAAGTAAAGCTCAGAATATGTATAGCCAACACTTGCCACTTACATTAGTAATTACCCTAGCAGCATGAGGCCCAAGCTTCCACAAAGTGTAGCTAAGTAAACAGCATGCCTATTGTTATTATTATTATTATTATTATTATTATTATTATTATTATTAAAATGTAAAGTTGGGCTTAGTCAGAAGTGATACATTTGCTAACCTAAAACTATGATGACCAGAAATTAGTCTAGGCCATAGTTTTAATTCAGGTAATTTGGCTTGCATAGACTCTCACATGCCTTTTGTATTTTAACACATTAGATGTGATTCTACTTACAAGTTAGACAGGTCTGCTAGCCTGAGAGAAGTAAGAAACTAAGAGAGAGCCAGTATCTGTTCCCCAAAGGATGTCGTATGCAAACTGAATAAATCCTGTTCCCCTTTTGCTGTGTCTGATATTGTTCATGTGCAAGATCCTGGGAAAATTCGTTCAGTTCTGTTTCTCTTTTGTTCCAGATGTATAAGTACTATTAGCATGAAGCAGAGAGGAAAAGCAAGACTAATGTGCCTCATTTTCTCATAAAAACTTTCCTCCGAGGAGACAAAGACATTCTCTTCATCCAACATGTAAAAAAATGTTCTTTGCAAGTTTCTGTGGCATTCTCTTGGCTAATGAGATTGGATTATTGTGCCCACTGCTAGAAGCAGATCTTAGGCTTTAAGTCTTATTCTGCAAATAAGGACTAACAGGGGCTCTCATGGTCCTTGCTTAATAAGACATCTTCTAATATTTGTACCTGAACCACAGACAATGCTTATACAATAAAGCCTTTCATTTACTAGGTGTTGTATTTGGCACTGTGGAAGGAGGAAATCTAATGAAGGAGGCCTTCTGTTTCTAGCTAAGATGGTGGAAGCACAGATAGCCTAATAAATAAGCCCAAAACACTGACAATACAAGTGGAATAATGGTTTCAAAATTCTGGACATTTGTGGTTTTGTATGTGTGTGATCCATGTGTGTGGTTCATATGAGGGTGCATAAGAGTATGTACGTGTGTGTGTGTGTCCGTGTGTGTGTGTGTGTGCATGTGAAGTCCAGAACAGCATGCCAGGTGTCTTTCTCTGTTCCTTTTGGTATTGTTGCTGAGTCATGGTCTCCTACTAAACTGGAAGCTTGCTAACTACACAGAAGGTTGCCTCAATACCAGGAGACAGCACTGGTTTGGCTACTGCTGTGGTCCTGCCTGATGAGTCTCAAATGTAAGAATATAAAATACAAAATTATTCAACATGCAGTGATAAAAAAAATTTATAATATTTGGCAGTCCATATAAGAAGTCTCCACAATACAAAGGAAGCATGAAAATCAGGCTTTTGTTGTGGAGAATAGTCACTTGGAAATCGACTCGGCGCTGACATGCCAGAATTACCATACAAAGACATAGAAACATGGAATAACCACGTCATGCTTGGTGACTTCTGTAACTAAAAGGAAGAATATTATAAAATCAAGTGAACTTCTCATATCTGTAAACCTTAACACAGGGGTTGTGAAATGCGTGGTAGAGGATGACCCACAATTGAGGCATAGAAGAAATGAAGGCAGGGAGCTGAATATGCAGCAATCGAAGCTGCCAGATGAGCTTGGTGTGGTTTTTCTTTCAAAGCCCCTGTGCTGGAACCTTGGTCCTCAACTTGCTGGTGTTTGGAAGTGGAGAAAAACTGAGATGGGACCTGGTGGGAAGTGACCGGGTTATTAAGGGAGCTATCCTCAGAAGCATGAAAATCGGGCTTTTGTTGCAGAGAACAGTCACCTGTAGGTCTCACCCAACCCTTCTTATTGTCCAGTAGAGGCTTGTAACAAAGACTAAGCCTGCTCCTTCCTTGTTGTCTGGCTTACTGTCTGGCCATATGATCTCATACATGTTCCCTCTAGGATGCCATCCTTTGAGATATGACAGATCCAAGGATCCCTTTCCATGAGGCTAAATTGAAGATTTTGCCTGGGCCAGAACCAGAGCCAGAGCCTTCAGACTTCCAATATACAAGCAAAATAAATTTCTTCTTCTTCTTCTTCTTCTTCTTCTTCTTCTTCTTCTTCTTCTTCTTCTTCTTCTTCTTCTTCTTCTTCTTCTTCTTCTTCTTCTTCTTCTCCTCCTCCTCCTCCTCCTCCTCCTCCTTCTTCTTCTTCTTCTTCTTCTTCTTCTTCTTCTTCTTCTTCTTCTTCTTCTTCTTCTTCTTCTTCTTCTTCTCTCCTCCTCCTCCTCCTCCTCCTCCTCCTCCTCCTCCTCCTCCTCCTCCTCCTTCTTCTTCAGAATGCTGTCTCGTGTGTTCCAGCAGAGGAAATCAGACAAGTACCCTGGATATTTGTTAGACCAATATTAATATAATGAGACACATTTTTAAAATATTTTAAAAAATAAGTTCCAAAGCACATGTGTAAGACATGGCTAGCCTAATGCATGGGTAACTAGAATCCAAAGTTCCTCAAACTTTAAAAAATGATAAATTCACAGATATCAAAATGCTTAGTAAATTCTAAACATAAGAAATGTGAAAAAAAAACCTTCAAAATAGGACATGACAAGCAAAACAAAAAGTTCAAAACAAACAAACAAACAAAACACAAGAACCAAATCTCTAGAGCTAGACAGAGTGGGGGCAGGAAACATTTTGTGCTCAAGAACAGAAATTAAGAAGATGTTCTGTGAAACACTCGAAGCAGGAAGACCTTGAAGTCACATTTCCATATAGTTGAGAAGAAACAACAACTGGAAAAAGGAGAAGATACACAGACTCCCATAGACAACACAATGTTTCTTTGTGAAGTGAGGTTTTCCTCAGATTTTAATAAGTAGAAATAATGCACTGCTGACAAACCTGAAGGATAAGAAATGAAAGATGAAATAAAAGATGAATGGGGGGAGAGGATGACACCCTGAAACATAAATGTATCCAAACCGAAATGTATGGAAACAGAAATGTATTAAAACATAAGAGTATAGAAACAGAAATGTATCAAAGTGAAGGCCGAATAACAACTTATAGGAGTGTACATTTCCTTTTCGTTTGTTTCTCTATAAATAACAACAAACAAACAAACAAAATAAGTTTATAAGACTAGATTGATACATGGGTCACTTAGTTATTCAGTGTAACTAATGTCAAACATTGCTACTATAACTGTGTCATATTATCATCTGAGGTCCATCTTGATAAACTATATGTATACTCTAAATCTTTAAAACCCAGAAAAATAACAATGAATTAGAACAAGAAGAAAATGATAATAATAAAGATTGACGATGCATAGACTTCAGACACCTGTGAAGAGGAAACCTAAACAGAGGAATTGCCTCCAACAGCTTACCCTGTGGACAAACGTGTCTGTGGACCATTTTCCTGACCGCTAAGTGATTCAAGAGGGGCCCCGCCCACTGTGGGCACTAGCTCTTAGGCTGATGAACCTGAGCTGTGAAAGAAAAGTAGTAGAGAGAAGCACAGGGAGCAAGCCAGTAAGCAGCACTCCTCCCTGCTCTCCACTTCAGTTTCTGCCTCCAGGTTTCTGCCCTGACTTCCCTTAGTGAGGGACTGAAATGTGTAAGGAAAAGTCAAAGTTTTTCTTTCTCCTGCCCCCAACCCTAGTTGTTTTGTTACAGCAGCAAAGATGCAAACTAGAGCAATAGAAAATAATGAAGTACAACACACCCACAAAGGGCTGAAAGCACAATGGAAGTAAAACTGTTGTGCTCCTGTGAGGACTACTCCAGGAATACTTAGCTACTTCAAATTTAGAAACCAATGTCTGTTACGTTAACAAAACAACTGGGCTCTGTTTATGTTATTGCTGTCTGTCTGTCTGTCTGTCTGTCTCTCTCTCTCTGTTATGATCCAGGATAACGATATAATGTCATTTATTTCTTTCTCTACTTACAACCATATACTGACTAATTGAGGTCTAAAGACTGCTATTTCATAAATGTTTATTGCATTGACCTATTTCTGTTTCTGCTGTCTGTGCTCTTGGGAGAAATCTTTGCCCAGATAAATGTTCTCAAGTATATCTTCTCTTATATCCCCTGTAAGTTTAGTGTTAAGAGTTAGACTGAGTATTTAATCTTCCTTAGTTGGTTTTTATAGATGGTTTAAGGAAGAATCTTATTTAATTTTCATAAATGTGATTATGCCGTTATCTCGATGCATCATTTATTAGTTTGAGACTAGCCTGAGGTACAGATGACTCTGTCTCCGGGCTGAGGAGATAGCCAGTGCTTAAACATTTGCCCTTAAGCATGAATGCCAGAGTTCAGATCATGAAACTCATAAAATGCCAGATTGGCTTGGTGGCTCATCTACAGTTCCAGCCCTAGAAGGTAGCTTTAGAGCAAGCTGGTTAAAGAGATGAGCCATATCTGTGAACTCTGGGCTTGATGAGAGATTGCTTCATGAATAAAGATGATTCCAGTTACCAGCCATGAGCCTCCACATTAATACACACACATACCCTACATAGATATAAACATGCATAACACAAACGAGAGAGAGAGAGAGAGAGAGAGAGAGAGAGAGAGAGAGAGAGAGAACAGAAGACAGTAGGAAAATGACTCTTCCTACGGAGACTGTGAAGACTGCTCTCTAGGAAATTTTATTAACATCCTATTGACCAGAATGTGGCCCTAGCCATCCCCTTACTTATAGGGAGAATAAATGTTTTAACTCAGGCACATTGATACCTTGCATAGGCAGAAGATAAATGGGAGAACAGCTGATATGTGACGCCAACAATCTCTGTGTGTGATACTCTTTTTTAATCAGTCTTTTGATTTTTCTTCTGAATACATATAGCTCATGTACTAGTTAGGTGTCTATTGTTGTGATCAAACACTCACCCAAAGCAACTTTGGGAGGAAAATATTCATTTGGCTTATAAGTTACCATCCATTATCTAGGCAGGAACATAGAAGCAGGAACTGAAGTAGAGGCTGCTTACTGGCTTTCTCCCATGGACTTCCTCAGCCTGTAGTTTGTATCTCACCTGAGACTGCCCGCCTGGAGACAGCAGTGATTTGATCCCTCTCACATCAGCCATCAATCAAGAAAATGTTCCAGGGACAATCTGATGGAGGCACTTTCCAAATGAGATTCTGCTTCTTAGATAACTCTAGCTTGTATCAAGTTGCCAAAAACAAAACAAAACCCAAAAACAAAACAACTGACTAGCATAGCTCACTTTGCTCAAATCAGCTTCATAGATGCCAGGAGTCCACTAAAATTATCTAGATTCATATGTAAATATATTATGAAACCTGTATACACCCAGACCTATGATAGAGCATTATTATGACTACGTTATAGACTGGAAATGAAGCTTAGACACATTAAAGATATTGACTGTAGCTTCTTTACTAGTGAGTAACAAAACAGGATTCAGATGAAAAGTTTGTCAATAACTAACTCATGCTGCTTTGTGACCAGAGGATCAAACAATCAAGAGGAAATAAGCACGCAGCACTTAATCAGCATACATAAAACTCAAAATTGATCAAAAGGGAGGCACTTGAGTTACTCACACAATATAGTCATCCAGAAAATTGCCTTCTATATCCAGAAGTTTACATGCAAGTTTTGAGTGTCATCTGAGCTTAGTTCCAATATGACAGAGCTTGAATGACCTGTTCCCAACCAAGCAGCAGGGTGACATTTCTGACCGGGTTGGCTCACTAGATGTTGCAATGTTACTTATGGACAGCCTGAAGGTAAATGAATCTTCATTCTCCTGTTTCCTAGATCCCAAATGGACATAGCCCCATGACAGGTAAAGCCTTGGCACAAATCTTCTAGTGACCATGTGGTCACCATGGTTGTACATTCTTCCCTTTCTGGCAGAGCGAAGGTAAGAGCCTGTTCTGTGTTGTTCCCCAGAGGAAGCAGTGGCAGAGTGCAAATAAATACATTTCATTAATATCAACATACAGCTTGCAAATTTCATCACTGGGGACTTTGGGAACATTTTTGATACTGTTTATTTTGCACAGATTCTGAGGTTATTTTTACCATGCTTCTTAATGAGTAGGACATGCACAGAATGGAGTTTGCTTTTGCATAATGCACACTTGTTTAAAGCTATGTTATTTCTTGGAAAAATAAGAGTTTGAGACATTAAAAATGTAATAGGAAATGGCCTAGTTTAAAACCAGATTGGGTTCAGCATAGTCCTGGAAAGCAGGTCCTACAATATTTTCATTTTGTCTTTTGTTTTTAAGAAAGTAATGTGGATGAGCTCCCACTGCCTTTGGTGAACAAGAAGCTCTCCCCATTGTTACCTAGTTACTGGCATGTCTATAATGATCACTTCTCAAAGCAGTACCCTGCATTGTTTATTTGAGTGACAGAAGTGACAAGAATTCCCTTTCCTTGTGTCTGATACCTGTTGAGACTGATCCTTTTTGCATGAAGGTTGAGCCCTGAGCTATAGAACAGAAATTCCTCCATGATTTTGTGCCAAACTGGAGAAGATCTGTATATAAATTCAAATAGAATACTTTGCTTTTGTGATCCAAAGTAGGATCAGGGTAGCAGATTAGAAATGAACATTAGACCCACAGACTTTCCATGGAAGACTGTAAATCAGCTGCATACACAAAACAGCACCGGGTGTCAATGTTTCTATGTGGATCAAGAAAAGTTAAAGCTTGTTCTTGATGTGTGAATGTTTCATTTTATTCTGTGTTTTCCTAACTGATGGAAAATGAAAAAAAAAACCCACCAAAATAAAATGAAACAAAACAGAATAAATATCTTCACAAGAGTCTCAATTTCGGTTTTTAAAGACATTTTGCATACCAGTTTTTACAACCCTTCTCCAAAGACTGTGACTTATATTTGAAAGAGAAAAAAAAATTGAACTTGTGAGTGGTGAGAGCACTTGTACATGGAATCAATTCAACAGAAGAATCAAAAGCTAGGTGTAATGGCCCATGCTTTAGCAGTGGAGACAGGAGCAACACAGTTCAAAATCATACTAGCTATATAACGAGTTTGCAGCTAACCTGCACTACACAAGATCTTGTCTTAAAGTCTCAAAAAAGGAGGTGGAGCAGAAGGAGGAGGCAGAGGAGAAGGAGGCAGAGAAGGAGGAGAAGGAAGATGAGGAGGAGGAGGAGAATCTCTGTACATGTCCAAATACAAGTCCAAGAAACTATTTCCCTCCTTTTTTATTGTGCTTTCTGTTGGGGAGCAGGGGGACCCAACCCATAAATCTCTTCATTATACGGTAAGGGATGATATAATATCTCTTATGGTTAAATGAGGAAATAAACCATAAGAGATGAATGATGACATTTCTATTTTCTTCTAGATGAGTCCTTGAAGCCTCCTATGCTACTAGGGGAATGGATAGGTTGAAGGTCATTTTCAAACAGGGTATTCAGGAGCATGCAGAATCACTGTAACATAAGCAAAGGGGACCGATGAACAAGACTGGGACATGGAGTTTGAAGAGCATCAAACGTCACAAAGAGTGACAGCAAGGCAGGAGCATTGCCTATGCTCTACTGTCTGATGGCTGCTGGAGACAAATGTTAGACCACTGGTAGGAAAGACGTTCTTGTAATTACATTATATTTCAGAACCATGGTATTCTATTTCCTATGGTATTGGCAGAGAGATGCACTGATCCTCCGAGAGACTGGAGAGAGGGTTTCTGTACCTGGTAAAGGAGGCAACATCTATTCACCTCACCATTATTCTTTGATTACACACCTTGATACTACCGGTGGTGAGTGCATTGGTGTTACTGGCTGTCCTTTGCAGTAAAGAAAGGAAAAATGAATCAGAAAGGATAACAGTAGGGCTAGGCAAGGTTATAGGATGCAGAATGGAAATAAGGGTGGATTCTAGGATTTATTCAGCTTCATGTCCATGGTCAGCACCTGTCACCTCTTCTGCACATATGGAAGATACTACATATTTGTTGGCTCTCTCAAAAAAAGTCAAAACTTTAAAAAGGGTGGAATTGTGATAAGTGGGGAGAACTGAAAAGTAATTGTGCACACTGTAGAAAATCGTGACTTTTGTTCTGGGCACACACCAACTACCCATTGTGGAGGTCAAAATACCTGTGGTGATAGGCTTGGTGGCACATGTCCATAACTTCAGCATTTGGGAGGCTGAAGCAGGAGGATCACTGTAAATTTAAGGCAAGCCTGTGCTACGTTGCACCAGGCTAGTCAGGGTAATATGGAAAACTTTTGTCTTGGAAATAGTAACAAAAGTAGCATTTGTGTCTAAATACGAAGATGCTGTAGAAACACTGATGGGAGACAGATATGAGAAAAATGCAGAATTAAACCTGAACATGGCCTATATCAGTAAAGACACAGAATGGAAGGAAGTACTTTATGTAGAACCTGTCTGGGTATTCCAGGAATGTCATTCCCCAAACCCCACAGGATGAACCAGGGTACCAGAAATTCCTTAAGCATCTCTTTCTACATTTTGCCACTGTGACTTGCAATAGGGATTCCCAGTTCTCTGGGTGAATGGCTGATTTCTAAATCAAAGGTTGCAACCTATAGGTGGGTCAGTCGTCTACCAGATAGACAGGTATCTCTAATTTAGGATTCTTCACTCATGATTAGTCTAACCAGTCAATTTTAGGAGTTTTAGATTTTACAAAAATTGTTCTAGTTGAATTTGCATTTCACAAAAATAATGGATCATTCCCCCAGCATATTATGTTACAAATGTAGCATGTAGTGTTACAAATATCACACAGATCACATAAATACAAACTGTATTTCCACTTATCTGAAATTCAAATTTAGCAACTGTGTTTTGTTTTATGACTACCTTCAGACTGGAGCTCAGGAAAAATTGTGTGCTATGGAAGAGGAAAATGCAAGTAATAGAAGATACACAGAAGCACAAGAGGAAATGATTCACCAATAGGAAACAATATTCTCTCATTTCTAGGAAAGAATGAAGCCCAGCTCAGGCCGTGGAGCTGATGCCATGCCTACGGGAAACTGCAGCAGCCATCATAGTGCCACTAAGAAAATATGTGTGTCCTGTGCCTCTCTGTGTGTAAGGAATATGTATGTGAGTACCGGTGTCCTTGAAGACCAGAAATGATAGCTGGGTGCTGGAGGGGAAGTTAAGGCAGAGGTGAGCTGCTCCACGTGTGCCTCAGGTCTTCTGCAAGAGCAAAAAGTGTTCTTAACCACTGAGGAACCTTCTAGCCCTAACATCCTGGTTCTTTGTGAAATCTGTTGAAGTCATCTTAAAATTATTCCTCAGGCTCCCTACTTCTCCACCATTTAGTGCAATAAACCCCAGCACAGAGGGAGCTGGGGTGCATCCCTGTTTCTGCAGAAGAGACGAGCAGAGCTACTGCCACTATTATTTACCTCCTCAGTGTTTTCCCTGCTTTCTTACTATAAGACTCTGTTTTTAGTGGAGGCTATAAGATAATGATATGTTCTGAGTCAAGGGCAGCAGCCAGCTTTTATTTTCACTACCTGTCTCAGAGTGAGAGTGCAATATGACCTGATTCTCAACAACGAGAGCTACATTGGAGCCTTTCTGGGGAGAGTTCCTAGGAAAGCTTTGCCTTTCACAGAGAAAAAGAAAGAACTGCTCCCAAGGAGGCCTCTCTTTTCACAGATTAAAAACTGATATGAACGGTCGTTGCCATCATGCAAACACTATAAAACAAATCCAAAATGATAGCTCGTTTATTGCATAGAAGCATCATTAGGCATCTGAAGAGGTACCAGCGACCACTTCATAATGGTTTTCTACTTTGTTCTACAGCTGTTTCTCAATTAAGATAGGGTTATATTTCAATGAATATATAATTGATTGAAACTCTCATAAACTGAATATGTGTTTAACAAATCTAATCTTATGGAACAGCATGGCTGAACCAGCCTACGTTGAACATAAAACATGTTTTCTTATGGCTGAGTAAAACCGTCTCACACAAACCCTGTTTCTATAGTGAACGGCTGGATGGCAAGCATGGCTTATCAACTGCCTGGCAACAAAGAACAGTGGAGTCCCAGCAATTTGCCCTTGTGGGTCTGTGGCTGACAAGGAGCAGAAACTCTACGCATGGCTCATTTTTGACAGAGTATCATATTGCAGACTGCTGCTAGGAAAAGATTAAAATTCATCATTTCAGGTACATTTTCTACTGGGTGCATAGTACTCTCATGTCAATTTGAGTGTCTACTACCTGCAGCTAAATTCTAACTCAATAATCAAATGGAAGACTGACCGTGGGATCCGGCGAGCATAGGATACTTGAAGTTTCATGGAAAAATCATAAGAAGATAGGATCATTCCCCAAATCTGCTATGAGCATTTGCAGCTACGTAACTCTTATTAGAATCATTCCTATGCAGAATGCACTCTGAGGCATCTCTACTTGCATGAGTTGTTTTATCCACTTTTACTTCCTTTCCCTTAATCAGCACGGCTTTCCTTGGTGCTTGGAGTCTGGTGGTATTTACAGGGTGAAGTCTGAAGCATGCACTTCGTGCTAGGGGAAAGCAGCTTTCTTTCCTATTTGGTTTTTGTGCCATTATGTATTAACATATCTAGTTATAGAGTGGTAAATTTCTGAAGGGCAAACACTTTACTCAGATTCACGGGCTTTGTTTGTTTTTAACCTTGTGTTTTCTTAGAAAACAAACAAACAAACAAACAAACTTTTTGTTTGTTTGTTTGTTTGTTAAATTTATTTACATCCCAAATGATGCTCCCCTACCCTATCTCCCCTCCCAGAGTTCCTCCCCCTAGTCCCCTCTCTTTCTCCTCTGAGACAGTGGGCTCCCTCCATACCAGGAAGTCCTCAACCCTGCATTTCACTTAGACTAGAGAAAGTTTGGGTTGAAAGTTTTGTGGGTGGGTTAGTGTCCTTGTCCTTGCCCTGGGGCTCTGCCTGACTATAAAAGGTGGCATTTCCAGTTCCATGTCTCCACTGTTAGGCATCTTATCTAAAGTCACTCACATTGGCTTCTGGGAGCCGCCCCCATCTTAGGACTCTGGGATATTCTGGAAATTTCCACTCTGCCCCCAAGGCAGGCAACTGCAGATTTCCACTCATTCTCCTGACCATCAGGGCCTCTCTCTTGTCTCTCCTCACACCTGATCCTGCCTCTCCATTCCCCTCTACCTCCCCTCTCCCACCTAGTTCCCTCTCTATCGCTGTCTCCTTTGACTATTCTGTTTTTCCTTCTAAGTGTAATTCAAGCTTCCCTCCTTGGGTCTTTATTCTTGTTTAACTTCTTTGGGTCTGTGTGGTACATCATGGGTATTCTGATCAATGGAATAGAACTGAAGACCCAGAAATAAACTCATATGCCTACGAACACTTGAGTTTTGACAAAGAAGCAAACCATAAAATAGAAAAAAAGAAAGCATCTTCAACAAATGGTTTGGTCTAAAAGAATATCTGCATGTAGAAAAATGTAAATAGGTCCATACTTATCACCCTGCAGAAAACTCAAGTCCAAGTGAATCAAGGACCTCAAACAATAAATCTAATAGAAGAGAAAGTGGAGAGCAACCTTGAACCCTTTGGTGCAGGAGACAGTTTCCTGAGCAGAACAGCAATGGCTCAGGCTCTAAAATCAACAACTGATAAATGGGACCTCATGAAACTGAGAAGTTTCTTTAAGGCAAAGAACACTGTCGCTAGGACAACATGGCAGCCTACAAGATTCTGGAAAGATCTTCACTAATCCTACATCTAACAAAGGGCTAGTATCTAAAATATATAAAGAACTCAAGAAGTTAGACTCTAAAGAATCAAATAACCCAATTAAAAATGGGATACAGAGCTAAGCAGAGAATTGTCAACCGAGGAATATCTAATGGCTGAGAAACACTTAAGTTCAAAATCCTTAATCATCAGGGATATGCAAATAAAAAATGACCCTGAGATTCCACCTTACATCAAGCAGAATGACTAAGATAAAAAACTGAAGTGACAGCAGATGCTGGCAAGGATAAAGAGAAAGGGGAACATTCCTCATTGCTGATGGGATTGCAAACTTGTACAACCACTCTGGAAATCAGTCTTGGGGTTTCTCTGAATATTGGAAGTAGTTCTACCTGAAGACCCAGCTATACTGCTCCTGAATATGTACCCAATGATGCTCCACCATACCACTAGGACACATGCTCTACTAAGTTCATAGCAACTTTATTCATAGTAGCCAAAAAACTGGAAGCAAGCCAGATGTCTCTCAATGAAAGAATGGATACAGAAAATATGGTTCAGTTATACAACAGAATAATATTCAGCTATTAAAACCAAGAACATTATGAATTTTGCAGGCAAGTTGATGGAACTAGAAAACATCCTAAGTGAGGTAACTCAGACCCAAACAGACATGCATAGTAAGTGCTCACTGATAAGTGGATATTATCTATAACCTTGTGTTATCTATGTACAAATATTCCATAACTATGTCTTGAGAGTACTAACAATGGCAATATTCATGGAGCCCATGTCAGGGTGACAGAACCTTTTCTATGTATTTCAGGGGATGCTAACCTAGCCTGGGATTACAAATGCTGACATAGCCTGAGTGAGAGCTAAGGGGAGCAGAACCTCAAAACACATGTGACTCTGGCAAGTTATTTACCTCATGTTAATTTCATCTCTTCCCCAATAAAGCATTTGGGGTTGTCATGAAAATAAAAATAACGTAGATATGATTGGATTATGATTCAGTAGTGCAGAACTTGCCTCATTGCAAGATGTCCTGGGTTCAAGCCTCATCACTACAAAAAATAGTTATTATAAGAAAGTTGGTAAACACATTACCCAGAGACTATGACACAAGAGTCATTAGCACCATTAGAATTTGGCTTTAATTTACTCTCTCTCTCTCTCTCTCTCTCTCTCTCTCTCTTTCTCTCTCTCTCTTTAGAAAGACTTGAGAAGAATTATGCTTCCCTTGAAAAGATGGATGTAAATAAAGTATATATTGATGACAATGCATTGATAATTCCTTGAATAGGGATGTCTCGTTCTAGTTCTAACTCAGTGACTAGGGCTTGTGCGATCCTGGCTAAGTCATTCTATCTCTCTGCAACTCGGATTTCTGTTTGTAAAATGCAGATAATGGGACTTGATTTATCCTTCTGTTGGGACTAGTCCAAAAAGATTGTGAAATAACATGTGACAGGGTACTTCAAAAGCACAAAGCATTCTATTAACTTGAGGGTGGGGGAGGGATCAAGGGGATTTAAGAATCATCAGATGTAAATTTATTCATAGCCTAAAAAATCTTGTCCAAATTTCAAACTCATTTTGAGTGATTTAGCCAAACTCTAGCACTTAAAGTGTTCAAAGACAAATGAGCTAGGCTTTAATTAAATGGAACTGAGATGAAATTAAAACAGAAAACTCATTTCCCTTGAATGAAAGGGAAACGCATTTAAATGCACAAAAAATGGTAGTACTATTTCATTTTTAAAAGAACATGTGGAAAACATTAACCACATTTAGAAATGTCAAGCCTTCATACCTATAGTGTGAGACTGTGGGAGAGAGGTGAACAAGTCTGTATGATATCAAAGGTGTCACAGTGTGATGAATTCTTAAATTTATACTCTGTTTTAAGAGGTAAAGATTTATGATCAAAGAATAAAAGCTTTTGTCAGTTTTGGTTAAGCAGGTGATTTCTAATAATATTTGGAGATATGATTGTATTTCTTTTAAACTGGGTAGGGCAAAGTGACAGTGCTGTGAAAATTAAAAGAAGTTAGAAAATCTAGATTGGTTAGAAGGATCGCAGTCTTAATTCTGCCTGGCCTCTTTCAGAAAAGTTCTTGGAGGAGGAGCTTCAGATCCATAGATACCACACAGAATCTAGTACATTTTTCTGGACGAGGGGATTCACAACCATGGAATCCACACAGACTCTAGTACGCTTGACATTTCCTGTCCAGGATGAAGATTGTACCCCCGTGGTAGAACTCACCGTTGTTCTTGCAGCTAGGAAGGATTTCTTGCTCTTCTGCGCTCTTCAAGAAATTTTCTGGAAGATTTCTCATCTTCCAGAAAAATGATACTTATGGAAGGTATCCTTTTCCCCCTTGTAGAAAAGTATTTATCCACATGTCCAATTGCCCAGAGTAGCATGAAAATTCTTTTTTTTTTATTAGATATTTTCTTAATTTACATTTCAAATGCTATTCCGAAAGTCCCCTCCCCCCTCCCTGCTCCCCTGCCCACCCACTCCCACTTCTTGGCCCTGGCGTTCCCCTCTATTGGGGCATATAAAGATTGCAGTACCAAGGGGCCTCTCTTCTCAATGATGACCGACTAGGCCATCTTCTGCTACATATGGAGCTAGAGACACAAGTTCTGGGGGTTCTGGTTAGTTCATATTGTTGATCCTCTTCTAGGGTTGCAGACCCCTTCAGCTCCTGGGGTTCTATCTCTAGCTTCTCCATTGTGGGCCCTGTGTTCCCTCTTATATGATTATGAGCATCCACTTCTGTACGAGACAGCTATATCAGGGTCCCTTAAGTAGGCACTAGCTGTCCTATACCATAGTGTCTGAGTTTAATGACTGATTATGGGATGGATCTCCCGTGGTGGGGTAGTCTCTGTATGGTCCATCCTTTCATCTTAGCTCTCAACTTTGTCTCTGTAACTCCTTTCATGGGTATTTTGTTTCCTCTTCACAGGAGGAATGAAGTATCCACGAGCTGGTCTTCCTTCTTGATGTTCTTGTGTTTTGCAAATTGTATTCTAAGTTTCTGGGCTAATATCTGCTTATCAGTGATTGCATATCCAATGACTTCTTTTGTGATTGGGTTACCTCACTAAGGATTATATCCTCCAGATACATTCATTTGCCCAAGAATTTCATAAATTCATTTTTTTAATAGCAGAATAGTACTCCATTGTGTAAATGTACCACATTTTCTGTATCCATTCCTCTGTTGAGGGACATCTTGGTTCTTTCTATCTTCTGGCTATTATGAATAAGGCTGCTATGAACATAGTGGAGCATGTGTCCTTTTTACCAGTTGGAACATTTTCTGGGTATATGCCCAGGATAGATATTGCTGGATTCTCTGGTAGTACTATGTCCAATTTTCTGAGGAAATGCCAGACTGACTTCCAGAGTGGTTGTACAAGCTTTCAATCCCACCAGCAATGGAGGAGTGTTCGTCTTTCTCCACATCCTCGCCAGCATCTGCTGTCACCTGAATTTTTGATCTTAGCCATTCTGACTGGTGTGAGGTGGAATCTCAAGGTTGTTTTGATTTGCATTTCCCTGATGATTAAAGATGTTGAACATTTTTTCAGGTGTTTCTCAGCCATTCAGAATTCCTCAGTTGATAATTCTTTGTTTAGCTCTGTAGCCCATTTTTATTCATTTTTCTGGAGTCCAGCTTCTTGAGCTCTTTGTAGATGTTGGATATTAGTCCCCTATCAGATTTAGAATTGGTAAAAATCCTTTTCCAATCTGTTGGTGGCCTTTTTGTCTTGCTGACAGTGTCTTTTGCCTTACAGAAGCTTTGCAATTTTATAAGGTCCCATTTGTCGATTTGTGATCTTACAGCACAGGCCATTGCTGTTCTGTTTAGGAATTTTTCCCCTGTGCCCATATCTTTGAGGGTTTTCCCCTAATGCCAGAGACTATACTTCTTCTCCACTAATGAAAAAGCCCACTCTTCCCACAGATGAGTTCAAGGGTCACAACCACACAACCCCTTTCATCCATCCAGGAGCTTCAAAGTCACTGGGCATGGTGAAAGATGCCTTTAATCCCAGCACTTGGAGGCAGAGGCAAGCAGATCTCTGTGAGTTCATGGCCTAGTTCATAGACCAGTCTGGTCTATTCAGTGAGCTTTAGGACAGCCAGAGCTACATAGTGAGATCCTGTCTCAAAAGAACAAACAAAAAAGTAGAAACAAATGTTAGCCAGAGCTATACCATTTTGTAAAGCTCTTACATGAACTCTAACTCTAGATTCTTGCCCTTCCAACATTCATAGGTCCCAGTCTGACAGACACCTTTGTCCCCACTGCTATCTAGGAGTCATAGTTAGCCTGACTATAAGTATGTATTGCCCATCAATCACTTGAAGAGAATGCTCTTACCCTAAGAGCAAGTACATACAATGCATACATACATACATACATACATACATACATACATACATACATGCTAATATAATTAGGCTGAGACAGAACTTCAGTATACAAACATTTAAAACCTCCCCAGAAGGCTATAATTTCAAGTCTACTGGTTAGTCAAATGCTAAGTTATGTAAACCAAACTGACCTTTTAATCATTGCATATTGGAGTTCTCTATGACTGGTTTGGTCTTTTGTCCTCTAGTATGTGAAAGGCCTGACCATTACTATAGGGGATAACTGTCTAGAACATGTTATTAGTTCAGTTAATTTGGGATCTTCCTGCTGCTCCAACCCAAAACTCTTTAGGCTATACATGGTCCATGACTATGCCCAGTGCCTTCTCAGTCTTTCATTCCTGTGAGGGACATAATGCTTTCTTCATATAGTTTCTGAACGTGGGAAAAGAAAGAAACCACATTAGCAGTAGTACTTAGGGGACTTCCTTCATAGATGCCATGCATTGACACAAAACCCCGGAAACACCAGGCTTTGGTTATAATGAGGACACTCCTTTCCAATAGCTGCTATCATGATTCAGATGAAAGCAGTTTCTTGCTCACTGGGTTCAATTTCAGTGACTTACCAGGATTTCCCTCTCCCATTTTCCCCATGCTAAGAATTGATAGCATTTGGAAAAGAAAAAAAAAAAAAAAAAAAACCTCTTGAAACCCTGTCAGATAGATATCTTCTGGGGATATTTTGTGAGGACGTGTTTATCTCAATTTGCTATTTTCTATAATTAGGCTGCACATTGCACATCTGATTTTTTGAGCAATAATTATCCATGGTGTGGATCGCACTGGCTCTTTGCATCTCTGTCTTCCTGAAGTAACCTCTTTAGACTGCTTTTCCTCTCTAAGAATGTGTGTGTGTGTGTGTGTGTGTGTGTGTGTGTGTGTGTGTGTGTGTGTAAATCAATGCTGTCAAAATGTGAGAGAGAGACAGAGAAAGAAATGCAATTGTATGTGCTTCTTTCCCTGTTGTCTTCTTGACGCAGCAGGTGAAAAGGATGACTATTATGGCCAAGTCTGTTTTACAATTATCTAAGGAGGCATTCTTCACTCCAGTTCAAAATAAGAGATTTTCCTAAAGCCTACTTCAAAGTAAATGTTTTGTAAAACAACTTTTCAGTTAAGTTTTTTTTTTTGAGATTTTAATACATGATTACTATATAATATTCACAATTCTCTCCTCACCTCCAACGCTCACCTTCTCAAATTCATGACCTTCTTTATGTATTACTATTAAACAAATCTATATAGATATATAGATATAGGTATATGTGCATACATACAACTAATTGAGTCTGTTTAGTGCTATGTGTATATATATGTGCTGAGGGCTGACCACTTAGAATTGGATAACCCGTCATAGGGCTTGTCCCTGAGAGAAACAGAGCGTCTCCTTTTGTGTAGCTGTAAATTACGTGTATCCCTTCATCTAAGCTAACAATTTTCAATCTTCCCTTCAATACAGTTCCTCATGTTGTAGTGACCCCAACTATAAAATTATTTTCATTGCTACTTCATAACTGCAATTTTGCTGCTCTTACGAGTCATTATGTAAATATCTTTATTTTCTGATCATCCTTTGAGCTTGTGACCCACAGGTTCTGAAACACTTATCTAGGGGTGGAATCTTGTGAAATTTTACCTATGCATGTAACTGGAGCTGTCGTTCCATAGGTCTTCTTTAGGCAACCATGGTTTTGAGGTTTCATGGGCTCAGCTTTTCATGTCCAGCAGATACTGTCCTTCAGTAGGCATCCTAGTCCTGTGACTCTCACTTTGTTCCACCCCCTTTTATATAACTTTGCCTGAGCTGTATGTCTAGGAGTTATACTGTAGATGAATCCGTTGGGTTTCAATACCTCAGGATCAGTTGTCCTTCTTCCTGATCGCTGTAATAGTCACTATCTGCTGAAAAAAAAAAAAAAAAAGCTTCTTTGATGAAGGGCAAGATCCATACTTACATCTAGGCTACTTCTTTCATTCTTTATTAGGAATGGCAAACGATTGTAATTTTTACTCCCTCCTGCCCCTAGAGTAAAAGTTCATAGCACTAATCATAGGCTGAGTATGTCTATGAGCTGATCAACATAACATTAAAGGGAAAATTGCCAGGTCTCCACGTAAGGAGACTCAGTATAATCAAAGGCTGAGGAGTCACCACTGTTCATTATGACAGACAGTCACAAAACTCACAAGAATCCTTATATTTCTAAGGTCACATGGTAGTTCTGTTAGGGCATCCCTGGGATGTTGCGAAGCGAGCTCATGGGATGGACACTCATTAACAAACAGCATGACAGAACAAGGCTGGGTGCCTCATGCAGTCAGGGTAAGCCAGTTCTGTCTGGTATCCTGGGAATAGAAACTTTATTGATCTACTATGACACATACAGATCTTAGAGCGAAAACAAACTCAGTTTCTCAGTCTTTTTTAAGGGAATATTTCTTTAATATTTGTAGGCTTTAGAGATGTATCATGGAATAAATATCAATATATAGGTCTCAGAATCAGTCAAGAGGCCAAATCCCAATGCTACCATCTATTTGCTGTGTAATCTTGATATCTTCATTACTGCAACAATTAAATTTATTTGTTAATTTCTATCCTGGTTTGTTTATATCAACCAACAAAGTTAATAATAATATTTTATAAGCATATAATATTGTCTTAGACACTGAGTTGAAAGTGAGTTAAGACTCTGAAAACATTTTAACAAAATGAAGTTAAGCTTTCATGACATAGAGACTGTTTCCCAGGACTTCAGAGATAGCTTGGCAGTTCAGAGTGCACACTGCTTTTTCTGAGACACCAAGCTTGGTTCTCAGTACCCATCAAGCAATTCTTAGCCCCCATGGAACTCCAGGTCCAAGAGGATTTCAGACCTCTAGCTTCCAGGGGCCTCTTCATTCAGGTACACAATTATACACTGAGATATACATAATTAAAAATAAATATTAAATCTTTTTTAAAGACTTTGAGAGTACCCTCAGCCCCACCAATTTCCCCACTAAGATTTGGCACAAGTCTTTGTGTCATTTTTTTTTTTAACTTCAATTTCATTTTGAAAATGAAAGCTTGGACGCTTAATAGTCCTATGAGAATGGAATTCTACCTAATCAGCACAGTGTCTGCTGTAGCTTGTGTCTGTAAAATGACAATGGCCACTTACATTCTTTGTTCTGCCATCTTCTAAGAGACTAACTGTTGTGGAGAGGGTCAGGGCATGTTCCAGCTGAAGCAGAGACACTGAGTTAGAACACAGCTTAAAATGGGAGTGCATGGCCTACCTACGGCCAGATGGAAGAAAGAGTGGGACAAGGCTTAGGAGACTGGCACTGGGACTGATCACTTTAAATGATAAGGACATTAACTAAGGTATTACAGAAAAGCAAACACACACACACACACACACACACACACACACACACACACACACACACACACACATATATATATATATATATATATATATATATATATATATATATATATATAAATAATTTTTCCTGGAAGCTTCCTTGATTGGGTATTCTAAGTACCTTATAAAGATGGGCAGTTAATCACCCTGTGAATATATTTGGGGTTTCCAGGCATGTTTACAAGGCAGTTGATATTCAGGAAGTATAAATATCAACTATTGACCACTTGCCTGGCTACTTTATAAGTCTGGCCCTGTGTAATGGAAAGATGTCTAATGGAAGACAGGAAGGCTAATTTTATTGCTGTCCTTCTAAATCTCACAGTCAGAAAATTAATAGATTGAGTCTATTAAGCTAGTCTTTTTATGAGTGTGCATCCTGTTGATTTAATCAGGGACTGTTGTCTTCATTATGGTTAGTGTTGCGACACAGTGCTGATTGAGCGCCGAAATGAGATGACTAAGAAACTGGTTTTGTTTTTACTCTTTTCTTCTCAATATAAATTTTTAAAAGCAACATCTCCTTTATGATGGCCTGTCTCTAACAAGAAGAGTTAAATAAACAAATCATTAGGCTGAGAACAGACGTCCCTCCACCAGCCCAATTTCCCAATTTAAACCATCTTTGATGGATGTTAGTCATGACATATGACATCCAACTTTCCAGGAAGTAAAATGCCTGAACTATTTGGTAAAATTATTATACAGAGCGGCAGCTTACAAACGAGCAAAGGAGAGAAATGTTGTAAGACACCATCAGTGTTTGCTGCCTGAGATCCATTCCCTTTCCTTTGTCAGGAATAACTTATTTCTGTCAAGTTATGTAAATGCAGCTTGTTGCTGCAAATCAGAATATGCCCTGTACAAACATGATTTTAGGCACAGTGGTTGCCATATCCAATTTCTCTTCTATTAATTAACAGTTGTTACTGGTGGCACTTGTATTGATCCTATTTCCCAAGATGCAGAAGATAAACTTTGGACCACTGGTTCTTTTTCAGCCAGGGATTATTTCCTATGACCAATTTCTTTTTTTTTTTTTTAATTTTTTTTCTCTTTATTAGATATTTTCTTCATTTACATTTCACATGTTACCCAGAAATTTTCCCTTACCCTCCCGCGTCCCCGCCCTGCTCCCCTACCCACCCCCTCCCACGTAATGGCCCTGGCATTCCCCTGTTCGGGGGCATATAGAGTCTGTATGACCAAAGGGCCTCTCCTCCCAATGATGGCCAACTAGGCCATCTTCTTCCATATATGCAGCTAGAGACATGAGCACAGGGGGAACTAGTTAGTTCATGTTATTCTTCCACCTAGAGGGTTGAAGACCCCTTCCGCTCCTTGGGTATTTTCTCTAGCTCCTACCTTGGGAGTCCTGTGTTCCAACTAATAGCTAACTGTGAGCATCCACTTCTGTGTTTACCAGGCACTGGTATAGCCTCCCACAAGACAGCTATATCAGGTCCCTTTCAGCATTATCTTGCTGGTATATGCTATAGTGTTTATTTTGGTGGCTGATTATGGGAGGGATCCCTGGCAGCCGCCGTCACTGGTTGGTCCATCCTTTTGATTCAGCTTCACACATGATCTCTGTAACTCCTTCAGTGAGTGCTTTGTTCATGATTCTCAAAAGAATCATTCGTCACTGAAGAACTCCCAGCATTTGCTTTTTGGGGACTTTAATAATCTCCCTGTGCCTTGGCTGAGTCAGCTTTAGGAAGGGAGCAATGTTTCTCTGTATATAACAGGTGAGGGGGCACATTGGAAATATCTCCTAAACCTTAGTAAAGAGATACAACAATTGTAAGATTAAGGGGGTTGGTTTATTTCTCAAAGAATGTGTTTACAGGAGACACAGTTTTGAAGAGTCAGAGGCAATTGTTCCCTTCTGGATTCCTTGCTAGAAAAATAATGTTCTTCTAATTTCTCTCTCTCCATGGGTTCAGTTCATGTAGTGTCAAACATATAGTAAATTGGGAAAGAAAAGGCTTAGGAGTCCACTGTGTTCAAGCAAACATTCTAGGAACTACATCACTATCATAGGAAGGGCTATAGCTAACTCTTAGGATGTCAGCTAAATAGAACAGCAGGTGTGAAGAGTTGGTGGTGGGTTCCCGTGAGTATAGACTTATGCACTTGCTAAACTGTCGGGCATTCAGCAAGTTCTAGGACCCCACATTGAATTCAAATATGTCTGACATCAAGCTTTGTAGTCTAACCTGTTCTCAACCTTGTCTTTTCATGCAGCTGAAAATGCCACCTTCAGGCTTAGCATTTATCATTAAACACCTGTTGCTACAGGTTAACAATTTCGTTTCACATCATGGCATTTCCTTGTGCTTCTTTTCCTTGTGCTATAATAAAAATTAATTTAAAAAAACCTTCAGACACTCATAAACTGACCACTAGGAACCCTTGGTTCGGCACCATCTTTTTCCAACTCTGCTGCATTCCCAAGCCTTCAATTGTCAACGTCCATTGCAGAACATGCTCTCTCTGTAAGCCCTACCACTTCCATTTCATCTGTTCTCTTTTTCAGATCTGTTTTTCATTTTGTCCTAGCCTAACCTTCTACTGTCTTATCATTTCCCATCAAAATATGCTCTTCCACGGCTGCATTCCTTTTCCCAGTCCATTTACCTTTCACCTTCAAGCTCTAGCAAGTCCCTGAATCTATTCATATAGATATATGAATATCTATATGGCTTGGACTATTTCACTGCCTACTCCAGTGGTACTTTTCATCCTGCCTTCTTCTCAGCCTCTCGCCCATGCCTGCTCCCTCAGAATCACATTCTCTCTCTTTCTCTTCATGCTCTCCTTCTCTGCTCAGTTTCCTCTGTTGCTCTTCTTGCTCCACTCTCTTCTTAAGTGCTTTTTTCAAGTATGATTGAACACACACCATCTGCTGTGTCCTTACACACTTCAAACAGCTTCAGTTACTATTTGGTGTGTATCTAAGTTTGAATCCTCAAACACTGTGTTGTCCACCTTCTATTCATTCATTTGCTTACTCAAAATAAACATGCTGATGTATACCAAATGTACACAAGAGATAATGCTATAGTCTGTACTTTCAAGAAATTTTGGATCAGATAAAAGATACCTATTTTTAGGGCAAAACTTATAAAAATGTAAGATCTGTTGATGGAGATATGAGAAAATGCACCCAGGGGAGACCCTAAGTCAGTCTAGGAAAGCAGGAACAATTAATAACTGGGAACTCGAGGAAACAGCAACTGATCTCAGTCTTAGGGGAAAAGGGGAGACAGCAAGTAGGAAGATGGGTAAAGGGGGATGAGAATGCATTCCAGAAAATAATTGTCTGGGGAAAAAATAGCACAGGGATGAGAGATACCTGGAGTTTGAGGAAGAACCACAGGTGTGTTTGTGCTTATTAAAATCTATTTAAGAGAAGAGCAGAGTTGAGGTCACAGGAGGTAGTAGCACTTAGAGTATAGAGGGACTTTCAGTGTCTTGTTATGTGTTAGATCATAACTCAGGATTTATAGGTTTTAATTTTAGCATACACCTATATCAGAAATAACTTGACATTCTGGTTTGCATTTCTGATTTTCTCTATGTGTAATGCTTCATTTCCACCATCATTTATTAATATCATTGTAATTTATATTTGAAATATATTTGGCTAACCAGGAGTAATGTCTCACAGATGTAGTCCTCAATGTTTAGGAGACTCAGGCAGGAGAATTACTACAAGTTCACGGGAAGCTAGAGTACATTGGGATTACCAGGATAGCCTGGGCTACTGACTCAAACAAGAAAAGAACAGTCAATAATAATATGCATCCAGGTACCTGGTGGACAACATTACTTAGGTATTTAATAGACTCTCCAATTAATGTCTTAGACATCCTTTGTGTATATATTGTTATTATTGTTGCTGTTACAGAGTCTCAATATGCAGCTCTGGCTGACCTAGAACTTGCTGTATCGACCATGTTAGCCTTGACCTCACAGAAATCAAGCAACCCCAGTCTCCTAAACACTTGGATTAAACAGTGAGATTAGAGGTAACTCATCTATGTATTCTTATTGCAATACCTTTGTCAGTAGATCAATATTCCTCCTTTGTCCCTTGCTGCAATTTCACTACTCTGAAGTTTTGGAATTATCCATGTCTACCTCCTTTATTCAAGCCTTTCTCCAATCTTCCTCATATTTTTCTACCAAACAACCCTAAATTATGTGGGAAGACACATATCCTGTGGTGGCAATCACTCACTAAAAAATACAAAAGACTTGTTACTTCCAAAGACTTGTTATAGAAAGCCAAGAAATCTTGCATTTGATTCAAACCATGACTCTGTTTAAATATTACTTCATTTTGGAGCCAAGAATAAAGTTTAGTCAATACAGTAATAACCTGAGTTTGAACTTAACTCATGTATTTTGTTTTGATTTTAAAAAGCTGGTTGGATAATTCCAGCTCTAGAGAGGTAGATTCAGGCTAGGATATCAGAGAAAGATATTTGGGAGTCATTAGACAGCTGACCTAGCCTAGTTGGCAAACTCCAGGCTAATGAGAAAAAGAGTGGGTGTATCCCAAAACTTAGGTATATGTACACACACATAAATATACATAATATTGTTTTATTTGGCTGGTGCTATACATCAAACAAAAATCTCAGTGTTGTGCTACAAAATAAATAAATTCACTCACCCATCTGTTATCAACTGGAATCAGATGGAAGGCTCAGCTGGTGTAGCTGGGTTCTCTTATACCCAAATCACATAGAGGTTGTCCAATATGGTCTGTTTTTACCTGAGGACTCAGCTAAGTCAACATGTCCCCTGTCCTCCTCTGAGACACAACTTAGGAGGTGCAGTTGTCACAGGGATAGAAGGCAGTGAGCCCAGACATGTGACTATTAACACTTTATTGGCTACAGAAATTCATATGGTGGAATTCAAAAGCAAGGGCAAGGACATAGACTTTACATTTATAGTGGTGCTAATTACAAAGTTACCGTCAAAGAGTGTTGTTTAAAAAAGTGATAAGTTTTTTAGAACCATTAATGCAACTCTCCACAAATGGAGAACATTTTAACTGGCAGACAAATTAATGCACATTTTCCTTTATAATGAAATAATTGCAAGATGGAAGCCCCAGATGGGCCAGATTGATTTTGTCAGTCTCAAGGTCTACAAAATGTGGCTAATAATCATATTTTGAAGGGTGGAACTACCTATTCCAGAGCCTGGCACACAGTAACCCCGTAATCATGATCAGTGTTATCTCTTCCGGGTTAAGGTTCAAGTATAAACATGTTCCTCAGCCTTTCAAGCATGGACTGTTACTGGCATACCCTAGGAACTAGCCATGGTTTTGGAATGAATCTGATTAGCTTCCCTAATTATGCTGAATTTATTATGCCTCCTAGCACATTATCACACATGCCAATTTGAGAAACTCTTCAGAGCAGGATTATAGGAATTTTTATACTGAATAAGTGAAGGAAATGAAAAGCGGTCTACTACCTTCCGTAGCCATTCCTACTTTAGTCTGTCTGCCTTTTCAGAAATCTGAAGCTAATTGCCCCCTGAAGTCAAATAAGCTATCTCTCTGTTCTCTGTCTCTCTCTGTCTCTGTCTCTCTCTGACAAATGGACCAGAACTTCCCGATACATTCTGTTTTAACTGGCATTTCATTTATTAACTGGGAATGAGAAATATTTTGGATATAAATTTGTTATAATTAGGTCAATATTCCTGCTCTATTCCTTGCTTCAATTTTGTTACTCAAGATTGTGGTCCATTTCCTGCAGTCAGCACCTTGATCTTTGTAGTTATGCTCTGTAAATCAATGCTTCATAATATGATTCAAACTAATCCCGTAATTGAGCCTAATTATGAACAGCTTCAAACAATTGCTTGGAATTATCAGAAGCAGAGATTGGAGAGATTTGTTTGCTTAATCCCCTGTTCCTCCTGCTGGTGAGGGTTCCCTGTAGCTTTTCTTTTTAGTGATCTGTCTGGCCTTGTTCTGAGGAGTTGTAAGAATTAGTCTGTCTGATAGTTTTCTTTGAATCCCCACTAGAAGTACATTTGACCAGCTATTTTCACATATTTGTTCCCAGTTGTGTGGGCTGTTCTTATTCTTCCCAGATAGGTGTTTCATATGGGGAGTTACAAGGCAATGAATGTACACTATAGTCCATCCCCACAGAGAAGTGATGTACAGCAAATTAATGAAGAAACATACTGGCGTATTTAATGACAGCACAGTCAAATGATTTTCTTGTTATCAGAGAATTAACCCTTAGAATCAGATGATATATAAAATACCCACCAGTCCTAAACTGTTATCGTCAGGTGCTTTTTTCCTTTCCCTTTTTCATGAAATAATTCTGGTGTCTGACGGCTGACCTAGCCTTGTGAATCAAGGGAGTTAGGAGGTTGGAATGACTTCTATAATTCAGGCAGCCTATAATAAACTTCTAGGGGAGGGCTAGAAGGATTTTCATAATGTTTTTGATACTTGGGTTTCATTGAAAGAAAACTTGCACCTTTACACAGGGCTACCCACCTGCATGGATATGCTTTCTTGGTAGAAGAATTCTTAAGCTACGCCCCCTTTCCTTTCCCCTCCCCAGTAAAACCATTTTGTTTGCCACTGGCAGTGAAAATGCCTTCCTCTGCCTGTCTCTTGCCTCTCCAATGAATTAGCATCATGGTGTGGGAAAAGAACAAAGACAGGCTGAACTTATTTTTGATCTGTAATTTTAGAAAAATAATAATTGTATCACAAGTGTTTCTAATACACATTGAAAGACATCCAATATGAAGTTAATAACAAATTTCAATGAATAAAACATCAGCTCACTCCCTCTGTGAATTTGTCTTGTGCATTACTTTCAAAATGTGAGAAAAATAAAGATGTTGAGAAGGGCTAGCAGCTAGGAAAGAAAAAAACTTCATGCAATGCCATTGCATGAAGTTTAAAAATAATGACCAATATTAAGATGTTATTTGAAATCTTATATACAGCCAATACCCAGCAGTTGACATTAAGGAAAAGGCCTTTTTTTTTTTTCTCCACAGAGAGATATTTATTTGCTTCCTGTTCTAGCATCCACTTGCCTAGTTATTCGTGATTTAAAGAGGATTACTAATACTAAAAATATTACAAGTTAAGCCTACTACAATTAATGCTAAGTTTATCCTTTCTTGATCAATTTCAAACTTACCTTCAAACCTCAGCCAAGAACTGCATAGTTATAAGAATGAAATATTTCAGTTGAAAGGAGTGATTTGGCCTGAGACAGGCTGACTCCATGACAGGCTACAAACTAGCAGTTGAGAAGACCAGACCGGAGTTTCTACTTCTCAGAACTGGGCAAGTCAGTTACTGGAACAACCACAGGTTAATGTAAAAGGGATCTCTCCCCAGCTTTGGAAAGGACAAGTAGCCAAGCATGTAGCCAAGAGGCCAAAAGCTTCCCCTCCTTGGCATGAAGCAAGAAGAGTTAGTGTGAATCAGAGCATCACCCAGGCCCCCCAGAAACCACCAATCAAGATATAGATTACCTATCACTCTCTTTTTGACTTTAAACTGAATCTTCAAATTCAGTCAGGATCCTTCCATCCAGATGGAATTGGGCCCCTGCATGCAGGAATTTGATCAATAAATGATCTTTGCTTTTGAATACTCTTTGAGTCTAGGGTACCATTCTTCAATGATTCATAGATCCTAACATAATATCAGATGTTTTTAACTGTTTTTAGACTGTTATCCTCAAGGAGCCTTTTGACTACAGGTCCTAAGCTTTCTGAGCTTTCTTTGTCCACTGGCACTCCCCATCCCTGACTGTCATCCTCTAGTACTCAGCTACCTTTAATAGCTCTCTTCAACTGCCAGAGTTCTTAAACTTCACAATAACATTTCAAAATGTGAGTTCATTTCTATCCTTTGTGCTGAATAACCAGCAGTATCCTCAATCTAAAATTATATTGCTCTGGGGCTGGAGAGATGGCTCAGCAGTTAAGAATGTTTGCCACTCTTGTAGAGGTCCTGAGTTTGGGTTCCAGTACCCATGTTGAGTGTCTCATGGTTCCCTATAACTACAGCTTCCTGGGGTTTAGTGCCATCTTCTGACCTTCATAGGCATATGAACATACAACCCTACAACCTTACACACGCATACAAAGAAAGACATACATTTGAAAAATGTATGACTCTCAAATTTTCTTAGATTACTTCTTCACTTGTTTCTTCTCCTTTCTTCTTTGTATGATTTCTTTTACCATGTTCTTTGGATATAAAATACACTGAATTAGCAATAGGCTGCTCCCAAAAATCCTAGCTAGTGACCAGTGCTCAGTGTATTTGTCAGAGTTCTCTAGAGTAAAAGATCTTGTAGAATGAATAAACATATATATTATATATATTCCTTCTATGTAATATATATTATATACATATATGTATTATATGTATATAATATATATATATTATATACATATATGTATTATATGTATATAATATTATATATTACATAGAATAAACATATGTCATATAAAATGAATATTTTAGAATTATATAGAATGAATATTTAGATATAGTCATGTTTTTGTATTTACATATATTTCTATAAATATATATATCATATAGAATAATATATTAATTATTATTAAGTTAAAATGTTAAATTGATATAACAGTATATTAATACATAAATTTAGTATTTTATATAATTAAATATATAAAATTAAATATATAAAACCCATACATATGTATGGGATTTATTAGAATGAATTACAGGCTTCAGTTCAGCTAACCCCACAATGGCTGTCTATGAATGGAAAGTCCAAGAATGCAGTTGTTGCTTTAGTCCACAAGTCTGGATGTCTCAGCTGGTCTTCAGTAGATCCTGGAATCCGGAAGAAGTAGACCCTAATGCCACTAAAGGAATGGACTTTCTAACAAGGCAAGAGCAAGCAAGCAAAGTACAAAAGCTTCTTTCTTCCATGTCTTTATGTAGGTTTCCAGCAAAAGGTGTGGTCCAGGTTCATGGTGGGTTTCCCCAGCTCAAATGATCTATATTAAAGGTGTGTCTTCCTGCCTTGAGATCTGGATGAAAGGCAAGTTTTTTTTTTCCCCTAGATCAAAACATCTGGACTAAAGACATGTCTTTCTACCTCAAAGATCCTGACTAGAAGTGGATCTTCTGTTTTCCAATTAAGCAACAACCCCTCACAGGTGTGTGCTCCATTTTGGGGTTTTAGTTAATTCCAGATGTAATCAAGTTGACAACCGAGAATAGCCTTAACACCCTTTGGCAATTGAGTTGGTTTAAAAAAAAAAAATAAGTATTTGGTGTAAAATTTCAGTAAATATCATCATATTTGCATGGTTCCCATCCTTAGCTGGAATAAGTTTCAATCAAGAAACACACTGTTTACTCTTTCTAAGAGAAAAACTCTTCAGACTTGTAGGGTGAATGAGCAACAATTGTCTGGATGGATGGCCTGCTGGAGACAATGAAGAGTGGATCTGGGCTTTGTTGCTTTAATCATTTTACCTTTAGTCTTACCTAAATGAATTCCCAAGAAGCCTCTGTCTACAGTTCTCAAGCTTTCTGTACTTTCTTGGTCAGTGGCACTCCCCATCACTGATCATCTGTCAACTCCCCTTCTACCTTTGCTGTAGAAGGTTGTTACTGTTGTTGCTGCTGTTGCTGCTGCTGCTGCTGCTGCTGCTGTTGCTGTTGCTGCTGTT